>CM060325.1:24309511-24354511 GCA_030674155.1 Stramonita haemastoma | reverse complement strand
TTTTATTTATTTTCCACCTTCTGCTACGGGGTTCAGGACATCATTTTTGAGGTCAGTCTTCATTTCTTTATTTTATTTATTTTCCACCTTCTGCTACGGGGTTCAGGACATCATTTTTGAGGTCAGTCTTCATTTCTTTATTTTATTTATTTTCCACCTTCTGCTACGGGGTTCAGGACATCATTTTTGAGGTCAGTCTTCATTTCTTTATTTTATTTATTTTCCACCTTCTGCTACGGGGTTCAGGACATCATTTTTGAGGTCAGTCTTCATTTCTTTATTTTATTTATTTTCCACCTTCTGCTACGGGGTTCAGGACATCATTTTTGAGGTCAGTCTTCATTTCTTTATTTTCCACCCTCTGCTACGGGGTTCAGGACATCATTTTTGAGGTCAGTCTTCCCTTCTGTCTTGTTGAGGTTGTATCATAGTCCCAGCGGAGCTCTCCGGTTTAGGGACTGTGGTCACTGCCAGTGGGCAGACCTCCAGCAGAGTCGAGTCACAAGCACAGGAGAAGACCAGGCACTACACATTCTACCCAGTATAGCTATGACAATAGATATATAAAGATGGACTGGCTAGATCAAAGATGTACGAGCTTGAATTAATGATGGATAGAAATTTAGACAAGCAGTGAAGAGGAGTATAATTTTGGTTGAATCAAACTGCTGTGGTCATTTGAATTTTGGACTAACAGTGAAAAGGAGTGTAATTTTTGTTGGAGTCAATCTGCCAACTGTGGTCATTTAAATTTTGGACTTACAGTGGAAAAGAGTGTAATTTTTGTTGAGTCATTTGAATTTGGACAACAGCGAAAAGGAGTGTAATTTTGGTTGAGTGATTTGAATTTTGGACTAACAGCGAAAAAAAGTGTAATTTTGGTTGAGTCAAACTGCCAACTGTGGTCATTTGAATTTTGAACTAACAGTGAAAAAGAGTGTAATTTTGGTTTGAGTCATTTGAATTTTGGACTAACAGTGAAAAGGAGTGTAATTTTGGTTTGAGTCTAACTGCCAACTGTGGTCATTGAATTTTGAACTAACATTGAAAAGGAGTGTTAATTTTGGTGTGAGTCCAACTGCCAACTGTGGTCATTCTGGTTGCAGGTGATGCAGAACCAGCATATCGCTTCGGTCACTCTGTACAAACATCACACTCCCTCTCCCTCTCCATCTTGATGGTCCGTACGGCTGTACCTCCCTGCTTCCCTGTCTTCTCTGCCCCGCCAGCAGAACAACCCCTGCACAGTAGTAACTCACCGTTTCCCGTGTTGCTCCCGTCGCCGCCTCCCACAGGGTCTGCTGCCCCTCTGGTGCGAGGCCTGCCAAGCAACGGGCACACCTTCAGTTGTTCAGTGGGATTTCTGTTGGCCCCTGTAGAGTCCTAGTTCTCTTCTGCAGCTTTGGTTTATGGCGGGTCCATGTCTTTCTTGTGTCTGGGTGTGTGTGAGTGTGATGTGTGTGTGTGTGTGTGTGTGTGTGTGTGTGTGTGTGTGTGTGTGTGTGTGTGTGTGTGTGTGTGTTGTGTGCATGTGTGTGTGTGTGTGTGTGTGTGTGTGTGTATGTTGTGTGTTTGTGTGTGTATTTGTGTGTGTGCATGTGTGCGTGCGTGCATGTTTGTGTGTGTGGTGCTGTATATAGAGGGACAGAGTCTTGGTGTGCATTGTGCTGCCTGTTCAGTAGAGGAAGGAGGAGTTAGAGCACTGGTGATCCAGACCATCACTACCATCAGCAGACACACAACGTCATTCCTCATCTTACCCAGGTGACTATTCCATCAGGAGTGGATTCAAGATCGAACTGCACCCATTCTTTTTTTTTTTCTTCTTTTTCTTTAAAATATCATCATTCATGATACGTCCCTCAACATCTCTGTCATTGTTACTATGAAAAAAAAACACTGTGTGATTGACAGTGGTGTTGAAAGCTGGTGTCAGGCTTTCCTGTTAAAACGACAGAAGAGAACTGTTGGTAGATAAATATTGCAGCCCCCCCTCCCGCCCCTTCGGTGCCATGGAATGACCAGTGTGTTTAATTAGATAGATAGTCATTATATAAACCACAATCCCATTATTGCATGTTGCATGACATATGTGTGCAGTCCTTGAGTGCCACGTCACTAGGTGTGTGACAGGGATAAGAGAGAGTGAATGTGCGAGTGCCAGTGAAATACTTATATACCACCAATAATCTTCTCTTTGCAAGAGTCATGAAACTGTTGTGTTCATTCTGTGAAAATAAACAAACTGTGCAACAGATTCTGTCGGCGAGATACTCTGAGCCAGTTGAGAGGAAAGTAACCATTCCATAACGATCCTTCTTGACAGAGGACTTAAAATCTGTGGTCTCATCAAGTACATCGTGTTGTGGGAGCAACGGTGAACTAAGACACAAGTGTGCGGCATGGCCCTATGCATGAGTGTTAACAGAAAAACAAGTACAGCGAAACAGAACGTCCGGGAAACACACATTTTGTCCAGGTCTTGGCAGAAGCAAGCAAAGAATAATGTACAGACTGACTCAGGAGGGAGAAAAGAACATGATGACGGTGAGAAGATGACACAGCCAGGGAATGATTCAGTGTTGATCATGACATCTATGCCTGTGAAGTGGAGGACTTTTTTTTTCTTTTTTTTGTGTGCATCCGTTGAAAGACTTTTGAAGACAAGGGATTTAGCGAAGCTGATGTGAAGAGACATGACATGAGAAAAAAGATGGTGGTGGAAGGAGGAGGGGAGGTAAGGAGGGGTCTTCCCTCCAGTGTGGGCATTTTCTGACCTCTGGCTGACTGTAGACCTGTGTGCTGGCTGAAGTGAAGGCAGGCCATGGTGTCCAGTCTGCTGACACAGATCAGCGTGTTCTTTGTTGCTGCAACTTTCTTCTGCTTGTTTGTTGTCTTTCTGTTTGCTTTTTTGTGCTAGTCTTTGTTCATCTTTATTTTGTGTGTGTTTTGTGCGTATAGCTTGCCATGATCTGCTTTTACCCTCTTAAGCACATTCCCTCAGTGTCTCTGTGTGAATTGCAAAACAGACATTTTTTCTGATTCACACAAGTGTGCGCAAATGTGCACACTCACAGACACACACACACTCTCACTCACTCACACACACACACACACACACACTCTCACTCACACACACACACACACACACACACACACACACACACACACACACACACACCACACACACACACACACACACACACACCCTCCACATTGAACTCTGAGAAACATGGGTTTTTTCTGCCATCTCTTCTGTATATCTCTCAATCTACTGTCTTTTTCAGTGGTGTCATAGCAAGCAACTGATTTTTTTTTATTGTTTTCTCCGCATTTCTGTTTGCCAAATGAACAACCTGCCTGCCTTATAATTGTTTGATGGCTTGCCTGTGCTCAGATTTGACAGCGCTTTGAACAACATCGATGGTGAAAGAAACTGGTTGGCCTTACTCTCATGACGACTTGTTACTGCTGTCAGTGGACTGATTGATTGATTGATTGATTGTCCCATTTGCCTGGTACCAGTACATGTCCACAGTGAAACTGGCAGATTGATGCCCTCCTGTACAGACAGATATGCCGAACTATTCTTTGAAGATATGGAATGTGGATGAACGTGATGGGTAAAAGTTGCATTGTATATATATTATTCAGCATGTGTGGGTGCCATTTCTGCAGTTACTAAGAGTGTTAACAGCATAGTAATTTCTCCAGTTGACCAGTGATTTGCAGCCTCTAAGGCACAACTGTTGGGTCATGTATGCAGCTAGTTTTTTGTTTTTTTGTTTTTTTTTAAAATGGCAAACACTTACTTTGTTATATAAGAAAAAGCTAGAGCAAACTGGAATGAAATGTTTTGCCCCTGATGGGCTTGTAAGGCAGAGAGACAGTGTGAGAAGACTTGCTGCTGTGTCTGTGACATTGCCTGTAGTCTCTCGTCTCGGAGTTGTATTGGTTCAAGGCAATAATACGTTCATGCCTACAGTCACTTTGCAAGTGGGATGATACTATTAAACTTTGTCAGTGTCTGGTAATGCTGACTGTATGTGGAGGATCGCAGAGTGGGCGAATGTCGTGCAGTTTCTTGCATCCACTCATCAGCCAGTTTGGACAGGGTTCACCTGCTGCCCCACACCAGGCAGTGGAAGCAAATAATTACTTGAAGGAAAACATTTATCCGGGAACATTTCAAGTATGCTTTGGGATGAATGTCCAGCCTTGAGCAAAAACAAATACAATTTTAGAAGAAAAAAAATCCTTGTGATTTTAGCTGTGACAATCCCTCGATATTGTCACTAAGGGAAGAGCCAATTATGAAGTACTGTGAAGGAAAAAGTTTCTTTCTTGGAAATTGTTTATCAGCCCTGATTACCTTACTTGTAGATCTCATAAAGGAGGAAGAAGAGCCTAGGCACAAAATTTATAGAAAGTTTCATCTGAAAAAAAAGGGGGAGGAGAGTGTGAACTTAAGGTATAAAAGATTAATCCAGTCACTCAGCTCAGACAAATATTTTCAGAAATTAAACTTTTTACAGCCATGTTCTCATTCAGCCAAAAAGTTGCTGTTATTATCTATGTTCTGTAAGCTCCAGTTGCTCATAAATAAAATAGACATGTTTCAGCCAATTCAGGACCCAGACTCAACTTCATACTATGTGCCTGGTTGGCTGCAAATTGCAGTCATGGTCATCACAGAAAACCACGAAGAGTGTGTTAGATGTGGACTTGTAGAATTCATTGCAATCATATTTGTGACACTGTGCTGCAATATCTTCATGTCTTAGGGACTCGGAGAAATTCGCTTTTAAAATTTGGAGAAAATATCAAGTATACCCCTTTCAAAATACACATTATAAATGGCCCCCATACTTGTGCAGATGTGCATAAGATTATTAGTAATTGTTTGGACAAAAAAGAAAAAAATACACAGGCTGTTTGGTAAAATTTTGTGAAAATGGAGGCCAACTGCTTCCCTTTACAGATTTCTGTTGACCATTGAAGGAGAAGAACTGAAGAAAGAACAAATTGTACATACGGAGGACACGTACCATCTTTAAGATTATTCAGAGAAAATGGGTGAACTATAGAGTCCAGCACCAGATGATTGTGTGCATAGAATTGCTGGATGCCGTATGCTTTATTGTGAAGTCTTTGCAAGTGTTTGCTCATCTGTGACTGTGCAAGAGAGAAAAGTCTTCTACAGGTGTTTTGCCAAGGAAAGCTCTCTGTGTGAGTGCTTTATGTATTTTCTTGTGACGTTTTTAGGAAACTGTGTACGACTGCAGCTGAGGTCAGCTTGGCATAATCTGTTACTGAAAAGGCTAGCACCCAGGCTGCCTGCCATGCAGAGTACAGCAGTAAGGGACTCCAGGGATGCAGCTTGTGTGTTTCTCCTCTGTGAACTGGAGACTTTTCTTCTACTTTGTGGACAAATATGTAAACTTCAAGGCAACTCATAGAAAAAAGGGTGTTAAAACAATAGGGGGGAAAAAAAAATGACGGGTAACCCACAGGAGAAAAAAGGAGGAGGGAAGAGAAAAAAACAAGTCAATACCCCCCCCCCATCCTTTATAAGAGGGAGCAAATAAGAACTCAGATAACCTTTTCACATATTAATAACAGTAGCTTCCCCACCCCCCCCAAAAAAAAAAAAAAAAAGCAAACTTGTCTGCAAATTATATTTTCTTAAAATGTTGGTTGTGTCGTGAAGTGATGCGAGTATTCCACTTGTGATCGAAACCAAACAGGGCATTTGTAATTAGAGGACTGCAACCGTTAGAAGGCTTACAATTTGTGAAATGTAGATAGGTGCAAACTATTTATACGAAGGTAAAATTCATATACTCCCTGTAATTATATCTGACTTCAGAGTATATCTATTGTATGAAATGACAACCATCAAAGTGGCATTTTCTGTGTGTTAGACTTAGAATTTTGTGAAAATGTGTGCATGCCTGCTTGTGTCATCTAAGAGGACTTAACCTGTCCTTCTGTTTTATTTTGAAAAAGTCAAATTTTGGTTTTTGTTGTAGTTTTTTTTAGGAGTTGTTTAGGACTTTTTGGTGGGGTTTTTTGTTGGTTTGTGTTGGGTTTTTTGTTTGTTTGGGGGGGTTGGTTTTTTTTTTTGGGGGGGGATTTGTGGTGGTTTTTGTTTTAATGAAGTCATAATGTTTTACTTACCTATGTGCAGTAGACATATAAATTAAATGCATTTATTGCTTGGTGCTCTTTAGTAATGTAATATTTTGGTTTGGGATGTTTTGTTCATGTCATTTTGTCACAGTAAACCAGGCTATTTACCTGAAACTCAAATTGCTGATATTTTTTCCAGTTTCAGAGTGCGTGAATGCGTCGTTCTGCAGTCATATTTTGTGCTAGTAGGCAATAAAGGTCATTTTGTTGGGCATTTATTTTTTTAAAGTACAGTGGTCTTGTTCTTTTGGGGTTGTTTAATGGGTTTTGTTTGTTGTCGGTTCATTATATCATTATAGTATTTTATTTCAAATGCAGCTTTTTAAAGAAGCTCTCTTGATTACAAAAAGTACTATTTAGTATAAACATTTATCATGCCATTACAAACCTGTCTGTTTCCTTGTTGTTTGTTTTTAATGATTTTACATTATCTTGTGTGTATGTTTGATGAGGGAAGTGTTTTCCTGTAAGATGTGAAGTTCATTTGCTGCAGCATAAGAAAGAAACCAGTGAGGAACGCACCAGGATGCTCAGAAACATGGCAACACGTGGATCCTTTCTTCTCAATGTTGTCTTTTCAGCACGAGATTTTGAAAGCTCAAAGTCAAGGCTTTACTTCATAGTGCTGGAAGCGGACTTTTTCAAAACAAATTATTCCCCCGTCACTTGGGTTGCCTCTGTACGGAAAAGTCACTTCTGTCCAGTTGAAGATGTCAAATAGCTCAACTGACCATAAAGATTTCAGATGGTACTGTCACCACATTGAATTTATCGTGAAAGAACCACAGCAGTCAGTTTCCCTAGCTTTCAGCTCCTCTCAGCAGCTATTTATTTCATCCCATCCCAGCCCAGATGGGGCCAGCGGGTGCTAATTACCCCAGGAACTGACCACACTTGGACTAGGTAAAAGGAAGGGACATGGTAAATTCAGCACTCTGGACTGAGTAATGTGGGATTTGTGGGCTGTGGTACACTTTCTAGTATCCACCCATGGAACAACGGAAGATTGCTGACCCCTAGGTGCAAATAAGGGTTAGGAAGAGGAATGGGGTTTCAGCCCGTTAAAGACTAGAAGGCTAGATCCCTTTTTTTTTCCTCCCCTGTTCTGTTGAGAACTGACTTTGCTAGTGTTTTAAAACTCTCACCCAAAAATTAGTATGAACACTCAATGTGTGTGTGTGCATGTTTTGTGTGTGTGTGTATGCGCGCATGTGTGTGCGTGTGTGCGTGTGTGTGTGTGTGTGTGTGTGTGTGTGTGTGCATTTGCGTGGATTTACATGCATGCTTGGCCATTTATGTTCAGTTGTTGGCACATTTCTATCATTATTTTATCATAGGACCATGTACCTTTTTTTTCTCTCTCTCTCTTTTCTGCATATAACTTTTTTGAAATCATTTTGATCAGTTACCTCTGAAGAAATATTTGTGATAATTAACAAGGGCTTATTAACAAGAATTTTTTAAATGATATGAAAGAGGTATGAAAATGGATGCATGATAAAAAGGAGATAAGTATTTTAGAAACTTCTGACAGGTAATATATTTGGGCTCAGGCTGGGCAAGTTTCGCTGACAACTTGGCTATGGGGCTCACACTATGACTACAACTTCTGACACAGACTTATCTGTCTATTCTTGAGCTCACATTGTTGTAAATAGAATCTACAGGCATGATAGCTTAGCAGCTAGAATCAGTTGCTCAAAATAACTCGGGTAGTCAAGATCGTCATATTCTTATGAAATTGCTCTACACATGCTTTCTCTCTCCTCTCTCTCTCTCTCTCTCTCTCTCTCTCTCTCTCTCTCTCCTCTCTCTCTCTCTCTCTCTCTCTCTCTCTCTCTCTCTCTCTCTCTCTCTCCTATCTCTCTCTGCCTGTCTGCCCCCTCGCAATCCTCCCCTTCCCTTAGCTCATCTCCCTTTACCCTCTCCCCTCCAGATTCATAAGGTTTTAATAAGAATTAAGACAATGCTTAAGAGCCCTCTGTAAATAGTCTGCAGAATACTTTGAACATAGCTGCAAAGATCATTATCCAGAAGAGGGGGAATAATATATTTTTTTTGTTGACAGTGTTTTTTGGGTTTTTTTCGTTCCTTGACTAGAGCTCCAAGGTTCAGCAATCTTGAGATTTTTGCATATTGTGGTCATCTCCCTTCCCCCCCAAAAAAACCCATTTAAGTAGCTGCATTTCACTCATATACTCTTGAAACACACACACACACACACACACACACACACACACCACACACACACACACACACACACACACACTTCTCTCCTCACTCTCTCTCTCTCTCTCTCTCTCTCTCTCTCTCTCTCTCTCCTCTCTCTCTCATCTCCACATGATACATTTTTAAAAATCTGGTGGAATTAAGTTCAGCTTGGAGGGCTATGAATGGTATTTACTGACATGGTGTTGCCTGACAAATATGACACTCCACCAAGAAATGAGTCACTTTGCACCTTGCCCAGTTTTCTGCTAGGAGCTAGGCAGGTGGGGGTCAGGTTGTCGATTTTGAGATTTGGATTAATAATAAAACTATAGCCATTACTCTACCTTGTACTGAAATTTCAATGTGTAAGTTTGTTTCCATTTGCTTTAAAACATGTTATAAAATACCAAAACCCTCATTCTGACCACCTATCACAACGCTAAGCTTGTCCATAATCTATCATTTCAATTTGTAATAACTTTTCATAGAATCGTCCCATTTTCAATATGGCTTTTTTTTTCCTTTTTTTTTTTGGTAATGAATATCCTTCTTATTGCAGATTAATAACATGTCAGTGACCAAAGATTTACCTGTGGTGATGTGACTCATTATGTGGTGGATTGTCACAAAGTACTATCAGCATAAGACCATTGGTGTTGGAAAAACAAGAAGGAAAAGGTGTTTCCAAGTGTAAGTAGAGAATAGTGCAATGACTTGGTCTTCCTTGTGCCACAATTACATTTATATTTGTATAGTTCTCTCATCTTTTACATCATATAGGAGTATTTTTACATCATGAAATTTTGGGAGCCAGAACTGAATGTTTTCATTGTTCATGTGATATGAGTATGCATGTTTACTTTATTTCATTTATTTACTTTAATCTGTTATTTCAAGGAGAGTGGAATAAGCACTTATGTGCATTTTAACATTCAGTCCCTGTGTGACTGTTGCTTTGTAAGTATGTGTGAGTGCGTGCGTGCATTTTAACATCTTGTCCCTGTTTGACCGCGTTTTTGTAAATGTGTGTGCGTGCATGCGCGTGTGCATGTGTGTGTGTGTGCACGCGTGTGTGCGTGTGCATGCAATCATGTGTGTATTTATGATATATATATATATATACTTAAAATTTGTTGAAATGAGAAATGGGTGCATCAGTGGTGAGGTGCTTTATGTGAACATTCTGTTTTCACTCACTAATGTTATATGCTCGTTACAAGCTTGTAGTTATGTACTATAGACAACTGATCTCTTCTTCATCATCATTTCAGAAACATATGCAAGGCTCGATTATATTGACAGGTTTTGTCCATCCCCCCCCCCCCCCCCCCCTTAGATTTGCATGTGTACACAGTTATGTTCTGGCATAGAAATAAGTTCACATAATGTGCAAAAAGTGTTCATCACCATCAGAATGCTTTGGTTTGAATGGTCCACTCCCCAGTTGATTTGCATGTGTGCAAGTGTACACAATAATGTTCTGGCATAGAAACAAGTTCACATCATGTGCAAAACGTGTTCTTCACCATCAGAATGCTTTAGTTTGAATGGCAAGGTAGGGCTAGTTACACAGTTGTTGCTTAGTAGCCTATCTCTTCTTCACAGCCGATTGTATGAAGGTAACCTTGTCATTTTGACAGTATTGCACACCAAATATATTTCCATGTGATGCATAATATTGTGACAGTTTTTTTGGGGGGATGTTTGTTATCTGTATCTGTAGGCCCCCTCCCCCTTTTTTGTAAGTTAAACGCTTCTTATAAACAAAAAAAAGACTTGTGAAGAGATACCAATTTTCCTTGCCTGTGAAAGACATGGGTCTTTTTATCCCCTTCAAGCAACAAAAAGCAGATGAAGAGCAGTTTGTTTCTAAAAAAAAAAAAAAAAAAAAAAGGCCTTTCTCTTCCTTTGAAACAGAGGTATTATGAATATAGTGTGCTATGAGCATGATATCGGGGACTGAATCGCAAGTTTAAAATATGCCGTACAATAAACCAGTCAAACTGTATGTACCTACATAACATAATATCAAACAAACGGATGATTTCTTCAGTCCTACTTTTTCCTGAAAATAAATGTTTTATGATGCGCATAGTGATTCTGCTTTCTTGTCTGAATTCCGAAAATGTTTATATCCAGCAATATTTCATTGCATTTTTTCTCACTTTAACTAACCATGAATTACTTATATATCTCTCCCTTGTTAACCTGCCCCCTCCCCTTCTCCCCCCTTGCCCCCCCCCCCCCCCCCCTCCAAACTGATGTGGCTGAAGGAAAATATCTACTTATCTTGCTGTAAATTGATCAGAAGGAAGATAGACACAGCCAGGTAATAAATGAAGTACTGTGAGTTTGCAATATCTGCCTTTGCACAAGAGGTTATTGTGATCCAGTGGTCTTGATCTCTTACAGTATCAGGTAAAGGCCTAGTTGTCAATCTCCTGGAGAAAAAGTGTGAAGCGTGGTTGAAACTGATTCATTTTTAACAGTGAATCGCTCGCTCTGTGAACTGTTTTCTTAATATGTTTTCAAATCACATGCCATGTACAGCTATTTGTGAGCTCGGTTTTGTGTGCCTGTGTACAATGAGTGCATTTTTAATAAACTCGGTGGATGATTGAATGTATGAAGGATTGTATAAGATTAGATAATGACATTGCAGCGTGGTAAAGTTGCCCATGTTGAACTTGTTCTGAATTAAGTTGTTTTAATGATTCCATTGAGTTGCCTCGATATGTTGACGTGTTCTGTTCAGGTCAACGTAGTATAAATTGTTAGATACATGGCAATTTATGAAACTGGTTCAGTGGCTATTCTGTGGTACTTGGGTTTGAATTTCTTTTCCCCTCAATGGCTACTGATGAAATTGGTTTACCAATAAATGTCTGAACTACAGGACGCTGGTGTGTGAATGCAGTAAAGAGGAATGAAAGGGATTTTTTTTTTTTGCACACACACACACACACACACACACACACACACACACACACACACACACACACACACACATGCTAACACCACATACACGCGCGCACACACACACACACACACACACACACACACACACACACGCACGCGCACACACACGCACGCACGGGACAGGATAGCTTGGTGGCTAGAATGATGCGCATTGTGCTCATGATCCACTGACCTGGGTTCCAATATCATGCAAGAGGATGTTTCCTCTGGAGATAACATCAGTGCCATCCCACCCCCCCCCCCCCCCCCCCCCCCCCCCAAGCCCTTCAGACAAGACTGTAAACTGAGGTCCCCTGTGTGAACACAGGCAGAACATCTGTTAAAACGCATTCCACTTTTCAGAAGAGAAGGTCATTGTGTGCCGGTGGGAATGGATGTCAAAATTTAACTGTATACACATGGGGACTGTACGTAAAAAAAAGCACATGAGTGCTTATTTCATTATCCTGAAATAAAAAAACCATAAACACTCCTACTAACACTATCACACACACACACACACACACACACACACACACACACACACACACACATAACACAACACAACACAACACACAACACAACACACACACACACACACACACACACACACACACACTCACAGACATTTTCGGATGAGACCATAAACGAGGCCTGTTTGTGAACCCACACAGAACGTCTTGCACACGTTAAATCCTGTTCTGCTTTTCGTAAGAGTAGGCCATTGTGTGCCGATGGGAACAGATGACGAGATTTACTACAAAACTGCATACACACGGGGACTGGATGTAAAAAAAAAAGCACATTCTATTATTCTCAATATAAAAGAATATATAAAAAAAGAATAAAAATAAAACAGAATAAAACAAAACACACACACACTAATACACACTAAACACACACACACACACTGAAAATACCTTGTCAGTGGTATGTATCCTGACATGTCTGGCTCCCCATGTCACATACATCTCTGTCATATCCATTTTCACATGTCCTGACATGACAGTACATCCAACAATGTGGCAGGTGTTGCCCTGATCAGGTGGAGGGTGTGTCCTGAGCAAGTCTGCCTTCTTCCACCTCCTCCAGGCCACCCCATGTCATAATCCTCCTGTTGCAGTAACTTTTCTTAGATGTCACCACACCTGGTACATTCTATATATCCATTCAGGTATTCCATTCAGTGTCCAAAAACATTTTGTATAACATCAAATATCAATGTGTATCATTAGGCTATGATGAATGCAAAGTTCATCGAATCATACACTGATACAATACTATATTGATTATCACATCAGCTGCCAAGGTGCAGTGGTTAGCGTATTGCGTTATGGACTGGAAGGTCGCGGGTCCCAATCCCATGAAATTCTTAGGGATTTTTTAAAAAAAATTGTAACTCCTACCGGTTCCTACCTAGTAAGAGTGTGCTGTGGGTTCATTGGGAAGACAGGGACCACATAGTCGAGCTTCATCCACTTTACGAATGCAATTTTGAGAGTGTTGCTGAAATGACCTAACAAACATTGCAGATGTCTGTATCTCTCGGGCCTGGTTGATGCCAGGATGCGTTATGAAAGGAAGCATAGAGTTTAGCTTTGTCAAGTAGTCTCAAAGCACGTGCACTTCCATAGCAGAATTATTACATCATTATCATCCTCAATAATAATACATGGAATTTGTCTAGGGCTATATCTTGCAAAAACAAATCAAAGCGCTTGCATTCGACCTACACAACACACAATCAGCAACAATTTACAGTGTTGACAAATTCGAATGTACACACACACACACACGCACACACACACGCACGCACGCAGCACGCACGCGCACACACACACATCTACAAACGTTATGCTCTTTGGCAGGTGGATGTTGAAGGCAGGGACAGGTAAGAGATGGAAGCGGAAGGAGAAAAACTTAGGTTTGAAATAGGTGTGTCTTAAGGTTGGATTTAAAAGTGTCATAAGTAGGCTTTTGTCGGAGGGAGAGAGGAAAGGTCGTTCCACATCGATGGACCAGAAACAGAGAAAGAGCGGTGGCCAACGGTAGATAGGTTGAATCTGGGTGTTCTTAGGTACAAAGTATCTGCCGACGAGCGGAGGGAGCGAGAAGGTGTGTACAAGCGAAGACATTCACAGAGGTAGGAGGGTGCAGTATTGTGGAGACATTTGTAACAGAGGGTATTGATCTTGTAGTTTACTCTCTGTGGTACGGGCAGCCAATGAAGAGATTGCAAGAGAGGGGTAATGTGCTCAGATGTGATCATTGATCATGTGATACAAGAAAATTGCCACTTATTCAGTGACCTAGGGGAGGATAGCCTAGTGGTCAGAACATTGCGCTGGCAATTTGACGACCCAGGTTCGAGTCCGGTCGAGGAAATTTTTCTCTTGGAGTTAACATCAGTGCTGACTCCACTCTCCCCGGATGAGACTTTAAACCGAGGCCCCGTGTGCGAACACATGCAGAACATCTTGCGCACTCGTTAAATCCTGTTCCACTTTTCGTAAGAGTAGGCCATCGTGTGCCGATGGGAACAGATGACAATATTTACAAAACTGCATACACACGGGAACCGGATGAAAAAAAAGCACATGATTGCTTATTCTGTTATCCTCGATATAAAAGAATGAATAAATAAATAAATAAATAAATAAATAAACCTATGTTGCTCTGATCTCATGGTGATATCAGTTTTAGTTTCCCCATACACTTCGGTGCCAGTGGCGAGTCTGTGCCAAAACCTTTGGGGTTGGGGGTTCACAGGAGAAGGTCATTGGAGGGACGTTGTGGTGGCCACCACCCCAGGTGGGCGTCTCACTCAGTCTGGCTCCACAACTGAGCTAATACTTTATTTATTATTTATCTTATTTATTTATTTATTATTCTTTTATGTCGAGGATAACGGAATAAGCGCTCATGTGCCTTTTTACATCCAGTCCCCGTGTGTATGCAGTTTTGTAAATGTCATCTGTTCCCATCGGCACACAATGACCTACTCTTACGAAAAGTGGAACAGGATTTAACGTGTGCACTAGATGTTCTGCTGCGTTCGCACACGTGGCCTCGGTTTATAGTCTCAATCCGAAGGACATTGTCGTTAGTAGGGTACTAAGTAGGTGGTGTCCTGCGTATGTTAGCTCAGAACAGGCACCACTGAACACCATCTAAGTGACCAGCAGCAGTGCAGGGCCCCTCTGGCTGGTGGCCCCATGGTGGCCTGACATTGATGGATTCCCTGTGGACTTCTAACCACGCAGATGTGACATGGAGAGATCGAAATGAGCGGCATGGGAACGGCAGAACCAGAACGTCACAGAGGATGAGGTAGTAAAGGAGAAAAAAAAACCCCAACAACCCCCACCCCCCTTCCCAAATTACGCTTATATATTATTATGGTATAGTATTCTTCACTGTCTTACTCAACATGGTTAACATTTATTTCATTTTTTAAAGCACTGACGTGCACAGGTCTGTTATCAGTAATTATCATTCTAAACATGCCATGGGGGACGGATAGCCTAGTGGTCAGAACATTGCGCTGGCAATTTGACGACCCGGGTTCGAGTCCGGTCGAGGAATTTTCTTCCTGGAGTTAACATCAGTGCTGACTCCACTCTCCCCAAAAGTCCTTCGGATGAGACTTTAAACCGAGGCCCCGTGTGCGAACGCACGCAGAACATCTTGCGCACACGTTAAATCCTGTTCCGCTTTTCGTAAGAGTAGGCCATCGTGTGCTGGTGGGAACAGATGACAATATTTACAAAACTGCATACACACGGGGACCGAATGAAAAAAGCACATGATTGCTTATTCTGTTATCCTCGATATAAAAGAATAAAATAAAATAAATAAACAAATAAATAAATGGTTTGCCTTGTGAACTTGCGCTGTATGCACAGTGAAAGTGCTGAAGTATCAAAAGCATACTAAGATGGGCCACGAAAAAAAAAAATGTTTTGCAATAAACACCAGGCTATTGAATACCCAATATTCTATTGTACAACAGTTTTCTGTTGTACAACATTGTTATTCACATGAATTGAATTGAGAGGCAGAGACAGAGAGATTGAATGCTTGAGAAATGATATATAATCCACTGTTTTGCATTTTACTGCACTATGCTCTATGGTGTTGAATTTAGCAGTACTGCATTTTTGTTGCTGGATTAAAAAAAAAAAAAAAACCAACAAAAAACCACTTGGGTCTGGAATATATATTGCATTGCAATACAGATAAGAAATTGAATTTTTATGGTGAAGAATGGAGTGATGGAGGAGCAACCCCCCCCCAAAAAAAAAAAAAAAATTAAATAAAAAATTTAATTTTAAAAAAGGAGCACATGCGTGTATTCATGTATTTCTTAATTCTGGCCTAAAATCTTCATCTCACAGTTATACTTTGCTAATGTGCAGAATTTTGATTTGGAATATCTTGGGAGGTTAAGTAAATATTGACCGTAATATGTATTCATTTTCATTCCCTTCACCCACCCCCACGGCAAACCCCTGTATGATCCCAACCAATTTCCGTCCAAGCGAAGATGACAAGCATAGCAGTTGTTGTGATGGTACAAATTAGTAGGGTAAATTGGTGGACTGATCGATTGGACAAATTGGTTTTTCAACAAAATCTTGGGAGGGGGGGGGCAGATATTTCAAGCGTACCCCTCAGCCGTTTCGTTAGCCCTACTTCGTAACACACACAGAAACCAGGGAGAGGTCAAGGTCACATAACATTTCCACCCAAACATAAGCCTAGCCAATGTGATGTGTGTATGCTGAAATCCAGAGAGAGGTGCTAGACTAAAAATCAACAACAACAAAAAAACAAAACAAAAAAACCCTGCTGATTTTTAAGTGTTAAAAATTCACCGTGTACGTAGTGTTTAGATTGAAGACATAAAGCAATAACAGAGTCACGAGAAAAGTTGAAAATAAACATTTATTAGAATTGTTTGTGGTCCTACACTGTTGATCCCGTGCTGCATATTGTAGGCGACTAACAACAATGGACCGTATGCTGAAAAAAAAAAAAAAAAACTTAAAAGTGTGTGCAGAATTACATGAGGCTAGTTCTGAGTATCAGTGGCTAGATTTTCACAATTTTTTTTTTCTGCGGATGCCTTATTACGTGCGGTATGAATGCAACAACCCACGCCTGGAACATGTCCTGAGGTTCGTCCTTTTGGCTGGTAGGCCTTGCCTGATCTATTAATTTCTGGTAATCACATTAAGCTAGTGATTAACTAATGTGCATATAACCAGCAGTCAACACATCAAGCTGACCATGCAAAATTGTAATTCTATCTGCAGCTCGAAAAATCCAGGCACCTCAGACTCAGTCTACATGGGCACCAACCACTTCTGTGCCTGTGGTCAGTTTGTGTCAAAGCCTTTGGGGTTGGAGGTTCGCAGGGAGACGGTCGTTGGAGGGACGTTGTGGTGGTCATCCACCTCAGGTGGGTGACCCACTCAGTCTTGCTGCATGTTCTAGTTGAAATTCAACGACAATGGTATAATTTTCAAAATAAATCAACACACACACACACACACACACACACAATCACTTCACTGATTCTAGCAAAGCCCATTGAGTGCAAGCAAACTCTCTTTGTGATGGGTAATCTGCTTCAGTCTGTCAGTGATCGCTTCTACCAATCACCTAAGTTCCCATCCTGCTCTTGATACAGCACGCTCAATCCTTGCCTTGGCACATGAGCTGGTATTCTGCTAAGGTTTGCCTCTATCGGCAATGGCAATCACTGGTTCTGACGTAAGCGCCTCTATCAGCTTGTCGAATGCTTCCTGCTGGTCTTTTTTCCACAGGTGCGAAATGTCAGAGTTCAAAGTAAGATTTCCCTTTTTTCCACCTGTCTTGGCTTTTTGTGGGCAGTAACCTGCGGTGAGGTCATTGAGTGGTTTTGCCAGTTTTGAGAAATTTGATATGAACCTTCTGTAGTACCCTGCAAAACCACAGAACTGCTTCACTTCCCTGATTGTCCTTGGTGTCGGCCAGGATTTCAATGTTTCCAACTTCTCTGGGTCTGGCTTTATCCCCTCACCTGAGATGATGTACCCCAGGTGTTTTACGGTGGAAGTGCCAAAGATACACTTTTCTGGGTCCAATTTCAATTTGAACCTTCTTAACTTTTCTAAGGCTTGGATGGTTCTCTCTTCCAACTCCTCAAGTGTTTGGCCATAAATCAACAGATCATCCATGAAGATGATCAGTTCACTGAGGTTGACATCAGTGAAAACAGTCTCCATCAGTCTTTGGAATGTTGTGTGGGCTGTTTCCTTCAATCCAATTGCCATTTCGTTCAAAACTGGTAAGTCCAAACGGTGTCGTAAACGCAGAGATTTGCTTGCCCGATCCGTTAGTCTCGCCTGATAGAAAGCCTTGCTCAGATCTACTTGGGAGAAGTATTTGGCACCACTAAGGGCCAGAAAAAATCTCCTCAATCTTTGGGATGGCATAGCTATCACATAACTGTCCTGGCATGACCTTCCTGGTAGTAAACACACATTCTGAGCTTCCCTGACTTCTTTCGTACTAGCACGATGGGACTTGCATACGGGGAAGTTGACGGTGAGATTATCCTTGCTTCAAGCAGGTCTTTGATGTGCTGTCTTGCTTCTTCAAAATCCCTTTGAGGAATTGGCCGTGGTCTTTCTCTTATGTGAGGCCCATCTTCTAGTATGATGTCATGGAAAATATTTGGTGCTTCACCCAAATCAAATTCATGTTTAGTGAAAACATCATCATACTGCTTCAGCCTCTCTGCAAATCTTTGTCACCATTCTGGAGTGGTGTTCTCCCCAAACTTGACTGGAAGTGTGGGTGAACTTCCTTGACCATTTCCCTTAGTGTCTACAACATTTACACTATTCATACCTTTGACAACTTGAGCACTGCGACCACTCTCACTCGCTCCCTTACATCCATCATCTGCAGTCTCACCACACGTTCCCACTACCTGAAAGATCTTTGCCACATCATACTCATTGTCACGGTTCGCATATTTTAAATAGATCGTTTTACGTGTATAGTGGCTAGTTGTCCAGTGCGTGCATTTTCTGCACTTACTTCTGTGTGTATAGCTGTCTATGTTCATTTCCTTTTCTCTTCGTATAGATCTAGGCTTAGGCGAGATCTCTCGAGAAGTTCCGCAGCGAGAGTAGATCTAACGGTCAGATCAGCGGAGCGGCTGCAGGCTTAGGCTGAGCAGGAGGACGTGGTTCGCCGTGCCAGTTTTTTAGCTGTTGGGCGCCACGTAGATCTAGTTTTGGCTCCGTTCGAGAAGCAGGAGAGAGCCTACGCCTCGTAGGAGGTTTCACTCTCCAGTTCCTGCCTTTGTTCTTCGTTCTTCGTCACTGTTTGTCGCTTGTTCGTCTAGTCACGTCGGTTGGGGTGCAGGAGTGCGCCATATCAGTTCCAGTGACAGGTGAGAGTTTGTACTTGTCGTAGTTATGTCTGGTTCCGCGTGGTTTTGGTGTGTTGTTGTTTTGGTTCTGATAATGGGCATTGGTTCTTGTTGTTAATTAAACATCTGGCCTGAAGAAATATAAGCATATCGTGAGCGTTTTGTTCTGAATTATATTTATTTTTCATGAAGTAACACTAGTATTGGTGTATAGCGAACATAGGGGTATTTATCCTTAGTTATGTGTTGTTGTTTTTTTAAATATCAAGGGTTCGTGTGGAAAGGGTTTTCATTGTGTTTTGTAATACTCGGCATTTTTTTATGTTGGAATTGATATGGAAATTATTGAGTTATGTGCGATACAGTGCAATTGAGTGTGTTTGATGGTAAGTATGGATTGATATTGTTTTGTTATAAATATGCTTTATGACAGAGTCTTTCGAATGTTTTTGAATTAAACCCATTTGGATGTTGATAGTTATTATGAAGTGTTGAATGTGGATTAGATTAAGGTATATAGATATATATATATTTTCCCCAAGTACTGAGTGGAATCTTTGAGTGTGGAGAGACAAGTATTTTGCCAACCTAAAAAGAATCAAGAGATAACTTTAGTTACCAGTGTATGTGGAGGATTAGTAAGTATCGCCTTTTACAGGTTTCCGTCTACCACCAGTTCCTGTTCGCCACCAGTCCCTGTTTACCTCCAGTCGTCAAGTCCTACCTTGTACCTTGTCTTCAGCACGTCTTCTTTGTCTGCTTCATCTTCTCCATCATATTGTCAGGAAAGTGATTCTTTTGGTGTGTGTTTTTTTTGTGTTTTTTTTTTTTTTAATTCATTTTTGGACTTCAAAAACTGTGTTAGAGAAAAAGGAAAAGAGTGAGAAATTCAGGACCTTAAATTAGAGTTAATATATAATATTTAGATTTGAGTGCAGTGGTATGTGGGTGTGAAAACTTGTACATTTTTTGCGTGTGATTTTTGCATTGTTATTATTTTTTTGTTGTTGTTTACTATATAAGATTTTTTGTGAGCGTGAGGAAGTGTATTTTGGTGCGTTGGTTTTGCCTTGTTATTTTTTTTATTGTTGATTTTCATTATCATCGAAATTGAATAGTAAAGATTGGAAATTTCTCCTCTGTGTTCTGCGTTTGTTGTCGTCGGGAAGTTAGATAGAGTGGGTATGGGTGGGGTTTTCTTCACACTCCCTTAAGGAGCGTGACACTCATCTCCTATTAAAAACAAATCAACAACAGTTTGACCCCGTTTCAATACAACATCATCATCAGTGGGGTTCACAATCTCTATCCAAAATGCATGCAAACACTCTACAGGCACTTTGCATGCTACCACTCCTACCCCTTCTGGTAAAGAATCTCTTTCAGGCTCTTGCACCAGTACATGTGTCACATGGCGTGCCAATGACACTTTAGCAGAACACTTTACTTGGATACTTGACCTAGCTGGGACAGTAGCATCCCTTCTGCTCATCTTTGCTGGTCCTAATCGACCTTCCATGTTGCCTTTGCATGCAATGCTGAACATCAGCGAGGAAATCCATGGAACATTTTGTGGAGTGTTCCCTGTTTTGTGATGTGCCAGTTGTCTAAATACATTCGCTCCGACTATGACAGGAACCTTTTCTGAGTAGGAGGTGTCAACTCCAACAAGAGCAAGAATTTCTACAGAGTTATCATTTCCCACTACTGATTTTGGGAGACTACATGTTATCTCCACAACACCTACATAGGGTATGTCATGTCCCCCTGCACCTGTCACTTTCAGATCAACTGGTAACACTTTATCAATATCTTGCAACTCTACCTTATCTTTCAAACATTCGTCATAAAACTTTTTTGAGATCACAGTAACCTGTGAACCACTGTCCATGAGTCCACGTGTCCTTATACCTTGTACTGTGATGTCCGTTTCCAGCGCTGGTCCGATGAGGGCTTCCATGGCTCCCATTGGTCCGTCTAACTCCCCAACACTGTGGTTGAGTCCAGGGTGACAGTTCGTCTGGAACACATGTTTTGCACCGTCAAGTGCACCTGGCGTGCCTTCACTTCTGCCCGAATGATCCGGAGACCATCAGGCAGATCACCTTCTTGTCGTGGCAGGATCCTTGTGGGCGTTGCATCATCTCCCCGGATGTAACCTGTCAGGTCGAGGACTTCTCTCGGTTGCACGGTCTCAGCACGGTGTTTGTTTTCAGCCTCACTGGTTGTCGTGGGAGATCCTGCTCCACGGTGTTTGGAGCAGTCCTCAGCTTTTGTTGATTGTGGGGGCGGAGGATTTCAGGTGGAAAAGTCACAGATCGCCCCGCTGCTGTGACTCTCTCCCGTTTAAATGGTACCTTGCCGGTCCTGTGCTCCCACGTCTGGATGGAGGGTAGTTTGGACAATTTTTGGCAAAGTGAGAACCCACCTCACCACACCGGAAACATGGTCCCCTGGGTCGTAGCGTTCTACTGGTGGCTTGTGTTGGTGCATTCTCACTTTGGAGTTTTCTGGCCACCAGGTCGGCCAGCTTCTGCAGGTCTTCCTCAGACTGTGCCACAGGTGTGGAGGTCTGCTGCGTGTGGCACTTCGTCTCCTGCCGAACTGCTGCTGTGGCTGCCAAATCCATGTCATCCAGCAGCTTGACATGGTGGTACACCTCCATGGTGTCTGGAGCAGCTAACCCCGGGAACCCAAATTTGGTTCGCATCTCCATGCACAACGGCTGGTTGTGCGCCCCCAGTCCTTTTAAGAAGGTCCGGTATAGCTTGACTCGGGCCTCCTCATCTGTGAATTTTGTTATTTTATTCATTTCCACCCAGTTTCCCCACATCCTTAATAAAAAACTGGAGGCTGACTCTGCCCTCTTGATATGCGTGTTGTTTACAAAGTCCAGATAGAGGTCTTCGGCAGAACGAATGCAGCCAAACTCCCTTTTTATTTTGTCTAGTATCTCAGAGACAGTAGTGCAATTTTTTACCCGTTCCCAGGCCAGTCCCTTCAGACTACTCCGAACCCGGCCCAGAACATCTGGCACAGGATGATCCTCCTTCTCCAGCTGTTCCACCTGTCCAATCCACTCAGCACATGATGCCTCGTTGGAGTTGGTGGGTGGCTGACCGCTGAATGTCTTCAGTCGAATCACTTGTGGGGGGATGACGGTCACATTCGTCACAGGCGGTGGAGGTGGTGCTCCCAGGTGATGTGGGTTTGCCTTCCGTAACTCATCCAGTTCTCGCTGTAGCCGTTGTTCCTCTGCTTGCGTCCTTGCCATGGCCTCTTCTAACATGCGTCGTAGGTCAGCAATTTCTTCATTGTCTCTGTTCTTCTCGGTCCCCGTCCGTTCTGTGTGTCCAGAGGAGCTGACTGGGACAGGGTTTGTGCTATTACCACCAGTAGCCATAGTTGTGTTTTTTTTTGTTTTTTTTCTTGTTTTTTTTTTTTCTTCCTTTTTTTTTCTTTTTTCTTTTAGAGACGATTTAGTCCCTTATTGGGCGCCACTTGTTGTAACCCAGGCTCTTTATCCTTCCGCCGGGTACATAGGGTTCTGACTCTTTCACACAAAGAAATAGATAAAAACTGGAATGGCTGTTCCAAGGATTTATTGATTGTAAAATTCTATTGGGTTTGTAAGGTAGATAGCAATCTCAAACCATGCCCCAAATCAACTAACTCAAAAACACAACAGCTTCGTGATGGAGTAGACCACCGGCTGGTTCGTGCTCTCTGCACACAATCCAACATACACAAAAATACTCAGATTAATCACTCTAAAACACCCACTGTGGATAGCACAGTGCAATAACTAAATTAGTGATGGCTTCTTGAGCCATTCCACCAAACCTCAATTTGGTAACAGGTTTTTTTTTCATAGTGGCAGAACAACCTTACTCCCAGGGTGTCACCTGTTTCCCCCAACATAAAACACATAGCAATCTAATGCCTAATCTAACCACTAAAGGTGTCAAAACATTTCACCCAGGTTCCGCTTTTGACAACACTGAATCCTGTGGAGTACACAATCAAAGTGCTCTCATTCAATTAAGTCACACGCATGCAACCGGTTACACATAAAATTAACATTTTACATGTCTATTGTCATACACACACACATACACACACACCAAGGTGACGGGTTGGAAGAGACATATGAATAGGAACAGATATGAGGTACTGAGCTATGATTCAGGAAAAACCCAGATAAAAAATATGTGTGTACCACATTATATCTACCACAACCCTTCCAACCATCTTACTCAGTTGTTCAAACAGAGCACAATATAAAACATGACAAATATTTCTCCTTGAGAAATTCAGCTCAACCTTCACTGAAACAGGGGTGTTCAATATTCATTCTTCATACACCATAACAACACAAAAAATCAAATATGATTGCCTGAAAATGCTCCAATAATTCACAGTCACTCATAAGGCCAACAGCACCAAAAAACACAACTTATAGCAAGAGAAATGCTTGAATCATCGAAGCATTTCTAATCATAACAATTTACTTTCACCTAAATGACTGCTTCAAACCGGTTCCTCACAATACTAATGTACCTCTGAAAAATAACGTAATAAAGAACACACAACATCTTACTCAAAATATACTAACACACTATAACATTAACACTCACCTAAAAAAGGGCACGTTGATCACCTAAGAATAGGTGAATAGTAGCCTAAACTACTAACAAAAATATGGCTTGCTCTCTCAACGATCAATGATTCACTGTCGGAGATTTCTAGAATGTCAACAGGAAGTGCCTAGATCGTTATACTTTCTTTTACTATTTATTTTTTTCTAAATGACTCTAAATCTAAATACAACTAAAACTATTTTATAAATTAAATAAAATACCAACAAAAAATCCTAACATTTCGATTTTTTGTTGACTTAGAAAAAATAAACATGTTTCAGTTTTACAAATGTCTTATCACTGGTGACCTCCTAAAATTTTGTTTCCCCTCCTAGACAAAACTTTCGGTGGGTTCCACTAACTTTATTCAAACAATGACCACGGTTCTGTAACCAAAGAAAAGAAAAGAGAAACTGTTGACTAGCAGCATTTGGCAACACGGAACAGAGTTGACATTCAAATATCAAGTCAAACGTAAAAGAATAAAGGTACAAGCATCAAAAGAGGCTTGGGATTACACCTGACTAACACTACCATTAAGGGTCATGAAATAGTAGGTTACATGAAGCAAAACTTACAGATAAATGAGATGAAATGACCACGTATACATTTAGGCAGCCGTTGTGGATTCAGAGTTTGGCAGAGTAATGTCCCTTGACTAGAGCCGTCTATTTACAATGAATAGGTCGTAATCCGTTAGAGAGGATCTTGCTTCCGCCTGCGTTTTTGTTTGGCTCCTTCTTTGCCGTCCACTTCGGAAACTTGTACGTTTTGGGCTGGTGGATATAGATGATAGCGCTAGCAGGCTGCCTTGGATGTGGAAGCGACAGGTGGTCTTGGGATCAGTGTGGGTGCTGTTGTGGCAGTTGTTGCACCTGAACTCAGGAGTGTTCACTGCGACAAAGATGTCAAAAAGTCATTAGAGAAACCAAAGTATAGGCCAGACATGGCCAAGTGAGGTGGACCTTGGGGGGAGCTATGGGGCTGGTCCGGCTCGGCAGGATTTGTCACTATGAACCGGACTAACTGTTAACTCTTTCATTCCCCAATTTTACACTTGCTATTGCTTCCCTTTATTCCCAGCTTCCTCTTGTCTGTTTCTTCCTTCATTCCCGGATTTACAGACCAAAACACTTAGCATAATGGGGTACTTACTTTACAGACTTACGGCAGTAGCCCATATTGTATGAACAAAGAATGTCATATATCATTGTGTAGGAAATTGATGTGAGATGGGTTGGTGACCATGTTGACACTTCACAGTAACATGACAGGTGACACAGGTGTAAAACAGGTAAGTTGACAGTAAAAAAACAGGTATGCCATCATGCACTCCATGCAGATCAGTATTTTTCTAGCCAGTTGTATGTTTCGTGCTTGTACTCACCAACTGATGCCTCATGTACATCCCCTTGCATTGTTTATGTGAATACTCCATGAGAACTGTCTCCATTGTCACCATGATTGTCCCCAACACATCAACACTTTATTTTCTTTTTTGTAGACTGTGTATGACTACCACACACACAATAAAGAGAGCAAGCTCCACACTTTATTGCACATTTTTTATATACAGATAGTATTTACATGTTCTCTAATTACATATGTCTGCCCTTCTGTCCAAGTATCACATGATATGTCACACACAGGTGACACATGTATAATACACCTTGATCAGAATCCGAATTCTCTCCACCTTCCATTTTCACAACCAAGAAATAAGCCACATCTTCACACACACTCTTACACTCATTCTAAAACCAACTAATTTCTCAAGCGACTATTTTCTCACGAGTGGGGAGGGGGGGGGGGGGGTGGGGGGGTAGAGAGGGGGGGTGAGAGCTGGAAGACCAATGCTGGAACTGCATTCCATCACAGCTACTACTGCATAGACTGGTAGTGGCTGAAGGGGCAAGATGCTGACAGGTCAAGATTAATGAGGGAGGGGGGGTGAGGGGAGGAGGAAGGGAGGCTGCCCAGCCTGGAATTTCTTACATAAACAAAGACCCGTTAGTGGCTGACAACTGATAAGCAACTAACGGGAAGAACAGAGCGTTCCCTGCTGAGCCCGGTTTACCGGGCTGTGGGAAGGAAGGGTGTTTGTTAGTGGAGACCGGTATACCGGGCGCTGGGAAGGAAAGGAAGAAAAGTCTGCAGACCGGTAAACCGGGCTGTGGGAATGAAAGAATTAAGCGTGACTAGGGAATGCTGAAAAGAAGGGAGGAAGCAGAAATCTGTTGTAGCCAGTACTATATGCACCCAAGAACCTTGGAAGGAAGACAAAAATGTTGTTGGCAAAGTTAAATGGTAATTTACCTATTTATCATTGGTCTCCACTGTAATGACTTCTCTGTGAGAAGTGCATAAAAAACCATGTTCACCATTTTATTTTATGTTGAGACTTTCATTATAACACACCTGTAACCCTGCTGAGTGAGGAGATCACCACGGGTGGAACCACAGTTGGGTCGTCGTGAAGAAGGTCGGCCATTACATCCAGATAGGCCCAGCTGGTCCTCCCCCTGCCAGTGCCTTGATTCGGTTGCAGATGATTTTGTACCTGAAAACAGAGACAAAATGTCAAATTCACATCACTTACTTCTTCCAACTGACACATGCAAACATTCTGTAAAACATCACGGCCTATTTCAATCTAGTTCCTTTGACTCCAGGAACCTATGTAGAGGGTCCTACAGGGGAATTATCTGGGTTGCCACTCTTATTCCCGTTCCGCCTAATTCGATACTGGAAATACAGAGTCCTAGACTAATTCCTATTCTCTTCATTAACCCTAAAGAGGAGTAGGGCTCGACTACTTATGGGCCGGGGAGTGATAAAGGGGGGATAGAATGAGGATAGTAGAAAAATAGAGGAAAGAAATATAGAGAGGATGAAAGTAGGCGAGTGAAAATATAAATTAATTACCTCAACTCACTCAGCAGTCACACTGAATACACTGTGAATGTGACGAATAACACCATTCGTTCAAAGTAACTCTCCAGACCGAGCAAGTTGGGTTTACAACATATATTTCACTACACAACCTACTACACTACAACATAAACAATACAAATCACCAATTGTACTGCAAAAAACAAAAAGATAATCTGTCCAGTCCTCAAAAGACAAAACACAAAACCAAAACATCAGTCTCAGATCAGGTCGCAAAGATTAATCAATACTGACTCTACTTCCATAAAAGTCCTTTGGGTGAGACAATAAACTGAAGTCCCGTGTACAAACACACAGAGACCATCTTGCATACAGTTTTAAAACCTTTTCTGCCTTTTGGAAGAGTAGGCCATCCGTGTCGGTCAGAACAGGCTGCAAGCTTCGTAAATGACTCAGTGTTTGTAATTGTATGATGATCATTACACTTTGTACTATAGTGTAACTATGGTAGGCAAACAGGGTGTGCCTTCAGCAATGTCAATATGAACTCTCTGCAAAAAACTCCGCCATTTTCTTCTTGCCCGCGAGCTGCTGAAACAGCGTCCTGCCAAGTCTTGCGAGATGCGCGCGTAACTCGCCGCCTTACAATGCTTCAAACGGGCATGGCTTGCCCCACTCGCCAGATACTCGCTTAACTCGCCGCTTACAACGCGTCTCCGGGTTAATATAAACTGTTGGTAGTTCCCTCCAGTGGTTGTTGAGACGACTTTTGAAGCTATTGACAGTTGGTGCTTGTTGTGCTACCACATGGTCAGGCAGGCTGTTCCAAATGGATGTCATTCGATATTTATATAATTATGTCGTACTCAATCTGTACAGTTTGCGCATTGTATACAATGCGCAACATTTCATGCTCAGTGTCTACAGTGCGCAATACATTTTGCACATTATACACAATGGGCGAAACAGTTACACACTGTATATAATGAGCAATACCATAAAGTTGCTCATTGTATACAATGCGCACAGAGTGAGCAAGTCCATAAAATTAGCATTGATTCAGATTCTTTAATGCTATTTGTCTATTGTAAAAATATTCACAATAAAACATAGGAAAATGTTTTGGTGTTTGTTCATTCACGCAGTTAGTAAAATGCTCATTAAATCTTGTCAATACACATGAATGCACACACCCTTAAAAGCATACGCATGCCTACACTCATGTTCACCTTCACACACCATTTGCGAAAGCACACAAGCACTCCCCCCCCCCCCCCCCCCACCACACACCACATACACACACACACACACATACACACACACACACACGCGAATGCACACCCCCCACCCCCCCACAATTAAACGTTTCATGTTTAATGTCTCAATTGTAATTGTTCTTGCACTTTGCATTTCTCGGGTGGCAATGAGAAGTGCACTGTAGCCGAGCCTTGTGACACTTGCACTTGTTTGTAGTACAGGTTCCATTACAGTTGCACTTTGCAAAACCTTGGCCGTGTCCAAGACTGGACACAGCGGCTGCCTCTCTCACAGACATTGATTGGTGTCGCTTTTCCATTAGAATGTCGTCGGTGGTCGTTAGCCCGTGGTCATTGACTTCAAATTGATTCCTGCTAAATTTCTGTGCAAGAAGTCCGTGTTTAGTCGCACTTGTGACCATGCCTTTATCGTCCACTTCTGTGATGACTCCCAGAAGGTTTCGTTGGTCAGTTTCAGCCCGATCAAAGATGGGAACAGGTACGCGCAGTCATTCACCTGTGCAGATTTTAATTTAATCCTTGAAAACTGCTCACTCTGTGCGCATTGTATACAATGAGCAACTTTACGTATTGCTCATTATATACAGTGTGTAACTGTTTTGCTCATTGTGTATAATGTGCAAAATGTATTGCACACTGTAGACACTGAGCATGAAATGTTGCGCATTGTATACAATGCGCAAACTGTACAGATTGAGTACGACAGATATGTATATATATCTATGTAATTATATGCAGCAGTTACATGGCAGCATTTGATTTGTCTCTCATTTTCGCCCTATTCATACTACCCCCCATCCACCCTCTCCCCCCATACAATTCTAAGACGCTAAGACTTTTTGGTATAAGTACCATAGAAGAACACTATATTTATTATCACATATAGCAATAAGATATCACTGATGGGTACTGATGTCTGCAGCATCGGTGGAGGGGCCTGCTCCAGCTGGGTGGCATCCTCGGTCAATTTCCCATGCACACCGTCCAGCAACTCGCCTATCCCCCCCTCGACCAGCTCTTTTATGTATTTCTGGTCAGTCGGCACCTGCAGTTCGCTGACCACTTCGCCCTACAAGTTCTGCAGGCTCCAGTTGCCATATAACCCTGCAGCAAAAAAACGCTAAACGATGCGATGTATTACTATCACTGATGACATATAATTTATTATTTTCATCTCAAACATACTGTCACTGTCATTGCAAATACATGTAGAACGTATTGGACAGACAGAGGGATTCGCAGAGATGAAACAAACATGTGAAAGTAACGAAAGGAACGAACACAACTGAAACAAATTAGTAGAAAATCATCCCTCTCCCCATTACCCACGTAAAATCACGCAAGAATACTGAAAAAACACTCACCATTTGCAATTCGGTCCCAGGCAACCTTAGGAATGCGACAATTAAAGCAAGTGTTGTCCAAATACAGGACTCCAATTAGGATGGAAGAACACTCTGCCAAAAACTCCGCCATTTTCTTCTTGCCGCGAGCTGCTGAATGAGTGTCCCGCCAAGTCATGCGAGATACGCGTGTAACTCGCCCCTTCTTTCCCCACCTATACTCTCATCCCTGTTACCCCTGTACATATATATAGTCAAGTCAATATGGTTGCTTCACTATATTTTCCTCTAATTTTGGCCGTATTCTGAAATTTGCAGATGTGTCAGTAGGAGTACTTTTGGATAGGATTAAAAAATTGAACGGTCACTTTTTCTCTCAAACAAATCAAACATGCGTTGATTGTGTACACTGTACAGTAAATGAAGATGAACACAACATCATCTTTGTCTTCTGGATGGGAGATCACTTGACGGTGAATACCATCACCTCTGCCGACAATTGAAGGCTTTCCCTGATTGGTTTCATTCTATACACGACTGAATCAAAGAACATTTGACTACATGTACATCTTGAAGAGGATTGAATCATGAATGCAAGGTCAAGAAGTCATGGCACAAACTGATCTTGCCTGAGGAATGGCTGGTGGTCACATTGAGGTACGTGATGGGCTACAGTTTTTTTTTTAATTAACCACTCAACATTGAAAAACAAACATATCCGATTATAAGGGAGGTTTACCCCAAACAAAAATGTGACATGGATGATAGTTACAGATTTTAATGCAAATGTTAAGGAAAATGGAATAGATGAGACTGGTAGGTATGGACTGATGGACAGAGAGTGAATGACCTGTAGACTTGTACAGGTGTTGTTGCTGATGATCCCTGTTCACAGTGTTCACTGCTGTGACGATTTCCAAGAGGGTTGGTAGCCATTCATAGGCGAATTCATCAGGGTTGGTAGCCATTCCGTAGTGAATTGTCAACTTGCAATTGAACTCTGCTGCAAAAGACTTCTTCCTTTCTTCCAGGATTTTTTTTTTGATGTAGGGAATGAAGAGACTTCAAGAACAGAAGATGATCATCCCGGGTTTCATTGACTGGGTTTCGCTCTGCAAGTAATTTGATTTTTTGCGTGCTCCAGCTCAAGTAGTTTTTCGTAGTGATTGAGTGAATTCCCCTTTCTCTTTTTGCCTCTAGTGTTTTCGGGATGTTGGGGTTTCCAATGGTGTCGGCGTAGTGGGGTTGGTAGTGCGGGACACCATACCATCAGTGGTGTCAGTAGCGTCGTGGTTTGCAAGTTCTGGATGGACGCTTTCAACAGGGGTCATTGGCTCCAGGCCCTGGAAGCTGCCATGAGGGGAGTCTCCAGCAGCTTCACTGGCTGTTTCAGGATCGTTGTTGTCAAGACTACCTGAGATCCTGAGCATTTTCTCGGTGTGACAATGTCCTTGACAAACAGTAACTGATTCGAAGTACTGCCTTTGGATTTGGAGATCGACCATCAGCACCGTCCCCTGAATGAGTCACAGGTCTCTTTGAGTACTCTGTTCCAAAGTGATCTTGAATGTTCTTCCACTTTTTCCGTAATGCGGCATCTGCAAGGAAAACACATGAAACGGGTTTATATAGAATTCATGAAGCACAGTATATCAATAAAATCATGCTGTAACCCAGGCTCTGGATCCTTCCTCTGGGTACATAAAAGAATTTTGGGTTTGGATTCTTCCGTCAAAAGAAAAGGACAAAATCAGAAATGGCCGTTATAAAGTTTTATTAATGTTAAAATTCCTTAAAATTGTATGGTGGTAAAACAATTTCAACAACAAATCAAACTATCTCAAGTCAGAACAGTTTCATGCTCTCTCAAAAAGGGCACGTTGATCACCTAAGAATTTAGTTGAATATTAGCCTAAACTTTAACGAAAATCGGGCTTCCTCTCTCAACAATCCGAAGTTTTTCAAAATATTCCACAACCCTTACCTCATCGTCTCTGTCATAGCTTATTTCAACCAAATCCAGCCTCTAAAACTCCTCATCGCCGTCAATATCGTCAAAAAACTCGCAAAATACTTTGAGTAATACTGGGCACAAACACTTGGCCGCCATTTTACTTCCAGGCGATCGCGGCTGGTCCGAAAAAACAAACAAGCCAAACCTCTAAACCAATCAAGAATCCTGTTGCTTGGACTGCAGAACGACCTTCAACCATTTCTGCGGCCCTACAATGGCCTTCACGTTCATTGGGTGACCTTTGAAAGCGAAAGTAAGCCTTCAATTACGATCACTGACATCCTGGAATATTCCGGGAGCTGCCAGACACACACGGACCCCGCGTTCCCAGTATATTCGGGAACCGCGCAACTAGGGTTAAAGAAGGCCTCCTCAAAACCCTCGAGCGTTGCACGGTGGATCCCTCTTGTAGGGGAAGATGAGGAGAGGGGGAAGGTACCGCGCACCGTTTGGTTCTGGCGTACACTGTTTGGTCCCTGTCTGGTTGACCACCTTCTTCGTCTTGGGGCAGACACTGACACGGTGGCCGTCCTGGGCTGACCCTTACGGTCAACCGGGGGTCTATACAAGCAAGGACAGTCGAGTTGGTTTTATAGCCCGTTTTAACAGTAAATAGTCGCACACTTTTAATACAAGTTTTAATCTGTATAAAGTTGCACAATTTTAATATGAGTTTTAAAATGTGAGAGGTGACAGCCCCGATATGGCCTGTGCGGTCGGCGGGGCTCTAAGCAACATCATTGGATTGGGTTGGATTGCAGGATTGCCATTTCACAAACAGCAGTTCCTGTGCTCTGAGAAACTGGACAGGTTCAGCCTCAGTCAACTGGAGCTCCCTCACTTGAGCAGGCACTCTGTTTTGTCAGATTGTTCCATAGCACACTGTCTTTTTGGCATTCAGGTACTGAAAAAGTTTGATACCTGAATAGTAATTGTCCATGAATAAATGGTATCCTTTTCCAAGAAAATTGTCCATCATGAAAACCACCAGCTTTTCTGTGACCGACAAGTGGGCAGCATCTGCAGGGACATTATTCTCCAGCCAGAAGCCAGGGTCTTGTTTTCCTGTGTAGACATGTACTCGGTAGGTATAACCCAAGTCTTTGCATAGTACAAACATCTTGATGCCAAAGCGAGCACGCTTGAGGGGAATATACTGTTTGAAAACCAGGTTTCCCTTCCACAACAGCTGCGACTCCTCCACAGCTAGAAATTTTTCTGGTTTGTAGACATCTTCAAATTTGGACTGTAAATGAGTCAGCAAGGGTCTGATCAGGGCGTCGATACAAGCAAGTATAGTCAAGTTGATTTTATACCCCGTTTTAATCTGTATATAGTTGCATGGTTTTAATAAGAAGTTTTAAAATGTGACGAGGTGACAGCCCCGATATGGCCTGTGCGGTCGGCTGGGCTGTAAGCAACAATCATTGGATTGGATTGGTCTGATCGTATTTAGTCTGTCTATGTCTGGGTGGTCTCTTGGTGGCTCAACTGCATTGTCATTACAATGCCAGAATCTCATCAGGTTTTGAAACCGGTTTCTGTTCATGACATTGGAACAGACAGGAGCTGACAGAAGGGGATGTGTCGACCAGTACATTTCAGTTGTTGGTTTGGTTACAATCCCCATCAGTATCACCAAACCAATGAACTGTTTCATCTCGTTTCATTTGTGTCATACCATGCAGCTAGGCGTGAGTACTTTGGTATTCCACCAGGTTTCTGTTTTGCTGTGTCTGTTGTTTGTTTGGCATATTTGTTTGTTTCCTCCACAAGCTTTTTTTATAATGTCATCAGAAAAAAACAGTTGAAAATAGCTCAAACATGAATTGTCTGAAGGCTGTATCTTCAATCCTGAGTCACCAGTAAAAGGAGGACTTTGTGGCTCTTCCTTGTTGGGAGGTTGTAGATGCAAGTCTTCACCAACACGAGTTTGTTGACCAAAACCACGACCCCTCCCTCTCCCCCTTCTGTTCAACACATTTCTCCCTCGACCCGTACCTCTCCCCCTTCCCCTATTTGCACCTCTGACACGACCTCTACCCCTTTCAGACAACACATTCAGCAAATCTGGTGATAATCTCTGTCACTGTCACTCTCTGCTTCAATATCAGTGTTGTTGCTTGGGGATTTTCTTCTTCAACACTCGACACGCTTTCCGCGTCAGAAACATCGTCCGCTTGGACAGCTTCACAAAACAGACTGTCGGTCTCACTGTCTTCTTCGTCATCATCCATTGAATCATCAGAGCTATAGTAATCTTTACCTTCATTTCCAGACTCCGATAGTATCATCTGAACAGCTTCAAGGGTTGTATAAACTTTTTTTCCAGCGCTAGGACCAGGCACATTGCTGTCAGCCATTTTGCCGAATACGTGGAAAAGAAAAAAACAGTCTCTTCCAAGAAAACTGCTCCAGTCAGCCAACGAAACTGAAGAAAAAACAGACTTTCCGTCCACGCAATGGGATTTCCCAGCCATATGTGGGTAGAGGGAATCCCACACAAGCTTAAAATATCAATTGTTTTGGAATGGACCTTAAAACGAAGTTAGGAAAAATCGGTGAAACGTCATATGACGTGGTACAGGCACTGGGAGTGTGCTATCATTAGCACGTCATATGAAGTGCTAAGGCAGTCAACGGGTGTAAAATGAGTTTTAAAACATGACGAGGTGACAGCCCCGATATTGCCTGTGTGGTTGGCAGGGCTCTAAGCAACATCATTGGATTGGATCGTTCAAGAAGCTGGGAAGGCTGTGTGCCAAATACTGCATTGGAAAACATCATACTGGACAGGGTGTTCTCATTTTGCAGCCTATAAATCAAGAGTAGATCTGTACAAATATCAAACTGGGTATTCCCCTCCCCCCTCCTTCCCATGTGCACCCCAACCCCTAACCACCCCCAGGCTGTATACCTCTTGGTGCTTTTTTTTAAAACTGGAAATTATTACATTAGTTATTGGTTTTATCTCATTTTATGTGTGATCAGTGTGGTTTTTTCCACAATGCATACCCGTCCTGGGCTGACCCTTATTGGTGACCAGGGTGTCGATACAAGCAAGGACAGTCAAGCTGGTTTTATACCCCATTTTAATCTGTATGTAGTTGCACAGTTTTAATATGAGTTTTAAAATGTGATGAGATGACAGCCCCGGTATGGCCTGTGTGGTTGGCAGGGCTCTAAAACAATTGATTGGATTGGATTCAGCTGTAAATTTAACTAATCTGCCAGCTTCAAATTGTTCTGACTCTTCTTCCAGCAAAATTAATGTACAGTGTTTTCATATCTGTGCATCAAATTCACTTTCCTCAGTTATTGAGCCTGAGGGAAGCTGTTCCTCTGGCTGCGCCCTTTGGGGAGTTGTTGTAGCGCTGGCCGTAGGACTGTCTGGGGTTCTGATAGCCCCGCATCTGCCTGGGAAGTGTTTGTTTGACTGTGCCCCTAAAAAAGATCCCTTTTTGTTCCCCCCCCCCCCCCCCCCCCATTGCCGTCATACTGAAAGCGACCAAATTTTCCCTTCCTTCCTCCTGACATGGCCCTGTAGCCTATTCTGTCCATTTCATTGATGTTTTTCAGGGAGGCAGCAAGATTGTCACCAACAAATTCTCTGTTAATTCAACCGACTCATCACAAGACGGGTATTGACCGGAGGGCACATTGCGCGACATCAGAACACTGATAGCTCATGTGTGGCGTGCCCTAGCAATAGCAAACAGTGCAGTTTTGAATTGCGCTAGTTGTCAGCTGCGCTGCCTCGTTCTGGTCTGCCACGTGTGCAATGGCCGTTGTAGCATTGATAATGGCTGGTTGTGCATGCGCAAGCTGGAGGTCAGCATTTCTTTGTTGTGACGAAAGTTTGGCCCATACTTCTTTTTTTTTTTTACTAACAGAACAACTAATTTGTCACAATTCTCCAGGCGATTGTGTGCCTCGAACTTGTCTTTTTGAACTTTCTCACCTAATTTAAGGAATCTGGTTTTGGTTTTATCTCATTTTATGTGTGATCGATGTGGGTTTTCCCACGACGCGGTGGCTGTCCTGGGCTGCCCCTTAAGGTCATCCGGGATGTCGATACAAGCAAAGACAGTCGAGTTGGTTTTATACCCTGTTTTAAACTGTACATAGTCGCACACTTTTAATACGCGTTTTAAAATGTGACACGGTGACAGCCCTGATATGGCCTGTGCGGTCAGCGGGGCTCTAAGCAACATCATTGGATAGGATTGGACTTTGGCAAATTTCTTCTCCAAATTTCTACTCTGAAAAAAGATGTTGGAAATGTCCGTTGATGTCTGGGACTTGCAGGAGCTTGATGTTCTTGTTGCTAACAAGGGAAATGTCATCAACCTCAGGGAAAATATAGTAATTATTTTTTCTCCTCAGGCATTTGATAACTGAATGCGTCTTTCCAGCGCAGTGGCCGTCCTGGGCCGTCCAAAATAGATAGGTGAGGGTCAACCCCAACATGACACCGTCTCGCCGGCTTCTCAACATCAGAATGGAGGTTCTGGTGGAAGATTTGAATTCTGCCCGTTTCATGTTGAAACGGGCACATACTGCGGCAAATGTCCCACATACAAATGTCCCACATACGGCTCTGTACACTTGTACCGATATGCCCATCCTCCTGATCTAACAGTATACAAACAATGAAAAGCGAAAGCCACTTAAAAACTAGTTAGTTATCATAAAAATACTAGAACGATTTCAGTACGTCTTCACCTTCACCTTACGTGATCGGCCCCCCCTTATGGTTGACTGGGTCGTCGATACAAGCAAGGACAGTCAAGTTGGTTTTATACCCCCATTTTAAACTGTACATAGTCGCACACCTTTAATATGCATTTTAAAATGTAACGAGGTGACAGCCCCAATATGGCCTATATGGTCGGTGGGGCTATAAGCAACATAATTGGATTGGATTGAAGCCAGTTTTTAAATTTTTATATATAATTTTTTATTTATGTATATTTATTGTTCATATTTTGTCCATTCAGAATGTTGTTCCTCCTGTCAATGGACAGGTCATGGCAAGTTTTTGTGTGGGCTCTAAGAAACATCATTGGATTGGATTGTGTGTGAGGACATTGCATGCATAATGTCTTCAACCCATCTTTGTTTTCTTGTGATGGTTTACCGGTACCCTCCAGGTACATGTATTTAGGCTGTGGCTGCTGTGTTGAGCAGTGCCACCTGGGCAGGTGTTAGGACCAGTGAGGAAAATCGCAGACCTGTTTTCTGCAGATCTTTGTGGTAAGTGAGGTCAATAAATGCCAGCACTTTGCATATTTTCCACTGCTCGGTGTTGTCATCACGGAACAGAAACTCTGCGACTTTGTGGTCACTGGAAGCCAGTCTTTTTTAAATAATTTTTTTAATATAATATTTGTTGTTCATATTTTGTCCATTCAGAATGTTTTCCCTTCTGTCAATGGACAGATCATGGCAAGTTCTTATGAGTAAGGACATTGCATGCATAATGTGCATGCATAATGCCTGTGTGGTTGGCGGAGCTATAAACAACATGATTGGATTGGATTGGAGCCCCGATATGGTCTGTGTGGTCAGCAGGGCTATAAACAACAGGATTGGACTGACAAGTTTATTATCAAGAGCAGTCATTGGCACAGGCTAACCATAGTGTGAAGTCTGTCCACAGGCACCTGCCCTAACAGTGGGACTGGATGAACCCAAGAGGAAGAGTCCAGGGGTGAAACAGAGGCAGGATGTCCAGTGACCAGCAGAGGACGAGGGAACACGAGGACCCATCACATGGGGCAGACCAGACCTGAACAGGACAAGACAGGACTGACAGTGAAACCCCAGGACGAAAAGAAAACGGGTAAGAATTTTAAATATATATATATAAGCCAAAGAAAAGGCATTTACTGCAGGAAGATTTAAAACGCTTGCTGCCAGAGTGGAAGAAGTTGACATCAGATGAGTTTATATTAGAGATGGTAAGAGGAGCCAGAATTAAGAGATAAGACAAACATAAGGCAAAAAACAAAACAAAACAAAAAGTTGTGGGAATTTCAGAAACTTGTATGACAAAACAGATAAAGAAATCTCAGAACTTTAGAGGATGAGAGTGGTAGAAAAATCTGATCATGAAGAAGCAGGGGTAATCTCCCCTGTATTTATGATACCAGATACTCTTGGTTCCTGCAGAATGGTTTTGAACTTGAAAAACTTCAATGAAAATGTAGAATACCAATGAGAAATTTGCAATCAGCCCCAAAAATGATTTAGAGAAGGCTGTGACAGCAAAATGGCACCAGTAAACTTAATACATAGTACTTTTAGCTGTAGAGTCATGCTACTATCAACTACGGCGTATTAGCGCAATTCGAAAGTACCAGTCCACTGATGCAACATCCAAACTTGTCACTTCTCTTATTCTTTCACGTCTGGACTATTGCAATTCTCTTTTGGCTGGTCTGCCAGCATGATCATCTATCCACTCCCTCCAACGTATACAAAACTCTGCAGCTCGTCTGGTCCTCAGGAAGAAAAAATCTGAGCACATTACCCTCTCTTGCAATCTCTCTATTGGCTGCCCATACCACAGAGAGTAAACTACAAGATCAATACCCTCTGTTACAAATGTCTCCACAATACTGCACCCTCCTACCTCTGTGAATGTCTTCACTTGTACACACCTTCTCGCTCCCTCCGCTCGTCGGCAGATACTTTGTCCTTAAGAACACCCAGATTCAAGCTATCTACTGTTGGCCGCCACTCTTTCTCTGTTTCTGGTCCATCGATCTGGAATGACCTTCCTCTCTCCCTCCGGCGAAAGCCTACTTATGACACTTTTAAATCCAACCTCAAGACACACTTATTTCAAACCTAAGTTTTTCTCCTTCCGCTTCAATCTCTTACCTGTCTCTACCTTCAACACCCACCTGCCAAAGTGCTTAATGTTTGTAGGTGTGTGTGCGTGCGCGCGTGCGTGCGTGCGTGCGTGCGTGTGTGTGTATATTTGAATTTGTTAAAACTGTAGATTGTTGTTGATTGCGTGTTGTGTAGCAAGCGCTTTGATTTGTTTTTGCAAGATATAGCGCTATACAAATTCCATGTATTATTATTATTATTAGAGTGTCGAAAATGTTTCTTTAACTTTCTTGGAAAGGTCAGTTCTTTCTTATCTATCTGTGGACTTGTTTCTCAAATGGATTGTCTTTTTGACCAATATATTTTTTAAAATGCTGATGAATCCTGTATATGCAAGTTTTAGAAAACAAGGTTTCCCATTAGCATCATTATTAGATTGGATATTAGCATCATTCGTAGGGACTCTTACTTGCAGGGAGCAAACAGAGAAGAGCGTCAACAAAACATTGACAAAACTGTTCACGTGCTGAAATCTGTAGGTTTTGTGATAGACACTAAAAAAAACACCCCGTCCTGGAGCCAACCACAAAATTGAAGTACCCAGGCTTTTGGCTGGACTCAAAAGAAAATGTGTATCTTTAAAAAAAATTCTTTTTGCCGGGAAAAAGAGTGACAAAACTGAAGACAGCTTCTTTAGGCTTGGTAAGAAAGTACATGCACAATCGGGGAACTAGCACAAGTTACTGGTCAGATTGTAGCAGCTTTCCCAGCTGTACAATGGCACCCCCTTTACTATAGACAGCTGGAAAAAGAGAAATCAGAGGCTTTGAAATGTCACAAATTACATTTTGAAGAAAGAATTTTCCTCTCCAATGCAGGAAAAGAGGAATTAAAATGGTGGATTGACAATATTGCTGTAGTTACCTTCCCTCTCAAAAGGGATGATCCATCAGTAGAAATGAAAACAGATGCGTCATTGACTGGTGGTTGGAGAGCTATGTGTGGCCCCAGTCAGACTGAAATCAAAAGGAAAAACTAGCTCACATCAATGTCCTGGAGATACTTGCAATTGAATTTGCTTTAAAAAGCTTTCAGAAAGAATTACCCTCCCCCCCAACAAAAAAACAAGCATGCCAAAATGTTTGCAGGTAACACGTGTGCAGTTTTCCATGTAGAAAATATGGAGGCCTCGTTCTGATGAATGTAATGAAGTGATAAAGAGAATTTGGCAGTGGTGTAAAACAAAACATGTCTGGATTACCATTGCTCATATACCTGGAAAGCTAAATGTTGAAGCTGATGTTCTGACCAGAAAGTTTCATGCTAACACAGAATGGCAGTTGAATCTGAGAATTTTTTTTTTCAGATTGTAAAGTATTTTGGCATACCAGACATAGACTTGTTTGCATCAAGGTTAAATTATCAAATTAGTCTATTTGTCTCTTGGAAACCTGATCCAGAGGCATAAGCTGTAGTTGCTTTTACCCTGAGTTGGAAAACACGGTCTATTTACACCTTTTCTCCTTTCAGCTGGATTCAACATCTTCTGGGAAAAGTGGAGAAGGACCAAGCAGAGGGAATCGTGATCATCCCAGACTGACCGACAGCGGTGTGGTACCCCCCAGATTCTACGCTTGCTGATTCACCACCCCCTGCAACCACCTCCAGGGAAATCTACCCTTCACCTACCTCACAGGACCGCTCTCACCCGCCATTCAAGAGACTGACTTCTCTTCGCAGTGAAATGATCAGGCAAGGGGACAGCCCTGACATGGCTTCTGCGGTCGGCTGGGCTGTCAGCAACAAGATGGGATTTGTTTGGATGGTGCTAATCCAAACCTCTTATTTTATGAGGCTGATGTATCAAACAAAATTTGAAAAAAAAAATGTTTTCACTGTAGATTCTTTACATCAGTTGTACTTGAAGTACATAGTGTCTTGGGCTTTGCTGAAGTGGATCACCTTCATCTTCAGCCAGCTCACTCGCTTGCTGTGCCTGTCCACCTTGGTGTTGCGGATGACCTGTGATGCCAGGTGCTTGAAGTCAAGGATCTGACTGAACCGAATGGGGACGACAGCGTAGGGGTTGTGCCTCCTCGCCATGCGGAAAATAATGTCCCAGCCACTGGGAGTGTAAACAGGGCTTGCTTTTTGTGCGAATGCAATTGCTGAGTGCATAGAATCACATTCCATCTGCGTATGGCCGGTCTCCAGGTATTTGTTGGTGACTGAAGTGATAGTGTGAACTTGCTCGAGGGCGTACAGGATGGCTACTGCTAAGTACTGATTGCGATTTTGTCCTCCACAGCAGTCTGAATAGAGCACAACCTCTTTCACTGTCACTGGAAGTGACTGGAAGTAGAGAAGAAGGCAAGAGGCAGTTTTCACTGAGCCCCTCTTTCCATTTGTCTCATCCCAAACATAGCAGGTTGCCTTTCCATCTGCCAGAGAATACACCGTGAAATTGTACACAGAGAGCTTGCGCTTGTAGTACAATTGACTCAAGGCCGCATGGGTTGGTAGAACAGCCTGAAGGTCAAGAGTAGCAACATGGATTGACGAATCTTGTTTGGCCAGCTCCTTATCTTTTGCCTTCTCCTCTCTTGCTCTTAGTTTCATCTGGGTGTGCCTCTGGTATTCCTTTTCCTCATCTTCTGTTACGCCTTCTTTGAGTTTTGCCGCATAGTTGGCACACACTAGGCACTGATCTTTCTTTGGTTTGTGGAAGGATAAGTTGAAATCCGAATTGAATACATCTCTGTATTTACGACAAGACACTGGAGTGTTTCCCTCAGCCTGGAATTTCTCCTTGTACAGATGGTACATCTTGGTGACGGTGAGAGCAGGGTCAAGGTACTGTCTCTTGGTGTCCTTTCTTGTGTAGTGGTTTTATACCCCAATTAAAACTGTTGATAGTCGCACAGTTTTAAAATATTTAAAATATGACAAGGTGACAGCCCCGACATCAAAGCAACATCATTGGATTGGATTGAGGATTGGGCGAGTGCCGTGGAAGATTATTTTGATTGCCTTGGAGGGTGTGCGGTCTGTTTATCAAGGTGGGTAGCTTGGTTGACCAGGGCGTCGATACAAGCAAGGACAGTCGAGTTGGTTTTATACCTTGTTTTAAACTGTACATAGTCGCACACTTTTCACACGAGTTTTAAAATGTGACAAGGTGACAGCCCTGATATGGCCTATGTGGTCGGCAGGGCTATAAGCAACATACTTGGATTGGATTGAACACTTTTTTGACACCGTAGACTACTGCAGTATAGAATACTGCCAAGTACTCCCCGTACTGTAGATCTTGTCTAGCGTTGGAGGGGCCCCTCTGGTCGTGTCTGTAGTCCGTTAGTAACTGACTTCCCATAAACCTCGTTATCGTCTCTTCTTAAATACGTCACTTCCCGTAACACGATAACACACACACGCAACACAGATGAAGATACTTCAGTTCCTCTGAAAGGACAGCCCTGATATGGCCTGTGTGGTGGGCGGGGCTATAAACAGCATGATTGGATTGGATTGGACACTCGTTTTTTTGTTTTTTTTTAAGCATTCATATTACTTGTGTCATGTTGTGTCGGTTTATCAATGGGAGCTGAAAGCAGACAATAAAAAATTAAGACTGTACAGAGTGTTCTGTGTGTGTAAAGTGTATGGCTGTGTGATGAAAGGATTGTAGTGTATTGTATGTAAATTTGTAGTGTAATGTAAACTTTGTAGTGTATTGTAAAGTTTGTAGTGTAATGTAAAGTTTGTAGTGTGTTGTAAGGTTTGTCATGTATTGTAAACTTTCTTTGTCATGTATTGTAAACTTTGTAGTGTAATGTAAACTTTGTACTGTAATGTAAATTTGTCGTGTACTGTAAACTTTGTCCTGTATTGTAAACTTTGTCCTGTATTGTAAACTTTGTCCTGTATTGTAAACTTTGTCCTGTATCGTAAGCTTTGTCCTGTATCGTAAGCTTTGTCCTGTAATCGTAACTTTGTCCTGTATCGTAAGCTTTGTCCTGTATATAAACTTGTCCTGTATTGTAACTTGCTGTATTGTAAGCTTTGTCCTGTATTGTAAACTTTGTCCTGTATTGTAAACTTTGTCCTGTATGTAAGCTTTGCCTGTATGTAAACTTTGTGAAAGCTTTGTTGTATTGTAAACTTTGTGATATAACTATCTGTATATGTACTCCTCTGGCAGGAGGAATAGAACGCTCAGACAGACAACAAACTTTTTCAGATCCGTCCCAACCTGAAAAAGGTTTTTCCTCTGTGTGTCAAAAACTGAAGGGAAGCAATTAGTGCTCACCAGGATACACATGGGTCATTCTCATATCACTCGCGTTCGTTTGCTGAAAGGTGAGGGAACCTCACTGTGCATGACTTGTGATGTCGGGTAACCATCAAGCATCTGCTCCTGAAGTGTCGGGATGTTCAGGATATTAGGCACAAGCATTTTACCGCAGACTCCCTAAATATCCTTTTTTGGGATGTTCCACCAAAGATAATAACAGAAATAATAATAGCAGAAATGCTAGCTTTTAGAGAATGTGACACTTTGCCAAAACTTGCATTTATAAGTATTTCACTGTAGTGTCCATCTAATAACAGAAATGCCAGTTTTTAGAGAATGTTATGACACTTTTGTCAAAGCTTGCATGCACTATTTCCAGCATGGTCAACTTTTAAACAAAATTCAACCAAGACAGGCACCAGTTTTCTAACACACCCAGCAGAAAAGTTGTATTTCAAACATTTTTTTTCTTTTCTGTCCCATTAATTTTATTGTCTTGAAAAATGAGCCCATAACTGACCAAATCTCTTGCTTAAACCACTGCAAAGGATGTGAAAGTGAGAGATGGAGAAAACCCTGACAGACAGACCTGTATAAACATGTGAGAGTGTTCATTTCTAGTCCATGCCACTGCCAAGGAACAATGTCTTCACAAACACACAGTGTTCATTTCTAGTCCATGCCACTGCCAAGGAACAATGTCTTCACAAACACAGTGTTCATTTCTAGTCCATGCCACTGCCAAGGAACAATGTCTTCACAAACACAGTGTTCATTTCTAGTCCATGCCACTGCCAAGGAACAATGTCTTCACAAACACACAGTGTTCATTTCTAGTCCATGCCACTGCCAAGGAACAATGTCTTCACAAACACACAGTGTTCATTTCTAGTCCATGCCACTGCCAAGGACCAATGTCTTCACAAACAAACAGTGTTCATTTCTAGTCCATGCCACTGCCAAGGAACAATGTCTTCACAGTGTTCATTTCTAGTCCATGCCACTGCCAAGGAACAATGTCTTCCCAAACACAGGGTTTCTTTCATTACACTGACTTCTGTCTAAAAAGAGATGTTGTCCCTTGCATCACAAAGCCACTACAGGTACAAAGGCAGACTACAAAGGGGGACGGGATAGCCTGGTGGTTAGAAGCTAGGAGAACTGTGCTCCTGATTTGCTGACCCAGGTTTGAATCGCGTTCAGGGAGACTTTTTCCTCTGGAGTTCACATCAGTGCCAACTCCACTCCCTGAGGCTATAAACCCAGGTCCCTTGTGCAAACGCAGACACTGTGTGCCGTCTTGGCACTGGTTAAAACCCAATCCGCTTTTCGATGTGGCCACCATGTGCTGGTTGGGAAGGATGACTAAATTTACAAACCCGCATACGTATACACGGGGAACTGGATTTAAAAAGCACACGAGTGCTTATTTCATTATCCTCAAAATATAAGAATAAAATTTGAAAAAAAGACTGGTAAAAAGAGCCATCAGCACTGATCTGTCTTTACATGATATGCTTAGAATTGTAATTGCAGCACAACCTCATAGTCTTCACCTGTGCTCATAGAAACAGCAAAACTGTTGAGCCTACACACGCATGCACACCACACACACACACACACACACACACACACACGCCCACCCCCACCCCCACACACATGTTGTACACATCCTACTGAACCAGCGTTGGCGGAGCGTCACCCCGACAGGTAGAAAAGCCGGACCTCCCTCCCCACACAGCTGTGAGGAAAGAACGCCCAGATCTGTCTGACTGACGGGACCAGCAGCCACTGCCGGCAAATCCGGATTACACTCCGTTCATCATCCCGTGATCACCTGTGCAGAGCAGGTTGACAGGTGAGACACAGCCTTCGTCTGTATGGCTGTTGTTGTTTTTACTGTTGTTGTTGTTGTTACTGTTGTTGTTACTGTTGCCGTTGGGAGTTCCTCAGCTTAAACAGCCTGGAGTTTTCCCAGAATGGGTCTCTCATCCTGCCTAGGCATCACTGTGTGGTGTGACATTTTTTGGGTTTGTTTTATGATTTTTTTTTCTTCTTTTGTTCCTCCGCTAGAACTTCGAGGTTCACCAATGGTGAGATATTGCATTTGCGACTGTTTTTGCTCACGATGAAAGCATCTGCATTCAGACTTACATGATGTATGATGGTGTTTCCGTAATCCGCCGAATACTGTCATGAGGATAATAACATGCACATTTGATCTCATGTGTGATTTTCCTTCCGCTTTAGATGGAATTCCCTATTGGTGATTTTGGATATTTTTTCGGTAAGGAATATTAGATCCTAGACCTCGATCCCTTTTTAAAATGACAACCTGTGACAAATGTACCTCCTTGAAGACCCTTAGAAGCCAAGGCTTGTCTATCAAATGTAGGCTATTCTCATTTTTAAGGCTGATGATAAACATAAGGTAGCCTACATTTTTGTGCTGAAAAATAAAGCTTCAAAAGCTTGCCAGTGTGTGGACGAAACGAACAAGGACAAGCAGACGACAGTCTCCTACTTACGGTTGGTTGATTTTGGTCTCTTGTGTGTGTGCAGACGTGATTTTATATGAAGGTGTAGTTTCTTTGAGTGGTTAGGCCTATCCTTAGAAAGATAATGACCTGGTTCATTTGTATAGACTGTATCCAACAGAACAAAGGACCTTAGTTTCATAGTCTAATCTGAAGAAATGAAGGCCTATCTTCAAAAGGACAACACTAGTGGAGACTCAAGACACGATAGCCTGGTGGTTAGTGATGCACTCAGGATCTGCTGACCTCGTCTCGAATCTCATTCAAGAGGATTTTTTCCTCTGGAGTTGGCATCAGTGCCGACTCCACTCCCCCCAAGGGTCCTTCGAATGAGACTATAAACCAGGGTCCCGAGTGCAAACGCACGCAAAAC
>CM060325.1:24289511-24304511 GCA_030674155.1 Stramonita haemastoma | reverse complement strand
AGTAATCGTTTAGAAAACTCTCCCCTTACTTATTTCTTTACTGAATTTGGTCCTATGTTTTTTTATTTCTACATGTAAATTTGCAAAAACTATTCATTGTTATTGATTGCTTGTGTGTTGTGTAGGTCGAAAGCAAACGCTTTGATTTGTTTTTTCAAGATATAGCATGATATAAATTCCATGCATTATTATTATTATTATTATTATTATTATTATTATTATTATTATTATTATTATTATTATTATTATTATTATTATTATTATCATTGTCTCCTTCCTGCATAGTCTAAAAAAATATTGTATCGTATACCACTAAGACACTGCACAGTTCTCTACGTGAAATCCGGGATGCTCTCCCTTGGGGAGAGCACATCGCCACAAGAGCAGCGCCACTCATTATTTTTTTTCCTTTCCTGCCTGCAACTGTATTTGTTTCCCTATCAGAGTGACTTCTTTTGTACAGAATTTTGCCAGGGACAATTCTCTTGTTGCTGTGGGTTCTTTTACATGCCCTAAATATGTGTGACACAGGGACCTCGGTTTATGATCCCATCCAAAAGGCTAGCATCCCCCCCCCCCCCCCCCCACACACACACAAAACAAGCAAAAAAGAAAACCAGAAAAAAGTCTTATAAAACATTAATGCTTCATTATGACAAACAAAGAAAAAACAGTGGGGGGTGGGGGGGGGGGATGCCTTTCCATGCAAGCCACACCAAACCACTTTTTTCTCAGTGTTCCCCCCCCCCCCCCCCCCCCCCCCCCTTACTTTGTTAGATTCTCAATGCTTATACTGTAGTTTCTGAACAACTTTTGGAGGTTTCGTTTTTTGTGTTTTTGTTGTCGATTTTTTTGTAACGATATCACTTGTAACAGAATGGACCTGATGTACAGAGAAAGAATAAAATTGACTGGGAAACGTCTTTTGCAGATTGTTGTGTGATGTTTCTTGTTCTGAGCGTGGTGGCTATGTTGGCCTGCCTGTGTGTGTGTGTGTGTGTGTGTGTGTGTGTGTGTGTGTGCGTGCGAGTGTGTGTGAGTGTGTGTGTGTGTTTCTCAGTAAAGTGTGGAGAAAGGGGAATACCCTCAGTCCATGAAATCCACGTGAAAAGCAAAGAGCAGGGCAGCAGCAAATGCTCTGCTATTTTTTGATTGGTGGAAAGTCAGTGAGCTGTTGTCACCAAAAACTTTCCGAAGTTAATATAAGGCGCATACCGACGGTGGTGGGTGGGAAAAATGTACAGCGCGTCAGCTACATCTGGTGGGGTGGGTGGGGGCAGTGGATTGCGGTAGCTGAACTTTTAAACGTCGATTTTTATATTAAAAAAACATTTTTATAAATTAATTTTGTCAGAATAGTGTTCTTATAACTTGTCTGTATCTGTCAAATTTGTTTATATGTGTATATGTCAAAAAAAAGAAAATTTTGTTCACAAAAAAATCGATTCTGGAATGATCAAAACCAGTTTTTGTTGATTGTGTTTTATTACCCCCCCTGGTTTTTGTTGGTTGCCTTTTATTACCCCCCCTGTATGATAAATATACATTCAACACATACCACGCACGGTGCATACCATACCACGCAATTACGCACCTACATAACATACAGACACGCAAGCAACACACACCAACGCACAAACAAAAACTCATGACACCACCGGCAGCACACAAATCACGCACAAACACACACCAACACACAACAAACGCCGTCGCACTCGATTCACGCACGTCGCCTCAACACAGACCACGCGCAATTCATATTGAACCAGCACACAACGCACTGTCGCATACATCATCTGACATCAGCACTACACATGCACACTACGTTCGCTCGCACAGCATAACACACACACCGCGCTATGCACCACGCACGTGCGTGCTGCGTCGCAGTATGACAATACACATTTATATATATTATATATCTTATATTATATTATTATATATTAAATATAATTAGAACACGGCGTCGCTACATCGGCATCACCATGCGCGCATTGTCACAGTCCATACTACACAATGCAACACAGCAAGCTCGACCTGTTCGGTCACCAAGCAGTCAACGAAATTCACACACGCGCTAGGCATCACACGCACACGGCTACGGCATGCCGCGCGCGTCACACATAAATTTTAAAACATTATATAATAGTATATATTTTATTTATATATATATATAATATATATATAATATATATATATTCACAGACAGTAGAGAAGATAGAGCAGAGATAGAGATGAGTAGAGTTTGAGAGAGAATGGATAGTAAATACTACACTACAAGCACGCACACGCGCGTGCGCGCGCAGTCGCCAAATGACACACCACCCACACCCACACACACAACACAGTCACACAACAATCACGTCACGCGTGTTTCTTCACAATGGAATTCAAGGCAAGATAAAAAATATGGATCTTGTATTTATTACCATTTTAAACAAAGAAAACTACTTGCCTATTTCAATCTTGCGGTTACTTTAAAAAAAAAACCCCACACACATATACAACAATAACAAACCAAATGTCCACTCATCTTCATCTTATGCACACATACACATTTTCCGTTCATTTTTGTTCACTTACATTACTAATATTCGCGAGTTTTTCAAAATTCCATTCAGAGTTACCATTCACATGTAGAATTCTCATCAATTCTTGACAACTACACAATCAAGTTTTAAAAAAACCAAACAAAGCGATTAAAAAAAAAAAATCTACGAAAATCTAGATATTCATGCATAGAATCAGCTTGAATAAATTGCACAATGGTATGTACCATCATAATTTTGCAAAATGCAATTCATGAAATTGAATCACAACTTGTATGGAACTATAATAATGTGGAACTCTTACAACAGTACATATTTATGTCTTTTTTATCTTCTGGAATAAGAAAACGTTTTTTTCAAAATACACGCTACAAATACAAAAGCTACGAATGCATATATTGTTATTATTTTACATCGAGATGCTGGTACGTATTCACCAAATTCGATATCAGTAGACATGTGTATCAAATAGTATTGATAAACCATAACGGTTCCATATGAATCAGCACAACACAGAATTTATTCACAAGTCATTTCATTAAAATTGTCAGAAAAGACGAAAGTTTATGGCAAGCATAAAAGCGAGCTGTACAGAGCTGTCTGATAGAGAAACTTGCATCCATGGTCGTTTCATACCAACACATGAAAGTGCTCCACAGGGCTGACCAATGGTGAGATTTTGTGTATGTGACCGTTCTCCCCTATCATTGAGGTAGCCACATCCTGACTTCGGGGATGGTGTCTAAACACAACACCTGTGTGCATTTTTTAAAGAACATTTTATCAACTCCTCCTACCAGCACAAAATGGCCTACTCTTTTGAAAGCAGAACTGGTTTTTTAACATGTACGAAGATGTTCTGCGTGTATTCGCACACAAGACTTCGGATTATAGTTCTCATCCGAAAAGACTGACATTCAGTTTGATTTTCCCGTCAAACTGGGAGGAGAGGGCGAGGCTGGAATCGAACCCAGAACCTCACAGTTTACGTGTTAAGGTAGGCAAACCCTTAACCTTTCTTATACCTTCGTTCTTAAAGACATAAATGTCCTCAAGCTGTACCTTGATTAGTAGTGGTCAAAAACGGTTGCATAAAAAAGGTAAAGGTGTCCCATAACCTGTAATGGTCGTAGGGGAGCGAGGCATCAGGACCTTAACATCTCCAGGGAACAGCATATTGAGGGCGGCGCCCATCTCCTCTCCCTCGCTGCTTTACCTTCCCTGACCCTAAAGAGGGCAGATACCCATTTACAGTGGGTGAACTGGGGGGGACTGTACTGAAGCCAAGGCGCGCAAACGGTCACCCATCCAACTGGTAACCCTGCTCGACCCTGCTTAACTTGACTGGGGGAAAGCGAGCGCGCTGACCACTGAGCTACCCCGCCCCTATCCCCTCGCTGAATTCTCATCATTCGTGAACCTCGGAGCCTTAATCGAGAAGCAGCCCCCTGAAAAGTTTCAAAAAACCCCAACAAAAGCACAGAAAAATCCACACACATAAATCAGCACGCTAGCCGAGGAACGAAAAAAAGCCAAACAACAAGAAAAAAACAACAAAACCATAACCATAATATTGCTTATCAGCTCTAACGACAATGAAAGCCACATCAGGGCTGTCACCTCAATCAGTTTCAGTGGCTCCAGTAACTTTCAACTTCAGGTTCAAAACCAACACCTCCTAATACTTTCAAATATCTAACACCGAAAAAACAACAACATAAACAACCCTCCTCCCCCAACACACACACACATGTACACCCTTCATACTTGCACACAAACCTCAAAGGAAAAAAACCCTAGGGGAGCGCCTGCTGAAAATGATGTGCCTGCCTGCAGATTGGTTTTGAAAAACAGAGTCCGATGCGCTGGGCCTGATTTGTCAGTGGCTTAACGGCAGCGCAACGCATTTTCGCATATATGACATGCAACAACAGTTGCTGTCTGAGCGTTGGATGAAGAAGAAGATTCACATACTGTCTTCTTTTCCTGTGTCTTGCGCTCAGCATTTACGTTATGAATTTACCCGAAAGACTAGCACCCAGACCACAGCTCCTAGTCTGAGGAAATGGTTTTGGATGGAACTTGAACCATGAACTTGTAAATCTTGCATTTCACATGGATGCACTACTCCTAGACCATCACACCCAAATCATGCATGTATATACACACACATGCGTACACACACATGCATAAGTAGTAGGAACCCATCAGTCTCGGAAGACTGGAGTTGCGCTCTAGTCTTTAGAGCTCAAAGCCTGGGCATGTATGCATGGAGGGCAAGCTGTTACCCATGCAGCAGACCCCCCCTCTCCACGGCACCGGAATGATCCATTGGAAAGGCAATGACCGATACGAATGGTTCCAGTACCGTCGCAGGAGCCACCAGAACGTTGCCATATACCTACAGCCCCGAGCCGCTCTGGGACTCAAACTCCCCGATTTTTCCTCAGGGATGGTGTCTAAACACGACACCTGTATGCATGCTGGTTTGTTATAATTTTGTCATCCGTTCCTACCGGCACACGATGGCCTGCTCTTCCGAAAGGCGGAACGGGATTTTAACGTGTGCGCAAGATGTTCTGCGTGCATTCGCTCATGGGGCCTCGGTTTCGAGTCTCATCCGAATGACTTTGACATTCAGTTCGATTTTTTCGTCAAACTGCGAAGAAAGGGCGAGGCTGGGTACGAACCCAGAAACTCACGGTTTACATATTGGCAGGCAAACGTCTTAACCATCATGCCACCGTCCTTCCACACATGCATACACATACATGCATATACACATACACGCGCGCGCAGCAAAACATAATCAAAGCCATGGTAACTAAAATTGTCCAGGAAAGGAGCTCTCTCTTTTATCAATTCTTTTTTTGTCTTCTTCACTGGTTATTAGAGGGGGGAGGTTGTATACTTGTTTTGTTTTTCAGGTTTTCAAAAAATATTTATTTATCTATTTTCTTAAATTACTTGAACAGAATTTTCAGTCCTCTTCATACAGAAAGGGCTTTGGGTATTCAAACTAGAGGAGAGAAAATCTGGGGGTGGGGGGGTGAATCTTACAGCTAGGACTGACTTTTCCAAGACAAGGAGACAGTCTGCCCCAGTGGAATGGGGTGATGAACAAGAAAAGGTGTCAAACACCGCCATTCAGGGCTGTCTGCAATTTCATCCAGCTTTTGATTCTACATTTGTTACAGTGTATGAGAAAAACAGACAAGATGGATTTTTTTTTTACACACTTTGGGATTTTGCAGCCACATTATACACCAAAAATCACTGAAAAAGATGCAAAAGAAAACCCAACAGATTTTCAATGTCTTTATTAGTTGGGAGGTAGGGGGTAGGGGGTGAACGCTTCGGCCATTTTGCGGAAAATCGAGTATAAAGTTTTCGAATATTTCTGAAGATTTTTTATCAAATGGACCTTAAAAATGTCTAAACGTACACTGAAAGTGGTCGAATTTTTACGCTGATACTTTGGGTATGTATGAAAGGCTTCATAAAAGCTAAAAACTGTATGAACCGAAATTTCTTATCAAAAAGGTTGATGACGATTATTTGGGTATAAATAGGGTCTATTCAAGAAATAAGAACAGACATTGATGATTTTTTAAAAATTGTAATTCTGAATATGACATGCAATAGTTTTTCCTGTGCACTGTTGCATTTTTTTCTGATGCTCCTTTTTCTTTGTCGAACGCTCAGACAGCAACTATGGTTGTCTATCACATCAGCGAAAATGTATTGCACCTGACAAGTCAGGCCCAGCGCATCCGAATTCGGCGCGGGAGAGAATTGTTATCTTTTAAGTCTTTCTGGAAAAAAGGCAGGACAATGGACCAAGAAGGCAGAAAAGAGATAAAGAAGGAGGTGAAGGGAAACAAATGAACAAGGCTTTGACAAAGAGAGGGATAGAAAAGAGGGAGTTCCTAGCACAGAATTTCCAGCAGGTGGGGAGGCTGTTGATACTGACAGGCCCCGGCATCCCCACAGGGAGTTCCTGGTGACTAGGAATGGCGTGAGTTGTGAGCACTGGGTCTGTGCTACACTGCGGCTTTCAGGGAAAACATCGACACAGGGACACATGACGGATGCTATAGCCGAGTGGTTCAGACCGTTCGACTTCAATCCTCTGGGTCCATGAAGTCGTGGGTTTGAATCTTGGCTGCGGTGTCTGGTGAATTAATTAAGGGTAAGAATTTGTTTTCAACGATCTCCCAGGTCAACTTCAAGTACAGACCTGTCAGTGCCTTGGTTGCGTTCACGGATATATACACACGTACAGAAGATCAAACACTCACGTTGAAGATCCCATTATTCATATCAGAATATCGGTGGGTTACAGAAAAACATGAACATAGCCAACATACATCCCCGAAATGAAGCTGAAATGCAGTACCTTCATGATGCAGGAAAAACAACAGTCACAGACAAATTTTTTCGCATGTGTGAACCTCAGAGCTCTAGCTGAGGAGCACACACACACACACACACACACACACACACACACACACACACACACACACACACACACACAGAGTCAAAGTCAGTGTCTTCAGATCTGATGAATCCCTGAAGTCAGAATGTGGCTATCTTCATGATGGTGATGGAAAAAAAATCAGGTGACATACTCCAAAACAAATCTCACCACTGGTGGTGAACCTCGGAGCTCTGGCCGAGGAACAGGGAGAAAAAAAGACTGTACTCTACATCCTCAACAGCTTGGGGGGGGGGGGGGTGGGGGTGGTAGGGGTGGTGATGGCGACGTTGTGTCCATGACTGGCCTTCACCTCACTGCTCACTACCACTGGAGCCACCCACCTCAGCTGCTGCCTCTGTCCACCCCCCACTTTTGTCCCCCCCCCCCTCCCTGCCCCCCTTCGCAACACCAGACAGGAGTTATTCGCCCCTTCCGCTACCCCTGAGGAACTCAGCACAGGGTGACCCGCTTCCTCTCTCCCTCCCTCCCTTTATCGCTCCTTCCTTCCTTCCTGCCTCCCTCCCTATCTCCCTCCCTCCTTCCTTTTTTCCTTCCTCCCTTTATTGCACACGACAGGAATGAAGGTGTTCCTCCCTCCCTCCCTCCTTCCTTTTTTCCTTCCTCCCTCCTTCCTTCCTCCCTTCCTTTCTTCCTCCCTCCTTCCTTCCTCCCTTCCTCCATCCTTCCCTCATTCCACACGATAGGAATGAAGGCGTTCCTCCCTCCCTCCCTTCCTTTTTTCTTTCCTCACTCCTTCCTTCCTTCCTTCATTCCACACGATGGGAATGAAGGCGTTCCTCCCTCATTCCTCCCTCCCTTCCTTCCTTCCTTCCTCCATCCCTCCTTCCTTCCTCTCTCCTTCCTTCCTTCCTTCCTACCTTCCTCCCTCCTTCCATCCTTTCTTTTTTCCTCCCTTCCTTCCATCCTCCCTCCCTTCCTTCCATCCTCCCTCCCTTCTTTCCTTCCTTCTCCAGGGTCAAGGTGTCGCCAGCATGGAGATTTCGACCTCCGAGGTCGGCTTGGAGTTCTGGAGAACTCTCTTCTTCTCCAGCGTCACGCGGATGGAGGTGTGGATGCTGGTGCGCTTCTTGCGGCGCCGGCCCATGGCGTTGGCGGACAGGGTTAGTTCCCCTGTGCCGCTGGAGAGGACAGCTGGGTTGCGGGCCCTGGCGTCGGCGTCTGGCAGCCATTGATGTCTGCAGTGCTCAGGGCTTTCTTCAGCTGGCACAGTCAGGGTCTTCAGCTGGCACAGTCAGGGTCTTCAGCTGGCACAGTCAGGGTCTTCAAGCTGAGGGGGAGGGCCTCCAAGTGCCAGAGGGGTCAGGTCTGGCTGAAGTCGTTGCTGTACAGCTTGCCCAGGGCCATGCCCTGTCACGTCCCCTTGGGTGAACCCTGACCAGACACACACACACACACAAAGCCAAGGTCAGGAGGGTCACATGTCTTTCATGTCACTAGGGATGGGGGGGGGGGGGTCTAGAGGTCAAACACAAGTTTACACAGAGAGAAGTCGCAAGTCCCCATCCCTGTTTGAACCCAACCCCCACCCCCCTCACCATTCCCCCATTCACTAGACCTTGAGAGGTGGTCAAGGTGATAAGTCCTTCAGATGAGATGATAAAATGGGTTCCTGTAACTTTTAGCACCCCTAGGGTGCAATGTGTCGCCGAATGGGTTATTTCCCTTACATCTGTAGGCACATTGTGTCACCGAACACAGGGTGTTCAAATTTTGTGGCTGGTTACTAATAATGGCAACACGGCTACTTTTGATTCAAAACGAAACTTAGGTTTCCCCTACTGTCTGCCATTTGTATTTTCTTCAACATGACATGTAACAGCCAAGTTTTGAAAAGCAGACATAGATTTGGGGGGATTTTTTTCAACCCTGAAATGGTGGGTGCCCATTTATACTGAAAATGTTCATCCATTCTGACTCAGAATAAGATTTTGAAGGCTTCAAACAATCTGAAATCTACACTTCAGTGATGGTAAGTGATCTGGATGACAATGACAGTGTTTCTAGTGACAGATGGGGTCTGGGTAACAATGACAGTGTTGAGAGATGAGATCTGGGTGACAATGACAGTGTTTGTAGTGACAGATGGGGTCTGGGTAACAATGACAGTGTTTGTAGTGAGAGATGAGATCTGGGTGACAATGACAGTGTTTCTAGTGACAGATGGGGTCTGGGTGACAATGACAGTGTTTCTAGTGAGAGATGAGATCTGGGTGACAATGACAGTGTTTCTAGTGACAGATGGGGTCTGGGTGACAATGACAGTGTTGAGAGATGGGGTCTGGGTGACAATGACAGTGTTTCTAGTGACAGATGGGGTCTGGGTGACAATGACAGTGTTTCTAGTGACAGATGGGGTCTGGGTGACAATGACAGTGTTGAGAGATGGGGTCTGGGTGACAATGACAGTGTTTGTAGTGACAGATGGGGTCTGGGTGACAATGACAGTGTTTGTAGTGACAGATGGGGTCTGGGTGACAATGACAGTGTTTGTAGTGACAGATGGGGACTGGGTGACAATGACAGTGTTTGTAGTGACAGATGGGGACTGGGTGACAATGACAGTGTTTCTCATGACAGATGGTGTCTGGGTGACAATGACAGTGTTTCTAGTGACAGATGGGGTCTGGGTGACAATGACAGTGCTTCGAGTGACAGATGGGGTCTGGCTGAAGTGGTTGCCATACAGCTTGCCCATGGTGATACCCACCTATATTAACTCATGACACTTACTACACCTCAAAACATGTGTCGTGGCTATTCATATCACATGATTATAAAAAAAAAAAGCCACTTCAAATCCAATCTAGTTTATAGCCCCGCTGACTACAGTGGCCATATCAGGGCTGTCACTTAAAAACCCCCTTTAAATCTCTGATTAAAACTGTGCAACTATCATATATACAGTTTAAAACAGGATATAAAACCAACTCTACTGCCCTTTCCTTGTATAAACGCCCTGGCCAACCATAAGGGTCAACCCAGGACAGTCACCGCATTGTTGGAGAAACCACATCAGCCACACAAACTAAAACCTGATTCCTTAAAACACCTTCTTGTTTGGTTGCCTTTCCCTTTCTCAATTTCTCTCCACTCACTCACCTTCAACACAGTCATCTCTGTTCCCTGCTGGCTAACTGGAAGCCCTCAGCACAGCGCTGCCATTCCCCGGGTGGCTTGTTTAACTTGCTGACAGCTGCCCATGAGGACTGGTTCTCCATACTGTGTTGGTTTCCATGCCATGGTTTTGAGTGCCTAGGGTGGTGCAGCTTTAGGGGACTGAAAAAATGAAAACCATAAAATGAGTTGTGCTATATCATATGAGAAGGGATAAAAATCGAAGTTGCAGAAAATGAGTAAAACTTACACTGATGGTTAAAAAAAAAAATCCATACTCTTACTGTAGATAAAAAGAGTTTAAAAAAAAGGATTAGCAGGCTGGTAAAATAAAATGTAACATACACACACACACACACACACACACACACACACACACACACACACACACACACACACACACACAAACACACAATCTTGTGAGCATGTAGTGTAGTTGGTAACTAACACTGTACAGTCTGCAGCATAAGCTAGTGCTTAAAGCTGAGTGACCCCAAAAGTTAAAAAAAAAAGGCTTGTGTGTTTACTTTCATATAATTTGTTTGTGTTTTAAAGATTGGAAAACTCTTTTCTATTTCCTTTTCATGCTTTCTTTCATTTTCATATATTGTCTCCTGTTTTAGTGTTTATCAATGTATTAATCATCTGTTTATTCATTTATCCACAATTTATTTTTGATTTTAACCACAATGGGTAATTACCTAGTCATATGATAATACATTTTTTAAAGGTTGCTTGATGGGATGGATGGAGTGGGGATAGGGTGCATGGTGGAAGGAGGGCTGGCCAGTTTTAGTGGGTGTTCAGTGTTCTACAGGTGTGGAACTTTTTAAACAACCCGATATATATCTATTCCAAGGCAATGGCACCAATCCAAAACCAACAAAAAATAAGCAAAGAAAGAAAAGCTTTTGTTATGTTTACACAGAGTTTGTGAACACCCTGTGGCTGCATTGAATTTACACAGGTGACAGTCAGTAGAGAATCTTGCATTAGTAGAACTTTAGATGAGGCAAGGCAAGGCAAGGCAAGCAGGCAAGGCAAGGCAAGGCAAAGCAAGGCAAGGCAAGCAGCAAGGCAAGGCAAGGCAGCAAGGCAAGGCAAGGCAAGGCAAGGCAAATTCTTTTGCCTTGAAGTGAAGCAAAACAAAGTCTGCCAAGTGTTTGTCAGTCCATTTCTTAATGTCACTTAACTGAGGACAAAAAACTGATACCTGTATTGATTTCAGATCTGTTTCAAATATGATTTTATCAGTGGGTTTTTTTCCCCCTGAGATTAAAAAAAAAACACACCCATTAATGATAACAAAATGGATGTTTGTCTTGAAGCTGTTATAAATATTTTGAGTACTTTGAAAAAAAACTTACACTTTAGGCTATACACACACACACACACACACACACACACACACACACACACCACACACACACACACCCAAAGGTGGGAAAAAACTTGTGTGTTTTGTTTTGTTGTTGCTCTCCTTCCCCCTATTAAGTAGTTCTTCAGGTCAAGCAGCGCCAAATCAGAATGTTAAATCACATAAGCAAATCTTCCTGAAATGTCAAAGTTGATATAAATTCTATAATGTAAAGAAGTTGCCAACAAAATTAAATCTACTGAAGGGCTGGCGACAAAATGTGGTGGAGACATGTGGGAATGCATCAGTGGCTACTAGTACAGTTGTAGTTCTATCAACAATGATGTCTTAGACACTGAGACAGTGAACCCAAACAAACTACAGTGAAATTATTGCTGTGTGATTTTCACAATCAAATTAATATCAGAATGTTATGATGCAGTGCATGATGCAGTCTCAGAGTCTGTTGGGTGTTGGTAGAGATAAATATTTACTCAGTGTTTTCAGAACAAAACACTAGTCAGTTTTCTTGTTTGGTGGGGTTAGTGAATTGCTCCAGCGTTAACTTACAAGTCTTCACGTAAGTGTTAGACTAACACTAGCAACATGCAGATCATCATGCTGCTGTTTTTGTTTGCTTTTTTGTTTTGTATTTATTTGTTATTGTGACGTATATATCACGTCCATCCACACAACCGGCCATTGCTACTCTTCCACGAAAGATGGATGTGTTCTAACGTCTGCCCAAGATGCCGTGCCAGCGTTTACATACATGCTGATCTGGGGTGATTATGAATAGAAAGAATGGGTACTAAAGAACAAAAATCGACATGGAGAAACCACGCTCGATGTTGTGATTGACCTCAACTTTTGAGGCCTTTCATAAACAAAAAACAAAACAAAAAAAAAAGCAAACAAGCAGCAAGTACTTGCTTGTTGGGAATTACCTTCATTCTTCTCATCATAATCTAAAAAAAAAAAAGTTTTGTTCAGCTTTAATGCAACACAACAACGCTCCACAAAACTTCGACACCAGATGCAAAAGTCGTCTGCCGCCGAATTGCACGTAGAGTACGTCCCTTCCTTCAACTGCACCCCCCCCCCCCCTCCTCCCTCAGCTATCTAGATTCTTTCTGGTCAAAAGATAGAATTCAGTGTATTACTCTCTTTGACCGTCCAGCGCATAGAGTTAAAAAAAAAAAATCAAACCAGCAATAAATAACCAACCAGAGAAGAAAACAATGACAAGTTAATTTACGTTAATAAAAAGATTCTGTACTCTATGTGATATGGATCACTTAGGTGATGATAAATCCTTTGTTATGGAAGCCCAGCACTGCAGAACTTAACGCAACTCAGTATTTGCCAGGATTGCCCCCATTTTAATTTTTTTTTTGCTTATAAATATCGTTGCTGATTAAAATGGGCAACAGACAAAAAATACAGAGCTTTGCAAAGTTCATTAAAACAAGGACTACACATGTTTCTCTACACCATTTTTTGTCATGTACTTGCATAACTGCATAACTATTTATATGTCGCTTTTGCTCTACACAGCTATTCATTTTTCTAGACATAAGCTTTTTCTGTTATATTTTAAAAAAATATTATTACTGAAGTGTAGCTTCTCCGCTCTCTAGTCTGACTTGTATGTAGTATATGAGAGAGAGAGAGAGAGAGAGAGAGAGAGAGAGAGAGAGAGAGAGAGAGAGAGAGAGAGAGAGAGAGGAGAGAGAGAGGAGAGAGAGAGAGAGAGAGAGAGAGAGAGAGAGAGATCTTTACTTTCCAAGGGTTACAGAAGTAAGCATTCACATACTTTTTTTTCATTCCGCCCTTGCCCTGATTACAGACTATCCCCAAAGAGAAACGGTTTTCTGTTCCAATCGTCCGTTTTTAGATGCAACTGATTGATTTTCATTTTCAAAAATTGTTGTCAAATGAACACACGATGAAAGACCTACATGACAAATGTTTAATTCAGTCAGCGTGGTTAGATATAGATACAAAATATCTTAGTGCAAAGTGGATTTGACTATTTGCGGGAAATATAGTTCTGCTCAAGTATTAATTCTACAAGCTCATACATCAAAGCCTTTTTGCCTGGAGCTGGGTTAGGTATTAAGTCATCCAACATTCCCTGTTCTCCAACGGCAAAAGTGGATACACATTCGCCACAGGTGCACAAATAAGGTCCGTGGGGAGTGGAGGAAGCTGGTTGCAAAATCTTCAGTTGTGCCCGCACGGTCCGCGGAACTACGGGACAGGTGAAGGTAAAAGAAGGCACAAATAGATTAGCAAATAGATAAATAGATAAATAAATGAACGAACAAAGAAAGAAAGAAAGAAGCTTTTTCGTCTTCGTCGTCGTTAAACGTTCAGACAACAGCTATTTTGTCTTTCATATGAGCGAAAATACCTTGATACCTTGAGCTGCCCTTAAGCGCCTGACAAGTCAGACCCAGCACATCCGACATCGGAGGTCGAGAGAATTGTTGTCTTTTAAGTCTTTCTGGATCCCCCCTCCCCCCCAAAAAAAAAAAAAAAAAAAAAGGCAGGAGAATGAACAAAGACAGCAGAAAACAGACAAGGAGCACGTGACAGGAAAAAAAGAAACAAAACAGAAACAAAGAGAAAGATAGAAAAGAGGGAATTCCTAGCACAGACTTTCCAGAAGGTGGGGGTGCTATTTATACTGATAGCCCCCCTCTCCCACCCCCATCCCCACAGGAGGGAGGGATGAGGAAGGAGGAAGGTGAGGTTATTGACATGGACCCTACAATGGTTAGCTAGCTTCGTTGGTGGGCAGAGAGAAGAAAAAGAAGCGAAAACTGCCGGTGACGTAACATCTAAACCACCTTTAAGGGTGTTGAACATAGGCCTACACTACACCAAAAGGGCACAGGACCAAGTTGTTTTCTTCTCCTTCGTTGTCAACGCTCAGACAACAACTCTTGTTGCCTGTCCTATGAGCGAAAATGCGTTGCGCTGGATCACTTCTATTCTATGGAAAAAGGCCACCACATCACTCAGGACTTCCTTAGAGAGGAGAGGAGAGGAGATTGGCGGGGGGATGAGTTCCCCCCCCCCCCCCCTTCCCCCCCACCCCTCCCTCCTCCCACTCTCGTCTTTCTCACGCATTATTCAGTCAGTGTTCCACAACCCCATTCTTATCTTTCTTTTCTTTTCTTTTCTTTCTTTCTTTCTTTTTTTTTCTTTCTTTCTGTCTTTCTTTCTTTTCTTTCTGTCTTTTTTTGGTGTGGCCTAAACGAAGCTAAATGCTTGCAGGTGCTGTCACAGAAATCGATGACAAAATGCCAGTTTGGAGAATTGAGCAGGAGAGAGAGAGAGAGAGGAGAGAGGGTCGCCATCGATTGGAGATTCGTTATTGTCTTAGGATTTTGTGGAGAGCAAATCTGCTTCGGTAAAAAAAAAAAAAAGAAAAGAAAGAAAAGGAACTCTCTCTCCTCTCTCTCTCTCTC
>CM060325.1:24274511-24284511 GCA_030674155.1 Stramonita haemastoma | reverse complement strand
TAGTCTGGTGATAGGACCTTCCCAAGAACAGTGACCGCACCGGTGCCCTTAAACCAGATTTTCCATCGATATTAGGCCTCTATTTTACCCCTACAATCATTCCTGCAATTTACACATTCAACTTCCAGCCCGATACGGCCTTTTCTGTTTGATGTACGTGCTATAACTATGTCAACCTGACTGTCAAACACCCATCAGATGAATTGCGTATTGATAAAACTTTGCGCAGTGGATAGAACTGAGAGACAGTGGTGCGATCATGTAGTTTCTGTCTGAACCTCACGGTTATCAACGCGTTGCGCTATTGACAACCGATACTATCGAGAGGTGCTATGTATGCACACACACACACACACACACACACACACACACACACACACACACACACACACACACACACACACACACACACACACACACACACACACACACAGGCGCACAGAACACCGATAGCCTAATAAATAGAAATTTTGAATGTACACACAAAACAGAAATGGCACGGCACAGCCGTTCTGCACAGCGCTCCTAACCATTTCCGTTGGAAAGCGGCCATTACCGTGCAATGCCATGTCAACGAAAGAAACACGAACTGAATTCCAAAATGATTATTATCCGGAAATTTCATGTTTGCAAAAGTCTTAACTGGGGGGGTTCTCACTTTGTCTACTTTTCTCTCTCTCCAGTTCTCTGTATCATCAGAGCACGCGTCAGGAAATCAGAAAATCCTGGAGGGAAGAAAGAGTAATTGCTTCCAGGGCGGCAGATAATGTGGTTAGGAGATGCTGATCTTCGTGTGGAAGGAAAAGCTGAATGGATTAGGCCCAGAGCTTCTAATGCTAATGGTCTCAAATTCCCGATTTGCAGCTTGAAAACTGGGTGTGGTGATTTTGGTGAGGATGTTTTTGAGGCTCTCAGATCAAGTGATCTGTCAGTGCCGTACTAATTTTTTTTTTTGTGGTGGTACTCACAGATGCAGAAAACTGAGCATGTACAATTAATGATCTAGTAGTTGCGTCAGCGGTGGGTGTGTGGCATATCCACGAAAATGTTGTGCACACACGCACGCACACACATCACACACACACGCGCACCCCCCCCCCCCCCCCCCCCCCCCACACACACACACCACACCCACACGCGCGCGCTTGCACACACACACACACACACACGCACACACACACATACACACACACGCGCGCACACACGCACGCGCTTGCTTGCTTGCTTGCACGCACACAACACACACACACACACACACACACACACACACACACACACCACCAACGCCCCCCCTCCCCTCCACACCCACACACACACGAACACGAACACACCCACAGTTTGATCTCTCACTCCTCCACTTCATCACGATGCTACTACACAAAACCCTCCATCCACAACTCTCAACAACCCCACACAATGTGCATCCTTTATCACATTAGCCTGTTGCACCATCACCGCGCTGCTCCTTTTTACTGCATCTCTACCACCCTCTCTCCCGCCCTCCGTCCCTCCCTCCCTCCCTCCCTCCACCCCTGTTCTCTTAGAACCTGAACACCTCATCCTTTCCCCTTCCCTCCCTCCTTCCTTCCTTCCCAAGAGATCCATCATCTCCATTCTCTGTCTGTCTGTCTGTCTGTCTGTCTGTCTGTCTGTCTGTCTGTCTGTCTGTCTGTCTGTCTGTCTGTCTGTCTGTCTCTCTCTCTCTCTCTCTCTCTCTCTCTCTCTCTCTCTCTCTCTCTCTCTCTCTCTCTCCTCTCTGTGCCGCTTTCCAATGTTTAACACTTTGCTCCCCATCCACACAGGAGAAAAATTAATATCAGCATTTCAACACTTCACCACAGAGGCAGTGCATGCATACTACGCTAGAAGAATTCTCTCTCCGCCCTTTCTGGAGCTATTCAAATCCAAACTCCAGCAGTCTGCTTTTAGAAAGTGGGTGGTGGGGGAAGGAGGGAGGGAGGGAGGGAGGGAGGGAGAGAGAGAGAGAGAGAGAGAGAGAGAGAGAGAGAGAGAGAGAGAGAGAGAGAGAGAGAGAGAGAGAGAGAGAGAGAGAGAGAGAGGATAACTCAAATGAAAGACAGACAGACGAACAGACAGAGAGTCAGAGAGAGAGAGAGAGAGAGAGAGAGAGAGAGAGAGAGAGAGAGAGAGAGAGAGAGAGAGAGAGAGAGAGAGAGCAAGCAAAACACCCTTTCTGCTATATTTTGAGTTTTCAGACATTGTTAAAATGACCCCCGCTCCCGCCCCCACCTCCCCCCCACCTCTCTCCAATCTCCCTCTTTGTCACCCAAAACGAAACACTGCTGCATGTGCATTTACAGAAATCGATGACAACAACAGCCAACTTTGGGGAAAAGAAGTCTGAATCAATGAAGGAATAGACTGTTCTCTTTGAATTTAGAAAAAAAAACCCAACAACAAACAACAAAAAAGCCCTGTTTGGCTTCAAGTAGGCCTACTAAAAAAAGTCATACTAGAAGCTCACACAACAACAAAACTTGTGTCCACATACATCCAAGTGTATGCAAATACAGCAAGCACTGGTCAATATGTATATTTGTAGGTCTTAAAAGCCACACATGCCGAGACTATGAACCGAGGCCCCGTGTGCAAACGCAAGCAGAACATCTTCCGCACACGTTAAAACCCGGTCCGCTTTTCCGAAGAGTAGGACATAGTGTGCCGGTGGGAACGGATGACAAAACTGAAAAAAAAACTGTATACACGCGGGGACAGGGTGTAAAAAAGGTCACGAGGGTTTATTCCATTAAACTCGAAATAAAAGAATAAATAAATGAATAAAATAAAATAAAATAAATAAAACAAAAAGCGAAGTACGTGATGCACACGAGCATATAATTATAATACAAATTCATTTTCATGAAAATATTTTAATGGATGGAGAAAGATAGAGTGCTTGCTTAAAAACAAGTCCTACACACACACACACACACACACACACACACACACACACACACACACACACACAACACACACACACACACACACACACACACACAACACACACACACACACACAACATCACACACACACACAACACACACACACACATACACACACACACACACACACACACACACACACACACACACACAACACACACATACACACACACACACACACACACATAACACACACACACACACACACACACACACACACACACACACACACACACAACACCATCCCTCTCTCTCCATTCTCTTTGTTCCTCTGTCTGTTTTTCCGTCCGTCCGTCCGTCTGTTTCTCTCTCTCTCTCTCTCTCTCTCCCGCTCTCATCCTTTTGAATCGGCCCCCCCCCCCCCCCCCCTTCTTCTCTCCTCTCACTGGTGCACATTCTGCATTATGCGCGGCGCCCCTAGCCCCCTCCCTCTTTTGTCACATCCCATTTCTCAATGAGACATAACCACAATGTGAACCTTTCAAGATAGGCCGAGCAGCGCATAGATACCCCCCCACCCCTCCCCCCAACCCCTTTTCTCCCTCCATATCACTATCACCTAAGACTTCCACACTCACCAGTGACAGAGGAAGAAGGACGCGTGAGGTAGGGGTGTGTGTGTGTGTGTGTGTGTGTGTGTGTGTGTGTGTGTGTGTGTGTGTGTGTGTGTGTGTGTGTGTTGGAAGGGTGGGGTGGGGGTTGGGGCAATTCCCATAATTGAAAACAGCTCCATCTTCTTGCAGTCTTAATAATGAAGCAACGTGTTGTTGTAGGAATTGCATCACAGGTCGCTGGCTTTTTGAGAGCTCTTTTTTTAAAGATAAGAAAGAGAGGTTTTCAATTACTGGTGGATTTGTTATTGTTTTCGAACTTTACTTGGATGTTTTATTCCCCATGAGAAAGACATAAGATGATCGAAACCAAACGATAGCTTTGTGTGCTCAGGTACTTATTTCTTTCCATGTGGAGATGTCGTAGGGGGGGGGGGGGGGGGGGAGGAGCTGTCAGTATAAATAGCCTCCCCATCTTCTGGAAACGAATTCCCTCTTTTCTATCCCTCTCTTTGTTTCTGTCTTGTTCTTTTTTCTTCCCGTCACCCCTTTCTCGTCTTTTTTTTTATCCTTCTTTGTTCATTCTTCTGCCTTTCCCCCCCCCCCAGAAAGGCTTTAAAGATAACAATGATTCTCTCCCACGCGGAAGTCGAATGCACTGGGCCTGACTTATCAGGCGCTTAACGCGTTTTCATTTGACAAACAACAATAGTTGCTGAATGAGCATTCCACGAAGAAGAAGGCATATATTTCGAGTTATGCTTGTGCTCATAGCTAACTTGTGCGTGAATAAAAGTGTGTACTAATCTCTCCAGAACACACAGACTAATACAAGAAACGTTCACATTATATGAACCTCAGAAACATGCCTTGACTTACTCACTCATCTAAAAGATTAGCTGCAAAATTAAAGACCTCAGGTCCGGAGTTGTTTAAAATGGTCATTTTGACTCAGACATTCTGCAGGCACACAGACAACCAGCACACACCCAGCACACACACACACACACACACACACACACACACACACACACACACACACTCACAAACTCTATCTCTCTCTCATTCTCACTCTCTGTCTCTGCAGTGTGACTGTTTGCCTCTCTCTCTCTCTCTCTCTCTCTCTCTCTCTCTCTCTCTCTCTCTCTCTCTCTCTCTCTCTCTGTCTTTTTGTCCATCTGTAGGTCTGTCTGTCTCTTCCTCCCCCCTCTCTCTTTGTGCCGATATTTGTCCTCATGAATGTTTCGTGTTGTCCCTACACTACTCGGCTAATACACCATTCACACAGGACACATGATGGATGTCTGCAGACTTCCCATCTTGTGTGTGTGTGAGAGATATATCTGCTGCAGGTCCCTAGCTCTGATCATTCCCATGGGAGGCATGTCCAGCTTTGGCTAGTTGTGGATAATTCATCAACCCCGGAGAGGAACCTCCGAGATCAGGTATCAGTTTTTTCTACCTAGTGTGATCTTTATGATTTATTTGGTGGTGGTGGTGGTTGGTGGTGGTGGTGGTGGTGGTGGTTGTAGTGGTGGGTAGTGGTGTGTGTGTGTGTGTGTGTGTGTGTGTGTGTGTGTGTGTGTGTGTGTGTGTGTGTGTGTGTGTGTGTGTGTGTGTGGAGTTAGTAATGGGATCCCAGCCACGGTTTGGGTCAAAAACAATTCTTTCAGAAATGGAATTGTCTGGAATTGGATTTGGAGTAAGAATGTTGCATGGAAAAAAGCTTTTAACTCACTGTGTTTTTGTTTGTTTGTTTGTTTGCTGCTTCATCTTCTGTGGTGGTTCTGTCATGCTGTTCTTACACTGTTCGTTCTGATCTCTCTGCACCAGACATGCCCAGATTTGTCATGTGTCATCCCTACGGTCAGAAGTCCACAGGGAGCTTACTGATGTTCAGTTGCCTTGGGGACGCCAGCTAGAGGGGCCCTGCACTGCTGCTGGGTCACTTTGGTGGTGATCAGAGGATACTTGTCCTGAGTTAACAAACGCAGGTAACACCTGCATTCACACACACGGGCGCGCGCGCACACACACATCCACACGCACACACACGCACATCCACGAGCACACACACACACACACACACACACACACCACACACACACTCACTCACACACACTCACTCACACACACACACACACACACACACACACACACACACACACACACACACACACACACACACACACACACACTCACTACTCACTCACACACACACACACACACACACACACACACACAACACACACACACACACACACACACACACACACACACACACACACACACGCCAGACTAGAAACCGATGCCCCGTGTACAAACGCACGCAGAACATCTAGCGCACACGTTAAATCCTGTTACGCTTTTCGTAAGAGTAGGCCATTGTGTACCAGTGGGAACGGATGACAAGATTTACAAAACTGCATACACGCGTGGGCTGGACGTAAAAAAAACATGAGTGCTTATTCCATTTTCCTTGATATAAAAGAATAAATGAATAAATATAAAAAATAACATACAAATGCATGCACGTAGCGCTCTCTCTCTCTCTCTCTCTCTCTCTCTCTCTCTCTCTCTCTCTCTCTCTCTCTCTCTCTCTCTCTCTCTCCCTCTCTCTCTCTCTCTCTCGGGGGGGACGATAAAACATGGCGTCCAGGCGGCAGTGCATGTGAGGCGCGGCGTAAAACTGTGTGTGCCACAACGCCTTAAAGGAATGTTACGACCTGTTACTTGTACTACAATTTCAAAAGATACACCACTGCATAAAACTACCTCAAAATGGTGGACTTGGTGATGTGGAGAGCGGCAATTGGGGTGTTTGCTGCAAAATGTCAGCGTGTGTCAGGCTTCTATAAAAAGATGTCAACAAACTCTGCACAGGTGAAAAAAAACACTGACACTGAGACACGTCTATCAACAGCTGATGTCGTGGTTGGCTATGTGTGCTGTGCCATGCTGATCTTTTTGATTAACTCTTTCATCAGGAATTTAGACACATTTGTGTCATTCGACTATGTTTGTCTTGAGTGGAATTGTATTTCAAAAGACACAACGTGGCAGGAGATGACAGATGCATGTGACAGTGTCAGTGGGCCAGCGGGCCAGTCTGGATTGCACGTGCACGTGCTCCTCGTGGCCTGTTGTGTGCAGCACGCTGCCTTGTCCCTACGCAAGTTGTTGCTAAGCGGGGACATAGAAACCAACCCAGGGCCAAATACGGATGGACAGACGGAAGCAAAAGGCAAAACAGACGCAGTGCCGAATACACCAACTGATGTCAGCAATCTGATGAGCACAATAATGCAAAATATTCAGCAGCAGTTTACAGAACAAACTAGTGTCATCAGAAGTGATTTAGGGGAAATCAAAAACGAACTTCTGCAAGTAAAGCAACAGTGTGAAGAAATCAATCAAAGATGTGACAGACTGGAAAGAGATCAGAGAGAGTTGGCAGGGACAGTCACAGAAATGACAGAAGATATACATCAGCTGTTTGAGGAAAGAACGGAAGACAGAGAAGAAGTGCAACAACTGAACGATACCATCAGGAGCATGAAGTCAGAGATTGAACAACTAAAATCAGACACGGACAGGCTGGAAGATTTCTCAAGAAGAGATAATTTACGCTTATTTGGCATACCACAACAAACTGCCAGAGAAACCCACGACTCCTGTGCTCAGTCCGTCATCGATGTGCTGAACAGCGTGGATGACCACAAGACCTGGACTGTTGACGACATAGCCCGAGCACATCGAACAGGGCAGGCACGAGATGGACAACCAAGGCCTATGATCGCCAAGTTCAGTAGATGGAGAGACAAAATGAGCATCCTGACTGGCAAAGATCTGAGGCAAAAACTGCAAGACGAAGGTGTCAGGGTGGCCAACGACCTGACCAGGGCACAGGCGCAGATGGTGGCTGCAGCACGCATGGAGGGGAAGAGGGCGTACTTCCACAGGGGGAAGATGGTGATTGGGCCCAGCCTTCCAGACCCCCGATCCTACGCAGAGGTGGTGGAGAGTGGGGGTGCACATCAGTCCTCCACGCCTGTCCCCTCCTCACAGCGCAGTCAACACGGGGATTCCCCTTTTCTCACCGGTGGAGGGAGCGTGACGTCAGAGGGTGGCCCCACGCCTGGCAGCCGACAGAAGACGACGAGCGGCGGGCCCCCTTCTCCCTCCTCCTCTCGCTCTGGGCCACGGACAGCACGGGACCACTACAGGCGTGACGTCACCGAAGGCCGTACGGGTGGGCGTTTCCATAGCAACCACGGGGTGACTCCACGAGGTGAACGCCACAGCTCAGCGCCGGTTGGCGGGGATTCCCCCCGCTGTGACGTGGCGTGTCCTACTGACGGTGAGGGGCGTGCTGCACGTGACGGGCCTCTGTCCTACCAGCAGACGGGTATGCGGGATTTCCTGCGTAACCCTCCGCGCAAGTCGTCTGCTCGCGGCAAAGTAGCCAGTGACAACAAAAACTGTCGCAGGAGTCAGCGCCCTAGCAGCTTGAAAAAGAGCTAGGACAGGCCCGGCCATCCATGTCAATACACATTTTTGAATTATAATGTAGAAAACTTGTACAATAAATTAAAAGATGTATCTTTTATAAACTATGTAAATAAGTTCGATTTTGTTTGCCTCACAGAAACTTTTCTTGACTCTAATTTCGATTACAGTGGTGTTTTTCTTGATTATCTTAAGTTTTATGTCCCTGCTCAAAAGTTCTCACATCATGGAAGGAATTCTGGAGGAGTGCTTTTATTAGTGAGAAAGACTTTAGAAAAATATGTTGAAGAAATTAAAATAGAGTGTGACAACACTATTGCTATTAGAGTAGACAAAAGTATTTTCAATTTAGAAAAAGATGTTATTTTGATAGCGTGCTATGTCGTGCCAGAAGGTGGTCCTATTTACAATGAAAAACTAATTAAGGATGGTGTTGTATTATTAGAGGAAGCATTATTGCAGTATTTTCAAAAAGATGATTTTCATTTCATGATTTTAGGAGACTTGAATGCCAGGACAGGTCAAGAACAAGCCGACATTGAAGTCATGTCAAATTATATGGATGATGTTGAGTATGACAATATGAATGATGAACTTTGTGTGCGTGCTTCTAAAGATGACAAGATAAACAATTTTGGCAGGTCTTTGTTAGATTTATGCTTTATGTTTGACATGGGGATTCTGAATGGTTGTTGTGAGGGAGATAGGGAAGGGGAGTATACATTTGTTTCTCCTAATGGCTGCAGTGTGATTGACTATTTTCTTGTTCCTAGTGAAATATTATCATGTTTTAATATGTGTATTGGAGAATGTGTTTATTCATGGCACCTCCCTGTTGAAACAACATGGAAAGTAAATAATGAATGCACCAGTATTGAAAATAGAGAACAAGAGAGTGTAGAAAAAATCATATGGTCAGAAGATTTTGTAGAAATATATAAACAAGAGCTTAATAGTGCAGAATTTCAAGAAAGCATAGAAGTAGCTTCCCAACTATTGAACACAAATATAAATGATAGCTTAGATCAGTTTGTTAAAGCCTTGTGTGAAGCTGCTGCATGCATGGTTAGAACAGTTAGAAAAGGTAGAAAAAAATGTAATGACTGGTTTGATGCTGAATGTGAAAGAAAGAAACAAGAAGTTAAGAGATTATTAAAAAGATTTCAACGTTGTAAAACAAATGAGGATAAAACAGAAAAAAGACAAATTTACACTAATGCTAGAAAAGAATACATCCATTTAAGAAAAACAAAAGAAAGAGATTTTAACAATAAGAGATTAGAGAAACTTGAAACTTCTTCTAAGGACTCCAAAACGTTTTGGTCTGTTATTAGATCGGTTAACCGTAAGTCACGAGTAAATAATGATATAACTATTCAACAGTGGTATGATCACTTTTTGAAGGTCTTTAATGACTTTAATTGTGCAGAAACACAAGAGAATGTGGATGTACTACAGGAAGATGAAATATTTGAACCATTGTTTAACAATGCTATATCTCAGAATGAGATTTTTGATGCTATTAAACATTTAAAAACAGGAAAAAGTGCTGGTCCAGATAAAATAATTGGAGAAATGCTCAAGTTCACTAACTCCACAGTAATTACTTTTCTTGTTCAGCTATTTAACCATCTGTTTGAAACAGGTGCTTTCCCTTTAGAGTGGGCCAAATCCGTAATAATTCCAATTCATAAAAAAGGTGATATTAATAATCCTGACAACTATCGTGGAGTAGCTCTCACAAGTATATTAAGTAAACTTTACACTTACATTTTGAATAAAAGATTAACTGAATGGGCAGATAATGAAGAAAAATTAATTGAAGAGCAAGCAGGCTTTAGAGCAAAGTACAGCACTGTAGATCATATATTTACTTTATACTCTCTTGTTCAAAAACATTTGCTTTCCAGTAAAAAACTATACGTTGCCTTTGTGGACTTTAGAAAGGCCTTCGATTCTGTGAATAGAAATATATTA
>CM060325.1:24264511-24269511 GCA_030674155.1 Stramonita haemastoma | reverse complement strand
ATTCTCCATTCTGATCTGTACCTCTCCTTCTACTGTCACACTCCATTTCTCAATGGACAAATATCAGAACTTCAATCTTCCAAGCACAGGAGAAGCGCATAAATGCGCCCCCCCCTCTCTCTCTCTTTCCTCACACTCCATACCACACTCTCTCACTCCTTCCAGACTCTCTGCGAAGATTGAAGAGGGAGAAAGAAGGGGGAGGGGGCCAATCACGTTACCCCCCCCCACCCCCCTCTCTAGTTTCTTTCAGGCATTCCTCATCATTTAAAGCAAGTCCATCTCTTGGGGCCCGGAGGAAAAGCAAAGTGTTTCACATGCTGATGCAGAAACTCCATCACACAAGTGTCACCTCTGGGAGCCCATTAGGACAAAAAGAAAGAGAGAAGAGGTTCTCAATTACTGATCAATTCGTTGTTGTCTCCTGAATTCAGCAGCAAAATTTGTTTTTCCTGACGAGAAAAACAGAAGACGATCACAGTCAAGCAACAGCTTTGTGCGCTGGTGTTGTTAGTCTGCTGTGCACCACTCTACGTCAAAGGAAGATTAATTTCTCTGCGTGATATTCGGGGCTGCTCTCCCTGGGAAGAATGTGTCGCTACAAGAACAGCGCCACCCATTAATCTGTTTTCTTTTTCTGGCTGCATGTGTATTTGTTTCTCTACCAGAGTGGCTTTTTCTGCAGTGTTTTGCCAGAGACAACGCTCTTGTTGTCGTGGGTTCTTTTACGTGCGCTAAATGCGTGTGACACACGAGACCTCAGGTTATCGTTTCATCCGAAAGACTAGCGCCCAGACCACCACTCACAGTCTAGTGGATAGGAGAAAACGTTCAGGCACCAACAGGAATCGAACTACCACACACTTCCAACCCAGACTTTCGGCTTTGTAAGCAGGTGCGTTACCTCTAGACCACAGATCCACTGGTCCCATTATGTTTGTGCACTGAGCAAACTCGTGGCATGCATTGCAGACGTGTGCTAATCTCTCCATAAACCAGAGTTCACAGACTGATACACCAGAAATGAGTGCTTTATGTGAATCACACCAGTATACTTAAACAAACGCACTCATGTAACAAAAATATAAAAATCAGTTGAAGTGATGAGCCTATGTCCTGGTGTCTTGCTGGAGATGGTCTGATTGTTTAAGCCTGTCTGCAAGTCTACACTTGCGTGCGTGGGTGCGTGCGTGCGTTCATGGGCGCGCGGGCACACACACATATATGCATGCACATGCACACACATACACACACAAACACACACATACACAACACACGCCTATGTATGCAAATACTCACACATACATACATACACATGCACTCATGAACGTAGGCACACATGTGCATGCACGTACAGGAACAGAGACAGACACACAGAGACGGAACTGCACACGCACGCGTGCTCACACAGACACACAGACACAGCCCCCCCACCCCCTCAACAGATGCACACACACACACACACACACACACACACACACACACACACACACACACACACACACACACACACAACACACAGATGCGCCCTCTCCCCCATTCATACATACACACACACACTGCTCTCTCTCTCTCTCCCCCTCTCTCTGTACTAATATCCGTCTTCATGAATGTTTCGCGTTGTCCCTACACTACTCTGCTAATACCACATTCACACAGGACAGATGATGGATGTCTGCAGACTCCCCATCTTGTGTGTGTGTGTGTGTGTGTGTGTGTGTGTGTGTGTGTGTGTGTGTGTGTGTGTGTGTGTGTGTGTGTGCGCGCGCGCGCGTGCGTGTGTATGTGTGTGTGTGTGTGAGATATCTGCTGCAGGTCCCCAGCTCTGATCATTCTCAGGGGAGGCATGTCCAGCTTTGGCTACTTCTGGATAATTCATGAACCCAGGAGAGGAACCTCCGAGATCTGGCATCAGTGTTTGCTGTCAGTGTGATGGATTGTTAACCATGGAGATGCAGACACAGTTTTTGTTGAATTCACTTTGCCGCAGAATCACTGATGTTTGTGTGATTGTCAGAATGCGGCAGGCATAAAGTCTTAACTCTCTGATTCTTGAATAAGTACAAATAGTGTAGTCGACATTCATAGTTACTTTTGCTGAGTTTTTAGAACAAGTAAATAGCCGTTTTAATTTTTTAAAAAAATTCTCAAGTTAAAGCTGTAAGATTCACCACTGGTAAGATTTTTTGTAAGGGCAACTGTCTTCCTTAACCATGAAGGTAGCTGCACTCTGACTTTGGAGATGAGTCGTCATATGGGGTTGTGGCTTCAATCCCTCTTAGAGGAACACACATGTTTTTTGCTTTCGCTGTTAATTTGTATAGTTACGGCCACTTCTGGCACACATTGTGGACCCCATGCTGTGGAATAATGGAACCTTAAAGTTTATACTTTTTAACTGAAGAGATGTACAGAGTGTTGGTCACACATTTTCTTTGTCTTCCTCAAACGCTCAGACAGTGATTCTAGTTGTCTATCATACAAGGGAAAATGTGTTGGGCTGTTGTTAAGCACCTAATATGGCACATCTGACATTGGCATGGTAGAGAATTCTCTTTTAAGTTCTTGGCAAAAAGCAGAAGAATGGACCAAGAAGGCAGGAAATAGACAAGAAGGAGGTGGCAGGAAGAAAAAGGAGCAAGGCAGAGACAAACAGACGGGTAGAAAAGAGGGAATTCCTTGCACAGAATTTTCAAATGGTGGTGATGCTATTTTGTACTAACAGCCCCCCCCTCCAATACCCAGAGGTAGGTGGGTGGGTGGGTGGGGGGGGTTGCTCAAACTCTTTGACCAAATTTCTAGGCAAGGCAACGCAAGCATGTCCTAGATTAGTTGAGACTAAGAACCTATATGAGCATGTCCATCTGTATATACCTGCCACCCAGAATGCGTGTATGCATGCATGCATGCATGCATGCATGCATGCTTGTGTGTGTGTGTGTGTGTGTGTGTGTGTGTGTGTGTGTGTGTGTGTGTGTGTGTGTTGTGTGTGCTGTGTGTGTGTGCATGCGTGCGTGCGTGGTGTGCGCCCACATATACAAATGTATACAAACCGATACACCCAGCCAAATGCGTACTTTTAATGCCTTTAACAGCTTCTGTTTCTGTACATTCATGAGGGCTGTTTAGAAAGAAAATCAGAAAGATCCAAAGGTCAGGGTGCTGTCATTCCTTTGTCCAGCTTTCAACGCCATCACCATGTTCTATTTCAGGCACTGTGTACAGTCTGGCCAGTGGACATCACAACAGACAGCCACCTGTTGACATAGCCAGGGGGGTGGAGGTGGAGTGGGGGCACAATGCTACATTGGGAGGAAAGTTATGGCTGGAACAGGTCGTAAGACTGGTTATACATCAGCCAGGCCTTGCTAAACGTGGACCATTCTAGACTTCAATAAGTTTCCTTGGGTTTGGATTTCTGTGTTTCACCATGGTGATGCAAGGGGGAGGGGGTAAATTTGCTGTGTCTGAGTCAGGAAGGCCTTATTTTTCCCTCCACTGACCTGAACTGATTTGTTCCACAACTGGATTGGACATGTGGATGTAGTTTCTTATTTTCCCTGCTGCAAGCTCTGGGTTGAATGAAATTCATCAGAAGAAAAAGTATGGTGCCACATTTCTGCTAAAGGCGAGGGAAGTGGGGAAGAAAAATGCCATGCCTTGCCGTGCCGTGCCCGTACCTTACCATGCCTTAAGAATAAATCGAATCAAATCAATCAAATACTAACTTTGCTGATTTTCAGTGTACTGATAAATGTAATTACATGCACTGGTTTTATAACAAAATCTATACTCCTCTCTCCAGTGTCAGTTCATATGTGTGGCAAGGGCACTGTACGACACGGCAAGGCATGGCAAGGAACGGGCACGGCACGGCAAGGCATGGCAAGGGCACGGCACGACACGGCATGGCATGGCAAGGCACGGGCACGGCAAGGCATGGCAAGGGCACGGCACGGCAAGGCATGGTAAGGGCACGGCACAACACGGCAAAGCATGGCAAGGCACGGGCACGGCACGGCAAGGCATGGCAAGGGCACGGCACGGCAAGGGCACGGCACAACACGGCAAGGCATGGCAAGGGCACGGCACGGCACGGCAAGGCATGGGCACGGCAAGGGCACGGCACAGCACGGCAAGGCATGGCAAGGGCACGGCACGGCACGGATAGCCTAGTGGTCAGAACATTGCGCTGGCAATTTGAAGACCCGGGTTCGAATCCGGTCGAGGAAATTTTCTTCCTGGAGTTAACATCAGTGCTGACTCCACTCTCCCCAAAAGTCCTTCGGATGAGACTTTAAACCGAGGCCCCGTGTGCGAACGCACGCAGAACATCTTGCGCACACGTTAAATCCTGTTCCGCTTTTCGTAAGAGTAGGCCATCGTGTGCCGGTGGGAACAGATGACAATATTTACAAAACTGCATACACACGGGGACCGGATGAAAAAAAGCACATGATTGCTTATTCTGTTATCCTCGATATAAAAGAATAAATAAAAATAAATAAATAATAAAATAAGGCAAGTCAAGGCACGGCAAGTCAAGGCAAGGCATGGCAAGGCACGGGCACAGCACGGCAAGGCAAGTCAAGTCAAGGCACGGCAAGTCAAGGCAAGGCATGGCAAGGCACGGGCACAGCACGGCAAGGCAAGTCAAGGCAAGGCACGGCACGGCAAGACAGATTCTCGATCAAGGGAGATAACAGAGGGAAAATGTTTTTTTCCCAGCCATCCCAAACTTCAATGTTGCTCAACACACACACACACACACACACACACACACACACACACACACACACACACACACACACACACACACACTCACACTCACACACACGCACTCACACACTCAAACTCTCTCTCTCTCACACACACACACACACACACACACACACACACACACACACACACACACACACACACACACACACACACACACACACACGCACGCACGCACGCATGCAAGCACGCATGCAAGCACGCATACAAGCACGCACACA
>CM060325.1:24254511-24262011 GCA_030674155.1 Stramonita haemastoma | reverse complement strand
TATAATTTAAGAACATTAACTGATATGAATTAAATCATTCCCCTTTGGTTGCATGGGAAATACATTTCGAAAACTGTCTGATGTGCTAAACGTTGTTTAAAAATATCAAATCACTCACTAAAAGATTCACATTGTTTTGAAAAAAAAACACATTCTCAGGTCTTTATACATAGAGCGGATTTTCAGAAAAATGATGTCCATCTTTCAACTGACCTACACAAAATGGACAATGTTTTGATAAGTCATTATCATCATCTCTAAAAAAAAAAAAAAAGGTTAGTTCATGGGAGTGCTTTGTGGTTATCCGAGATAACGTCACCTCCCAGATGGTAAGCTCCAGCCTCATAGATGCACTTTTCTTTTTGGGAAACAGCTTACAAGAACATCTTTCCCAATTCCTAATAGAATCTGACCATTCTTGAACAAATATATGTATAATTCTCTGCTTCAAAAGGTACAGAAACTGGGTTTTTTTTTTTTTTACATCTCCAGCACAATATTGCAACCACACGACACTGAACCCTGACGACATAACAGTTCCCTGACATTGGACACCCAACATGACTTTCCAGACTTGTCTGATTCCGGTTAACATGGTTAACATTTGGTGAGTTGCTTAGAGTAGTCTGCATTGATTCCTCTGCAGTAATTCAAACCACTATAATAGCAGTAAAATTAGAGTTGATATATATATATATATATATATATATATATATATATATATATATATCTAATTTTAGTACTGTATACATATAAAAGAAATCTTCCTAGTTCACCCTAAAACTAATTTGTTTGATGTCTTTAGTGGAACACCTAACAACGTTTGCATATTGAAAGAACTGAAAACTGTCAACAGTTTCTTATCTGTTCAAAACCCAGATTTCAGATACACATTTAAACACAAATGACTGAACCTTAACATGGAATATTTTGAAAAAGGTTGTATAAGCCTGTTTTGGGTGAGTCTGCATTGTATCACTCACTCACTCACTCAGTCCCATGTCCCAAAGGACGTAGGGGGGACATGAGAGAAGACGCAACAGAGATCTTTTTCCATGCTTCACGATCCTGTGTGGCTAGTAGGAGGTGTTGTAGGGGTTGGGCGGTCCAGTCTTTGATGTTGTCAACCCATGATTTCTTTTGGCGGCCTCTTCTTCTCTTGCCTTCGACTGTTCCTTGCAGGATGGTTTTTGCTAGGGTGTTGTGTCTTGTGGTGTGACCAAACCACATCAGCTTTCTCCTCTTTATGGTGGAGAGCAAAAGGCTCTTGGGGGCCCACACGCTTTTTGATTTCTTCTTTCACATAGTTATTGGTCTTGTGTTCTTTGTATGATATTTTGAGGAGTCTTCTGTGGCACTTGTTCTCGAATGCTTGGATTCTCCTCTCTAACTCTGCTGTCAGAGTCCATGATTCACAGCCATATATATATATATATATGTGTATATATATATGGCTGCATTGTATATGCTTTACAAAATAAGATCCCCACTACCGTACATTTCCCAGTGAGTACTGCACACTTGAAACAGCAGTCCAGCAGCCAGCAAGCGTGCAGTACATGAACACATATCTTCGAAGTTTATGAATATGGAGCTTTAGCAGGAAAAAGCCATAAACATCTGACTCTGGCAGGGGACATGCTTGCTGTACTGAATGACAGAAGAAAGAAATTATTTTCAGAAGAATCAGAATCAGAAATTATTTATTGCCATTAAAGTCACATGGACTTATTGACACAACAAAATAAACTCAACATATTCATCAATACAACATACTATTCCCTGGTCAGCATGACTGAAATGATGTGCAGGCAAAAAACACCCCAAACCACCACAAAGCAAAACCATGTTGCATTCTATCTTATTTCAGTTGTTCTCTTTTTTCGAAACAGGAACAAACATATTGAATTATTTCAGCTTGATGATTATCAGTTACTAAAACATTGCTTAATTTGTCTTAATTTGACAAACACCATGCCTGACAGAGGACAGAGGCTGAATAATAGAGACTGAAACACTGTCATGCTGAGCAGAAAAATGTATATGTAAAAAAAAAGGAAACACCATATACTTTCCCCATCCATAAGATGCCATTGCTAGAGGTGAAACTGACAGACATAGTGCAAGCATAGAACATACTCAGAGGATGAGCAGAGAGTAAAGGAGAGGACTAGACAATTATAAACAGGAAATTGATAAAAACAGGGACAGTGAATTCAGATTAAAAGCAAGTAAAACAAGCCTGGAAATGAATGAAACTACAATTGAGTCTATGTCTCCATTTCCCCATTTTCCCCATTTCCATCCTGACTTTTTGCATTGGCATGTTTGCATTTTCAATATACAGCTCATGTCTGTTTTTCTCTTTCAATGGCAATCCAGCACAAAGCACACACTGGCCATTGTTGGAAATCAATAGAAGCACGGCCTTTTGTGTAAGTCTGACCCCACGCACTTTTTGTAACCAATCAGTTCCCGCTCAGCGGGAAATAGAAATGGCATCAAAATGTCCGGTCCAGTTGACGAGTGATTCAATTCAGATCACTGGGGAGAAAAATTAGACCTCTCTGGCTCCGGCAACAGCAGAGAGGTGCCGTGGTAAGGGTGGGAGGAGGAGGGGGGGGGAGGGTAAAGACAAGGAAGGAGGTGTGGATAGGGTGGGGAGTGAGGAAACGGTGGGACGGGAGGTAGGGAGCAGTTTATGGACCTTGTGCAAAATGTGTCATTGGCATAACAGCAGGCGATGAGTGAGATGTCAGGATTTGGTTGTTGTGGATGTGAAGATGCTGTTTCCTTGTGCAGTGTGTGGCAGCAAGGTGAGTGGATGACACTTTTTCTTGTTGTTGCTTTTAACTTAACCTTTCTTAATGGATTACAGGTTTGGTCTTGTCTTTTTTGTTGTTTGTCTTATTGTATAATAAACAATATTTTTCATGCATAAACATTTTTTCCCTTAGACTAGCACAGGTTTCCAGTTTGTATGCTCACGTTTTTTCAAGACTATGTTAATAGTCAAATACATTTTGAAAGCTTTTTGTTGATGGTTTATAAAATAACTTTTATATATTTCCAACTTTTTAAAAGCTCCTTTTTCTTTGTTTGGTTGTTTTTTTTATTTTCTTTCATTGTCTTATTTTTGTCTGTGTTAGTTTTCCTCTCTTATTTCTTTGTCTTATTCTTTATATTCTAGTTTTATCAATCTTTCTTTGTTTCCTTCTTTCTGTCCTAGTCTACTCTCTTCTTTGTTTGTCTTAGTCTCTCTGTCCCGTGCGTGTGCGCGTGCATACGTGCTTGTGTGCATGCACATGTGCCCACACGCGCGCGTGTGTGTGTATGTGTGTGCACGTGCGTGTGTGTGTGTGATTCACTTTAACCTCTTTTGACTTTAAGTGGTATCAAATAATAGGGCAAAGGGGGGAAGAGTGTGTGTGAATAACATAATTATGTTTGTTTAAGTGTGTGTATGTGAGAGAAAGAGAGGGGAGAGAGAGAGAGAGAGAGAGAGAGAGAGAGAGAGAGAGAGAGAGAGAGGCAGATAGACAGACAGACAGAGATACAGAGACAAAGAGAATGTGTGTGTGTGTGTGTGTGTGTGTGTGTGTGTGTGTGTGTGTGTGTGTGTGTGCCAAGCCTCTTTGACTCTTCCCTGAGGTCAGAATGCAGATACCTAAATGGTGGGATAACATGGTCACCTATGCAGAATCTGCCATTGGTGAACCTTGGAATTCTATTGGAAGAACAAAAGAAACCCCAACCCTCCAAAAAGTCAACCCCCCCCCCCCCTTGTAATTTTTCTGTGTATCTGTTTCAGCTTCTTCTCATAACAGTTTCTCTCTCTCTCTCTCTCTCTCTCTCTCTCTCTCTCTCTCTCTCTCTTCTCTCTCTCTCTCTCTCCTTCACCCTCCCTACTACTCCCACCAGCCCCACTCATCTTCCCTTCTCACGTTTGGTTTTCTTCCATCCTCTCTCTCGTCTGTGTTTACCTTCAACACTAGCTGAACATGCCTTTTCACTTTATGTCCAATACCTATAATTTTTGTTTATCCTGCATTTAGATTTTTCTCCTGAGATGATCCAGTTTCTAGGCAAAAACAGAATGAACACAGCATTTCTTCTTTTGCTTGAAACGCTCAGACAGCAGCTATTGTTATCTGTCATAAGAGCGAAAATAAGTTGTGCTGCCATAAAGCACCTGACTAGTCAGGTCAGTACATCTGACTTTGGCATGGGAGAGAATCGTTATCTTTTAAGTCTTTCTGGAAAGAAAGGCAGGAGAATGGACCAAGAAGGCAGAAAGTAGACGAAAAGGAGGTGAAATGAAGAAGAGGAACACAGCAGAAACAAAGAGAGGGATAGAAAAGAGGGAATTCCTAACACAGAATTTCCAGAAAGTGGGGATGCTTTTTATACTGACAGGCCCCTCCTCCCGCATCCCCATGGGGAAAACAAGGCGTTTGAAAAGTATTTGTTCATTTCTAAAAAAAAAAAAAAAGCATTTCTGTTCATGTTTGACAAGCAGTTATGTCCATGCTTGAAAAGCTTTTATGTTTATGTTTGAAAAGCATTTCTGCGTCTGTTTGGAAAGTATATATCGAGCATTTTATGTTAAACACCATAGAAGTTTTAGGTTACAAAACCAGCTTTTAAAGCTGTCACTATCGCTGTTTCTTTTCGACGTAATATCAGCTGTAATTTGGCATCCAGGGTGTATTGAATGAGGAACAAAAAGAATGTTGAGTAAATCAACAGATGTATGACTATTGAAATAAAGTCACTTGAAGAAAACAAATGCTGACCTGGTTAAGCTTACTGAGGGATGGCCATTATAGGGTTGGCAAACAAATTTCAATGGGCTGAGGTAGACACACTTCATGAGGAAATAGAGGAAGAGCCGGAGTCAGTGTATGGAGGGCATGATGGGGCCTGTATAACATGTACTTAGCAAAACTATATGAGATAATTCACTCACCTACTTAATAGTTCACTCTTCTTTAAACTCAAGTTTTCAATCCACCCCCCTCCCCCACCCATCCACATGTCCACTCAGTCCCCACCAAGTCAAATATATATATATATATATATATATTTTTATCCTTTCGAGGTGTGTGCACCATTCAAAGTCAATGCAGCCTTCCTGCTTCTGACAAAAGAAAGAAACAAACGAAAAAACAAACAAACAAACAAACAAAAACCTAAACCTTGCTCTTGAAGTCTACTCAAATAAACAAAATGCGCATCTAACATAGATTTTACAATCCCTTCTGAGTTTTTTCCCTTTCTTTTATTTTCACTTGTCTTTTTTATACCCCTCCCAAATTCCTGATTTTCCTATTTCCGTTTCCAAATTTCAGCACATCCCTAACTTCAGACATCATTGGAAGATAAAACCCCCTACCCCTCTGTCCACTCCCCTCCCCATCTTTCCCATACTGGATACAGATCGATACAAACAACGTGGCCTTTAGCTGACGGCTGATCTCATGCTCTTTTCTGCCAATTAATTCTAGACGGAGGCTCAGGGAGTGTGGAAATGGCATCAACATGTATGTCCAGTGCCGCTGCAGAGAGAATCCATTCAGGTCAGCAGGGAGAAAAATTAAACCTCTCTGGCTCCGCCACAGTGAAAGGGTGTCATGTGAGATGGGGGAGGGAGGTGGTGAGAGAGAGAGAGAGAGAGAGAGAGAGAGAGAGAGAGAGAGAGAGAGAGAGAGAGAGAGAGAGAGAGATGGGAGGCGAGTTAAGGAGGGTGGATAGAGAAGAGAAAAGAGGAGACAAGCAAGCCATTTATGGACATTGTGTAAATCTATCAGAGGCATCACAGCAGCTGATGAGATAGGCTCTGGAATGTGGCTGCTGTGAATTGGATGATTGTGTTTGTGTGTGTGTGTGTGTGTGTGTGTGTGTGTGTGTGTGTGTGTGTGTGTGTGTGTGTCATGTCCAGCAAAAAAGCGAGAGCTTTGGATGAGGTAGTTATCCACTAATTGTCGTGTCTTTTTAAGGTTAAGTGGTGATCAAGTTTTCGTGTTACATTCAGCCCTTAGGGGTCATCATCATAGAGACAATTACTATATCTTTTACCCTGTTGCTCAACTTTCTCTGTCCTTCATGAGGGCAGGTACACACCTGCAGTGAGAGGATCTTGTAGATTGTAATCAAACCTGGGCCACAAGAAAGGTATGTATGGATATACTTGGCAACCTTTCATCAGTTACCAGACTCTCACATGAAAACACCCACCTTCCTGTGTTACATCTTATGTACTCACATTAATTTTGTGCATCCAAAAAGACACATGCACACACACGTGCATGCATGCATGCACTCACACAGGTATGCCTGCATGCCTGCACACACACACACACACACACACACACACACACACACACACACACACACACACACACACACACACACTCTCAGAGGAACAGATGACACAATTTACAAAACTGCATACATAGGGGGACTGGTTGTAAAAAAGCACAGGAGTACTTATTCCATTATTCTTGAAATAAAAGAATGAAATAAAATAAAATTAAAAAATCCCACATAAACACGAAACACCTTAACATTAAATTTTTTGAACTAAAAGAGAAATATTTTAAGGTAGGACTTGAAAGATCGACTTGTTGTGCTGTGACTTGTTGAGTACAGGAGAGAATTCTAACAAGAAGGGGCTTGAAAAGAGAAAGTTCGTTCTGCTTACCATATGATTTTGTTCAAAAGATAGGAATACGAAACCAATGAGTATCAGCGGAGGTGCAAATATTACGAAAAGAGACAAAGAGCTGAAGGAGGGCAGAAAGGTGTAAAGGAGCAGAGTTCTCAAAGTATCTAAAGCACCGTGTTGCAAGTTTGTGTTGAATTCGTTTCTTTACATGAAGCAAGTGAACATCTTAAGTAAGTATGTACGATGAAAGTAAATTAAAGTTGAGAATTTTCTTTGGTGTGATGAAAATCATTTAAGTTTTAACCTCATTTACTTGTACCTTGATTTGAGTCATTTAGTCTTTTACAGCACAGATGCAGGCTTTAGGAGTTTGAACATGGCTTTTACCAGAGATTGGACCTGACATATAGAGCTGATGATCATCACAAAACTCTATGATGAGACACAGAATGCTGAAGAGCAATGTGCGAAAGAGGCTGGACATAAAGAACAAAAAAGACTGGACCCAGGACAGAACCTTGGGGAACACTATATCTTAGGACTGAAGCTATGAAAGTAAAAAAAACATGAACTGATACTGTCTGTGTGCGATCAGGAAGGTAAGACTGAAACCAGGACAAAACAGAACCAGAGATACCGTTGCATTTTTGAAGACAAGAGAGCAAAATATCACGATCAATGGCGTCAAAAGCTGAAGAAAAATTTAAGAGAAATGGAAGGGTAACACCACTATCATCAAGTGATATAAGTGGATCGTTTACAATTTTGAACAGAGTAGTTTCAGTGCTGTAACCAGCCTGATAGGCTGACTGATTTGGGTAGAGAAGGTTGTT
>CM060325.1:24227011-24244511 GCA_030674155.1 Stramonita haemastoma | reverse complement strand
AATGAGCCCAAAGCGCACTCACTCTGGGTAGGAGCCTGCTGACACAGCCTAAAAAATCCCTCTGACTCTTATGGGCCTGGAACCTGCGACCTTTCAGCTGGTAACCGTGGTAGTTGGTCTGTGCTCCTCTTTCTGTTGCAGTTTGCCTCCCTTTCTCCATCACACATCTCTCGCAGATCTTGCTCCGTTCGGTTCTCTTTGCTTCCACAATTTCTTTCCGCTAATTCTTCAGTGTCTGCTGTTTCCTGTCTGAATATTAGCCCCCCCCCTCCCTCCCTCTTTAAAACTAAAGCCGAAATAGTTCTCTCTCTCTCTCTCTCTCTCTCTCTCTCTCTCTCTCTCTCTCTCTCTCTCTCTCTCTCTCTCTCTGTGTGTGTGTGTGTGTGTGTGTGTTATGAATTCATTGTTATGAATTTTTTCTTTTTTGTTATTGTTATAGAAGGCTGGATGTAAAATAGCAATTGTCATGCTTAATCTACCACCTTCTGAAAATAAAGTTAATTCACTTCAATTCAATTCAATTCTCTCTCTCTCTCTCTCTCTCTCTCTCTCTCTCTCTCTCTCTCTCTCTCCTCTCTCTCCCCTCTCTCTCTCCCCCCTCTCTCTCTCCCTCTCCCTCTCCTTCACTCTCTATCTCTCTCAAGGTAGAGCAATGCATACAAAAACTCCCTCTGTCATCTCTAGTACTGTTCTCTCATCACCGCTCACCTACTCCTTGCCCACTTCCACACAATAATTGATTCAAGAAGAAATTCACACACACATACTCTTCTTCTCCTCCTCCTTCTCCTCCTGTCTTGGTCTCAGTTGTTCAGGCTGTTTATAACAGCACCCTTTCCCTCCCCCCCTCCCCCCCCCCTTCCCCCCCCTTCCTGTCCTGTGGCCTAATGGAAGCAAAGTGGTTGCCGTGCTGTCCCCACAGATGAATCACAAGGCGTTGGTCCAGAGAGGACAGGTGGGAAGACAGAAGGGGTGGGGTAGGGGTGGGGGTGGGGGGGGGGGGGTCTCAATCAATTAAAGGATTTGGGGTTTGGTTTTTTTTTGGTTGGTCTGTGAATCATTCCAGAAAAAAGTGTGTCAGTTGTCTAAAGTAAATTTATAGATTGAATTCATATAATTATGTACACAATCAACTTGAGAAAAGTATATACCTACATAATTCTAACACATACTAGTATCTGCAGCATTCGAGGCTATGTTCTCTCTCTCTCTCTCTATCTCACACACACACACACACACACACACACACACACACACACACACACACACACACACACACGCACACTCACACACACACACACACACACACACACACACTCACACCACACACACACACACACACACACACACACACACACACACACACACACACACAACACACACACACACACACACGCATACTCACGCAATGATTGTGCAGGCATTCATGTTTGCACTCGTAGTGCTTGCAGATGGATTTATAACGGAGCTCTCCCCAGATTTACAGATGCTAAGCTCCCGCTCACTTTGAAGTGGCGATCCTTGAAAACCTTTCTGCTAGCTGTAGGGCGCTGTCACTGCAGTCTCCGGGTAAATAATGGCATAGCGAAATTTGGGGTTCAATAACTACTCTGTTATGTAAATACCGCACAGAGGGCGAAGAACAAAAGCAGACTGGCGAGCTTTTTGTTCAGCGTGCTTTAGTGCAATCTTTTCATTCTTCTTCTTCTTCTTCTTCTTCTTCTTCTTCTTCTTCTTCTTCTTCATTTTATCCTCACCCTCATCCTCATCATCAACATCATCACGATCATCATCATTATCATCATCATTAATATTATTATTATCATTACCATTACCATCAACATTATTGTTATTATTATTATTATTATTATTATTATTATTATTATTATTATCATTATGATCTCCTTGTTGAAATGCTGTTAGTGCAATCTACAGTCAATGTTGTGGCGTCATGTTTGAGGCAGCAACTGTAGTTCAATGCTGTTACCTTTGTCTATTCATTTATCTATTTATTTATTTATTTTATATATTTCATTCTTTTATTTCGAGGATAATGAATAAGCACTAGTGCACTTTTTTTTTACATCCTGTCCCCGTGTGTATACAATTTTATAAATTTTGTCATCCGTTCCCACTGGATCACAATGGCCTACTCTTCGGAAAAGCGGAACGGGCTTTAATGCGTGCGCAAGATGTTCCGCATGCGTTGGCACACGGGATTTCGGTTTGTAGTCTCATCCGAAGGACTTTTGCATATCAAAGAAGGAGCACTGTGTCAGAACTGGCCTTACTTTTCTGGTGCATGCAGTCATAGGAAGGAAGTGTTCCTGTCTTTTCCTCTGCACCCAGCTCGTGAAACTTGTACGCCAGCTGGTGACTAGGAGGTAACTAACTGCCTTTGGCTTTGGTGGTGGAGGATGAGTCATCTATGGTTTTGGTTCCTGTTTACTCAGTCCCTAGGCTTAGGCACTTTAGTCACATACAGAGTGGTCAGTTTATATCTTTTGTTGAGGAAATATCCGATCCGAGTGAAGGCTGGTGGATCTCATCCTTAGGCTTCCAATGGTTTGATGGACACACAGTCGTTGTGACTGACACTGAGGTTAGATGTTACAGAAGGTTGAAATATGTCACAGGTAAGAGGAGGACATGGTCTCCACCTTCTCCCCTTATTTATTTATTTATTTATTTATTTATTCTTTTACATCGAGGATAATGGAATAAGCACTTATGCACTTTTTCTTTTACATCCAGTCCCTGTGTGTATGCAGTTTTAGTGAATATTGTCATCTGTTCCCACCGGTACACAATGACCTACTCTTACGAAAAGTGGAACAGCATTTAACATGTACGCAACAGGGGGCCTCGTTTTATAGTCTCATAGGCAATGAATTCTAAGTTTCCATTACCAATTCTGTGCGCTTTTCCATTTTCATTCTGACTTTTCAGCATTATTTCCATACTGTTAATATAACCCATTGTTTGCGTTTTCCATTTTGTTGGAAATCTCATACAATATCTAGCACAAAGCACTCACTGGCCATTGTTAGAAATCAATAGAAGCACGGCCTTTTGTGTAAGTCTGACCCCACGCACTTTTTGTAACCAATCAGTTCCCGCTCAGAGGGAAATAGAAATGGCATCAAAATGTCCGGTCCAGTTGACGAGTGATTCAATTCAGATCACTGGGGAGAAAAATTAGACCTCTCTGGCTCCAGCAACAGCAGAGAGGTGACGTGGTAAGGGTGGGAGGAGGAGGGGGGGAGGGTAAAGACAAGGAAGGAGGTGTGGATAGGGTGGGGAGTGAGGAAAAAGTGGGAGGGGGGGGGGAGGTAGGGAGCAGTTTATGGACCTTGTGCAAAATGTGTCATTGGCATAACAGCAGGCAATGAGTGAGACGTCAGGATTTGGTTGTTGTGGATGTGAAGATGCTGTTTCCTTGTGCAGTGTGTGGCAGCAAGGTGAGTGGATTAATCACACATTTGGTTAGACTGTCTTGTTGTGGCTGGCGTGGCTTTATATAAAAACAGTATGAACCTTATTCATAAAAAAACGTCATTTAAAACTGTGCAGGCTTCTTGATTTTTCTTTCAATACATATTTTACATAGCTGCCTTTGAGAGCCACCTGTTGATCTATAAAATGGGTTTTACATCTGCAACTTTTCTTATGCATTCTGCCATCTTTCTTTCCTTCTTTCTATCTTTGCTGCGCTGTCATTCTTCCTTTTTTTCTTTCAACTGTTATATATATATATATATATATACATATATATATATCATGGGGTGTGTGTGTGTATTAAAGCCGTTCAGATGCTAACACCATTAGCATACCTTTTTTCTGATCACAGTCTTTTTAAACTCTCTGTCTCGGTCTGTCTGTCTGTCTGTCTGTCTGTCTCTTCCTCCTTGATATATATATATATATATATATATATATATATATATATATATATATATATATATATATATATGTATGGTTGTGTGTGTGTGTGTGTGTGTGTGTGTGTGTGTGTGTGTGTGTATGTACTAGTTTTGCAACATTTGATTTAAGTTGCCATAGAAATGAACTCTGAATTGGTAGAAAGAAAAGACGCCATCTGCCTGAGGAAAACAAAAAATGACAAGGGATGTAATATGGAAGTTATTGAACATGGCCATCAGTTTGCCTGAGATTTTTGGAAGTAGAGAAGTTGGAGTCAAATTAATATGCTATAAAAAAAAAACCCAAACCCTGTTATTCAATATCATCAAGACTTTGCTCAGTTTATTGAGAAATAAAGAACATTTTAATCTGAATAAATTCAGGAAAGATGGTCGAAAAAAATGACCCTTTTCAGGAGATCTGTTCCAACTGTAAGTTGGAAGAATAATCTAAAAGTTCTGGAGGTACAGACAACATAGAATATAAAGGGAAAAACCTTACTGGACAGAAGAAACCAGAAAAGAACCCAGCTCTTGAATTCTAGCAGAAGAAACAAAGTGTGCTTCTCACCAAAAAAAAAAAAAAGCCTTTCGATTTGCAACCACTGTGATTTTCTGTTTTCTCATTCATTTTTACTCCTTTTGCTTTGCCTTTCTAAACGCTCCCTATTTTCCTTTTTATCCCTTTGCAAAATTCAGCTCAACTCAAGCTCTGTTGTTCATAAGAAAATAAAACCCACTGCCTGCCCCTCTCCTCCCCATCTTTCCCATGATGGATGCAGATCGATACAAACAACGTGGCCTTTAGCTGAGGGCTGATCTCATGCTCTTTTCTGCCAATTAATTCTAGACGGAGGCTCAGGGAGTGTGGAAATGGCATCAACATGTATGTCCAGTGCCGCTGCAGAGAGAATCCATTCAGGTCAGCAGGGAGAAAAATTAAACCTCTCTGGCTCCGCCACAGTGAAAGGGTGTCATGTGAGATGGGGGAGGGAGGTGATGGAGAGAGAGAGGGGAAGGGTGTGAGGCGTGTTTAGGGAAGGGGGGGGGAGGGAGGAGAGGAGGGAGCGTAGAGAAGACACTGGTAGAAAAGCAAGCCATTTGTGGACATTGCAGAAAAGCTGTTTGTGTCATAACCAAAGCTGGGGAGTTAGACACTGGGATTTGGTTGCTGTGTGTGTGTGTGTGTGTGTGTGTGTGTGTGTGTGTGTGTGTGTGTGTATGTGTGTGTGTGCGCGCGCGCGCGCGCGCGTGCGTGTGTGTGTGTATGTGCGTCATGTCTGACAAAAAAGTGGGTGCTTTGGATGCAGTAGACTCCTACATGCTAGTTTCTATTTGATATAAAATGAAAACAGACATAGGACAGTGTCATTCACAACCGAAACACTGATCAAAGTTCATCTTTATACGTTGCAACCTGTCTTCAATATACATTTTCTTCTGATTGAATGGTGTTATTTTTCAACACTGGTATTTTTCTCATCTGCACCCACATTTTCCCCTATACTGGCATAGGAGATTTCGATTCCTTTTAATGTGCCTGTCAGAATTGTAATTGCCCATCATGGGATGATTAAAGTTTTTTTGTTTTTTTTTAACTTTTATTTATTTCTTTTAGTTCGAGGATAATGGAATAAGCACTCTTGTTGTTGTTGTTGTTGTTGTTTTTACATCCAGCTTGTGTGTGTATGCAGTTTTTAAAATGTTGTCATCTGCTCCAACCAGCACACAATGGCCAACTCTTACGAAAATGCGGAACAGGATTTATCGTGTGCGCAAGATGTTCTACGTGGGTTTGCACACCGGACTCGACCTCGGTTTACACTCTCATCTGAAGCACTTGCCTTGACAAGCCAAAATTTTTCACAACTTCAACACACACAAACACCCCCCTTTGAGCTGTAATGCAAAAAATTCTCTCGGCCTACATTCCTTACCCAATCCCGGTCTCCTCACCCCCCCCCCCTCCAACCCCCCATCCCCACCTCCAACCCCCCCCTATGTCTGTGAAAATCAATGCAAACTGAACGTGGCTTCTTTTTTTTTTTTTGGGGGGGGGGGGGGGGGGGGCAGAAGTCTGACTCCTAGCCCCTTTCTTCCAATTAATTCTGGATGGGAGCTTGGGGAAAATAGAAATTGCATCAAACTGTCCAGTCCACTTGCAGACTGGATCAGTTCAGGTCAGTGGGGAGAAAAATTAGACCCCTCTGGCTCTGTCAGAATAAAGATGTGGGAAGGCGAGGGAGAAAAGGGCATGCACACACAGTGTGTGTGTGTGTGTGTGTGTGTGTGTGTGTGTGTGTGTGTGTGTGTGTGTGTGTGTGTGTGTGTGCTGTGTGTGTGAGAGAGAGAGTGAGAGAGTGTGTATGTGTGTGTATTGTTGTTGTTGTTGTCTTCAATTTTACGTCTGTTCACTCTTAGTGATATTAGACGGGAAAAAAAAACAACAAACCCACCAAAAAAAAAAAAAAAAAAAAAAAAAATCCTCAAAAACATGTCACCTTCCACCCTAAAAAAAACAACAACAACCCACCAACAAATACAAACAAACAAACAAACAAAAACCCAGCCCATAAGGAAACTTGGTTATGCAATAGAAATAACAGAAATAAATATAAGAACTCATTAACGTTAATGTAACTATAACAAATGTCCTATCAGACTGTGATAGAGACCCTTTACAATTTCAAATGCCAAGTTTAAATTACTGAATATGCTGGTGAGAGAGTTTTCAGAAAAATTGGGCATGAAAGGCTTTACACTCTTGCAGTCAAAAAGTATATGAGTATTAGTGATATTCTCACCACACAAACATTTACCATTTTTGCTGAACTTGGTTATCAATGCGTTTAGTTTCATTCTATAAAATAGTGCATTAATTCTTCTTGATGTGAAAACATTGACACAAGTCTTTGCGTAGTTGACAACTGTTAAATTATCGGTATTGATCACAGTTCTATTTAAAAATATCTTATTTTGCTGATTAGTTTTGGCGACATTTCTCCATGATTTTTGTTCTAGTAAACTGTACCCCTCTTGCAAGGATAAAGGCACATTCAGTTCTATTGAATCCCGTCCATGTTTTGCACCCTTTTTAGCAGCTCTATCTGCCCACTCATTTGGAAAGAATCCAGAGTGTGAAGGCACCCAACAGAAATTGACACCTATCCCCTTTAAAGTCAAGAGATGTATGACATGCTTAATCTCTAATATAATTTTCGAAGTTTTGTTGTAACATGGGGATTTTAAAGCATACAATACCGACTTAGAATCAACACAAAGAAGGATCTGAAATATATACAATGGCAAATCAAGAATATAAGTAAGACCCATCAATATTGCTACAAGTTCTGCTGTAAATATCGAGTGATGTTTACCAACATGATATGATTTTTCGATTTTTAACGCTGGTATAACAAAAGCAGAACCTGTTTCTTGATTATCTAGGCGTGATCCGTCTGTGTAAATTTGTAAATGATCAAAATAGTTATGATGAATGTGGGATCGAACATCGGAAACCATTATGTTTAGATTGTCATTCTTGTTTACATTAGACACGTCTATGTCGAAGTGTGCTTTGTTCATCTCCCACGATGGACAAGGTAAGATTGCTTCTCTTGTGTCCATGCTGTGTTGATTGATTTCAGAATTTTCTACAAGTTCAGACACGTATGTACGTACAGGCATTAGAGAGGCTATAGATTTTGCTCTTTTCGGAAAATTCAGTTCTGATTTTACTTCTATTTCTTCTGAAATAAAGTTTCTAGTCGTTCTGTTTCTAAGTACATATTTAGCACATGCTAATTGACGGTAATCATCTAAAGGTAATATGCCGACTTCGTTATACGTTCCCAGAGCTGAGGCGTGATAAGGCACACCAAGAGCAAGCCTGTATGCTTTGCAGTCTACACTTTGTAACTTTTTAAGTAAATACTTAGGAGCACTGAAAAATACTTCTTGGCCATATGATAATTTCGAACGAATAAGAGATGTAGCTAAACATTTTAGATTTGATGTGTCTTGACCCCAAAACTGTTTACTTACCATCTTCAGCAAGTTTAAGCATTTTTTTGCTTTAGTTAAATTGTGTTCGATATGTGCATTCCAAGTTAGCTTAGAAGTGAGAATAACACCCAAGAACTTTATGGTATTTTTATACTCTATCATGTTGGTCCCAATTTTAAATGCTGGTAGCTCATCTGGATTACTGCTATTGTTAAAAAGCACAGTATAAGTTTTTTCTGAGGATAAAGTAAATCCATTTTCGAGCATATAATTATCGATGTTGTTAAGTTGTTTCTGATATACTTTTTTAATGTAGTTTAACACTCTTTTTGGTGTGTTTCGTTTCAGAGGAACGTTCATCCACATACATATGTCATCTGCATATTGCACTATGGTGACTTCCTTTGACATTTTCATGGGGAGATCATGCAGCAAAATATTAAATAGGAGAGGTGATAGTACAGAACCTTGAGGTAGTCCCATATGAAGAGATCTAAAACTTGAATATGATTTATCTACTCTGACCTGTAAACTTCTGTTAGTCAAAAAACTTTTGATATAATCAAATAAATGCCCAGAAAAACCCAGGTTCTTTAGTTTACATAGCAACTTAGCATTCCAAACTTGGTCATACGCCTTTTTTATATCAAAAAAGGTTGCCAAAACGTTCTTTCTTCTAGCAAACTGAATTTTTATATGGGTTGATAGTTTAACCAAGTTATCGATAGCAGATCTATCTTTTTGAAAACCAGCTTGATTGACTGGTATTATTTTATTTTTTTCACAGAAATACATCAGCCTTTTTAGAATAATTCTCTCCATTAGCTTGCCAGTATGTGAGGTCAAAGCAATTGGTCTGTAGCTAGTTTTGTCTGTTTTGGGCTTTCCATGCTTATGAATGGGAATGACAATGGACTGTTTCCAATTTACTGGCATAACACCTTCAATCCAACATTTATTGAACAGATTATGAAGTAGAAAGATGAAGTTTGCCGGTAAATGTTTTAGCATGTCATTAGAAACTGCATCTAATCCGACAGATGTTTTCTTAGTAGAAAGAGACAGTAAGGCATCTCTGACTTCATCAACTTGAATTTGTGTGTGTATGTATGTGTGAATGTGTGAGTGGTGTGTGTGTGTGTGTGTGTGTGTGTGTGTGTGTGTGTGTGTGTGTGTGTGTGTGTGTGTGGTGTTTGTTGTAAGTTGTGTGTGTGCGTGTGTGTGGGGGGAGAGATAGAGAGAGAGAGAGAGAGAGAGAGAGAGAGAGAGAGAGAGAGAGAGAGAGAGAGAGAGAGACAGACAGACAGACAGACAGACAGACAGACAGACAGACAGACAGACAGACAGACACAGAGACAGACAGACAGACAGACAGACAGACAGACAGACAGACAGACAGAGACAATGAGAGAGAGAGACTGGACATAATGAAAGCTGACCGTTCATATCGCATTAGCAGAGGAGTTCGTTATCAGGATTGGTTGGGGCGTGAACTGGACGATTCTGCAGAGAAGCAGACCAGCAGACGACTCCCGTTGGACTGCAACAGATGATCAAGAAGAGATGTGAAGCTGAAAGATGAAAGCACTCGAGGAAAAAAAACAACAGAAGAGAGGAAAGAAGCAAGGTCAGGAAAGGAATCGACAACAAAACAACAGAGAAAGAGAGAGAGAGAGAGAGAGAGAGAGAGAGAGAGAGAGAGAGAGAGAGAGAGAGAGAGAGAGAGAGAGAAGAGGAGAGAGAGACAGAGAGAGAGACAGAGAGAGAGAATAATACATGCTTAATCATTCATGTTCATCACAATAGCAGTAGGAAAACAAAGATTCCCTGTTCAGTACTTCCGAGGCTACATATGTGATTCTATCACATCGTACTTGATGACAGGAAACATTGAAAATCCGATCTCAATAAAAAGGAAAAAAAGATTAAAAAAAAAAAAAGTACAGCAGGGAGGTAAGTACGTAAACTCTTGGTTTTTTCCTGTCAGTTTTGTTCCTTAATGGAAAGATTAAAAAAAACCAAAACACCTCAATATGTCTCAGAGGAGGCACAAGCACGAAGAACTTGATTTAAGTATCTTTTGAGTTTTTGAAGAAAGAATACTATCGAATATGTAGGGGTAGCAACAGTAAATTATAAGCTATAGTTTAAGCCATTTGTAAAAAAAAAAAACAAAAAAACCCAACATAAACGAACACCAATGTTGGGGCCTATAAAAGCAGAATATTGACATAATTGGTGTGAATTTTCATTAGACTTATTCATTCAAAACCGAAATCATTAGCAAATCTATACAAAACTTTCTTTATTTAATTCATTTTTTTAATCTATCTGCTCTTGCTCAAGTCTACTCTGTCAGTTTATTAACTTTTAGACTCACACAAATCAATCAAAAATAAACAATTTTAGACTCACACAAATCAATGAAAAATAAATAACATCAACGACAATTTATTTTTTTCAACGTTCCTCCCCAGTTTTAAATGTTGTTGCTGGCTGTGTTTGGACACAGCGATGTGAACAGCAATAATGCAGTTGTGTGTTTCAGAGAGGAAGAGATTGATGATGATTTGATATCGTTCTTCTTTTCCTGTCTCCCTCAGGGGGCAGCAATTAACATGTGTTATTGATGGCCATCTTCTCTTCATTGCATTAATCCAAAGTTCCCGTTTTCATTAGTCTCCCTTTCTGCATCATGATTCGTGTCCCTTGCATTTTGTCTGTTGATGACATCACTCGCTTGTGTTGCCCGCGTTTGTTCAGCAATGGTTGTGATTCTTATCTGTCGGTCTGTCTTTTTTTTCCTTTTTTTCTCTCTTTTACCTTCTCTGTGAATTTACCACACATGTCTTTCTCTGTCTCTTGTTTCTTTCTTTTTTTCTTCTTCTGGTAGTTGCTGCTGATGTGGGTCCATGACTGTCAGTGGTTTCAGATTTAGCAAGATGGACTCTCAAGTTTCTTTTCCGAGATTCTTGTACTTCAAGAGCATGACCTGCTAAGTGTGTGGGTGTCTTGTTACATCTGTTGTAGTAGCATAAGTGTGTTGTTACATCTGTTGTAGTAGCATAAGTGTGTTGTTACATCTGTTGTAGTAGCATAAGTGTGTTGTTACATCTGTTGTAGCCCAAGTGTTTTGTTACATCTGTTATAACATAAGTGTGCTGTTACATCTGTTATAACATAAGTGTGTTGTTACCTCTTTTGTAACATAAGCGTGCTGTTGCATCTATTGTAACATAATTGTGTTGTTACAATTATTGTAACATAAGTGTGTTGTTGCATCTACTGTAACATAAGTGTTGTTACACCTGTTGTAGCATAAGTGTGTTGTTACATCTGTTGTAGCGCAAGTGTTTTGTTACATCTGTTGTAGCATAAGTGTGTTGTTACATCTGTTGTAAAATAAGTGTGTTGTTACATCTGTTGTAGCATAAGTGTGTTGTTACATCTGTTGTAGCATAAGTGTGTTGTTACATCTGTTGTAACATAAGTGTGTTGTTACATCTGCTGTAACAAAAGTGTGTTGTTACATCTGCTGCAACAAAAGTGTGTTGTTACATCTGTTGTAACATAAGTGTGTTGTTACCTCTGTTGTAACATAAGTGTGTTGTTACCTCTGTTGTAACATAAGTGTGTTGTTACCTCTGTTGTAACATAAGTGTGTTGTTACATCTGTTATAACATAAGTGTGTTGTTACCTCTGTTGTAACATAAGTGTGCTGTTACATCTGTTGTAACATAAGTGTGTTGTTACATCTGTTATAACGTAAGTGTGTTGTTACCTCTGTTGTAGCATAAGCGTGCTGTTACATCTGTTGTAACATAAGTGTGTTGTTACATCTGTTATAACGTAAGTGTGTTGTTACCTCTGTTGTAGCATAAGCGTGCTGTTACATCTGTTGTAACATAAGCGTGCTGCTACATCTGTTTTAACATAAGTGTGTTGTTACCTATGTTGTAGCATAAGTGTGCTGTTACACTTGTTGTAGCATAAGTGTGCTGTTACACTTGCTGTAGCACAAGTGTATTGTTAATCTGTTGTTGTTGTTTTTTTACATTCCTCGGCTAGAGCTCTGAGGTTCACCAATGGTGTGATTTTTTGCGGATGCGCTCGGTTGTTGTTGTTGTTTTTTTTTCACCATGAAGGTAGCCACATTCCCACTTCGGGTATTTCTGGTCTAATTCTGCAGATACCCTTCTATCTGTCCCTCTCTGCCACAGCCTAAAGCAATGACCACAATGAACCCTACATACAGAGAACAGCGAGAAAGGGAAGACACTGGATACAGGACCGAGCATAATGGATGTGCATGCACTTGGTGCTGCTGTGTACATCAGCATTTCTGGCAACCTCGGGGGATTTGGTACGTTTACATACTGACAGCATTACATACAGGGAAGAATGGATCTGTTCGATTTTCACTCCGTGGTCTATCTTTTTTCCAACAAAAGAATATCAGTTTGTCTGTCAGTCTGTGTGTATGTATGTCTATCTGTCTATTTCTGTCTATGTATGTGTAAGAAGTCTTTCACTGGTAGGAATTTGAAAAGGTATGTAGATATGAAGAGGTATGTGTGTGTGTGCGTGCGTGCGTGCGTGCGTGCGTGCGTGCGTGCGTGTGTGTGTGTGTGTGTGTGTGTGCGCGCGCGCGCGCGCGTGTGTGTGTCTATTTGTCTGTGTCTCTGCGTATCTCTGTGTGTCTGTGTGTGCGTGCGTCCATGCGCGCGCACGCGCGCGTGTGTGTGTTGTATTGTGTGTGTGTCTGTGTGTGAGTGAGAGACAGAGAAAGACAGGCAGACAGAGAGACGCAGGCAGACAGACAGACAGACAGACAGACAGACAGACAGACAGACAGAGGCTGACAGACAGAGAGAGTCCATTAATTTTTCTGTATCTGTATATTCAGGCTCTACTGTTGATAATCATTCATACACGTACATGCAAGAATGCTAATCGTTCACCAAAGTACAGACCTCAGTATTCAAAAATGCACAACTGGAGAAACCACAGCTGACACTTTGAATAAAAGCATCCTTGATAGATAGTTACTCTTTTCTAAAAAAATAAATAAATAAAAAAGAAGAAAAAAAAAAGCTTAAAGATGGCTCTAGCCGAAAAAGCAAAAGCTGTGAAATAGCAAAGCTAGCCACGGGGAAGAATGCATGAAAAAAAGGGGGGGGGGGGGGTTGTTCATAGAGAAAACAAGAATCTGTACAAAAAAGTCACTCTGATAGGGAAACAAATACAGTTGCAGACAAGGGGAAAAAAGGGGGAAAAAGAATGGGTGGTGCTGCACTTGTGGCCACGTGCTCTCCCAGGACATAAAGTGGTATAGAAGAAATAGATAAATTTTGGTTTTAAAATGCATGAAGAGAGTGGTTTTTGTATGTAGAGGGCTTCACCAGGAGTCAGATTTCTGGGGGCAGGGTCTTTCTGATGGAGGAGGGTGAAGGTCCCCAGGGTGGGGTCAGGTCAGGTCAGGTCAGGTCAGGTCAGAGTCCTCAGGTACTGGGCATTCCCCTGACTGCTGTGTTGCACCGCTGACTGCTGTTGCTGGCTGTCTGGGCTGTCTGTCTTGTGGGTCTGTAGGGGGCGGCCATGTAGTCCATTTGTCACGTGCATTCCTTCCTCTTCCTCTTTGTCCTCGTCGAACGCTCAGACAGCAACTACTGTTGTCTGTCATAGGAGCGAAATTGTGTCGCGCTAACCGTTAAAGCGCCTGACCAAAGTCAGTCCTAGCGTATCCGACTTCGGGACGTTGGGAGAGAGAGAATTTGTTATCGTTGAAGTCTTTCTGGTGGGAGGGGGATTGGTGGGGGTGGAGGGGGAGGCAGGAGAACGGGACCAAGAAGGCATAAAATAGACGAGAAGAAGGTGACTGAAAGAAAAGGAACAAGGAAAAGAAGCAAAGAAAGGGATTAAAAGAGGGAATTCTTGCGGTGAATTTTTCAGGTGATTAGTGGTTACTGGCAGAGCCTGGCATCCTTCGGGGGGGGGGGGGGGGGGGGGGGAGAGCCACGTGCGTAACACTATCTTTTGACATCATCATCATCATCATCATCATCATCATCGTCGTCGTCGTCGTCGTCGTTGTTGTCATCATCATCATCATCATCATCATCATCATCATCATCGTCGTCGTCACTAACATTATCATCTCCATCATCATCACCATAATCATCATCACCATCTTCATCATTACCATCACTGCAATCACCATCACCATCACCATCACTGCAATCACCATCACCATCACTACAATCACCAATCATCATCATCGTCCAAAAAACCCCACTGTTTACAATCATTTAAACCACAAACCTCGAATCGCAATCTTGCTAGGCAATCTCTGTGCCATTCCTTTGTTATACACGGTAGATATTTCTCTGCTTGAAAAACACCTTTAAATGAGTGGAACCATTTACATTTATCTTTATTCTCCATATCCGAATCCCAATTTTGCCTTAAAAAAATCATAAATAAAAATGGACTCATACCCTACATCCTGACTTAACCATACAATTCCAAATCCGTTCTCAGGAAGTTTCTTTTGCGCATTTCATACCCAATCATGTTGTAAGACGAACATTTCATGAGCTTGACGACACATTCTTGACATAGGCAGCTGAACGAGTTTTAGCCAATATTTGATGCATTTAACTACTGTTCTTATTTGAAGTGGATATCTACCAGTCTCTGCATACACTTGTTTGTTGGAGGCATGAAGGGGGACATTCAAGAATCTTTTAATAGCAAAAGTATGCACCGCTTCAATTTGCTTACATTCAGTCTCTAAGCCCCACACTTCACTTGCATACGTCAAGATTGGTTCAATTTGTGAATCGAACAATTTCTAAAATAAATTTGGGTCTGATGATGTTAACCTTTTTAGTGATCTCATAATTTCTATTAACGCCTCCCTCCCCTTTTTGCAGCCCTCTGCCAGAGCACTGGTAAGACTCATTTATTTGTGAAAAACATTCTTACGTATTTGACAGAGAGAGAGAGAAGAGAGAGAGAGAGAGAGAGAGAGAGAGAGGGGAGAGAGAGAGAGAGAGGAGAGAGAGAGAGAGAGAGAGAGAGAGAGAGAGAAAGCGCGCTATCAGTTACATGTGCACACTACAAGAAAAAAAATCTGAAATAAATTTTGGGAAGTGGGGAGGGTGTAAAAGTTTCATTCCCGCAAGAAATAGGAATTAGTGACCAGCTTGTTTTTTCGTTGGTCAGATGGATAGCCCGGACAGCTGCAGGCTGCAGGTTCGAGGAATTGATTATCATGGCAATTTACAATGGCACCCCATTTTGACATTTAGCCAAAGAAAAACTAATCCAGGATAGCTTCACACAAGCTGTGAAATTCATCTTCGGATTCTCATTATTGACGTTTTCCGAAAAGTTCAGATGGTCTAAAATAGAAACTCATAATCAGCTAAACACAATCTCCTTAGTGGTTTTTTTTTGTTTTGATGTCAGTTTGCTTGTTTTATATTTCACAAACTTTAATTTCTCAGCTTCTCAATCTGAGCGCTCCCAACCCCCCCCTCCTCTTTTTGGGATACCATGGGCCCTGCCAGTATAAATAGTATTCCTAAACCCTTTTGGACATTCTGTGCTAGGAATTCCCTCTTTTCTATCCCTCCTCCTTGTTTCTACCTCGTTCTCTTTCTTCCTGTCACCTCCTTCTCGTCTATTTCTGCCCCCCTGATCCATTCTCCTGCCTAGACTTAAAAAGATACAATTCTCTCCCACGCCAAATTCGGAAGCGCTGAGCTTGACCCTTTTCAGGCGCTTAACGGCAGCGCAACGCATTTTTGTTCATATAAAGGCAACAAAAAATTGCCATCTGATGTTCAATGAAGAATATCTTGTTGGCAAGTAAAAAAACGAAAAAATTTTTAATGGGGGGGGGAAATTAAACCCCGAAAAAATTAAAATTTTGACCCGGGGTTTTTTTGTTTAAAAGGAAAAGGGCACTGGGTCATTGGGAAAATTGAAAAAAATTTTTTTTGGCCCCCCTTTTGTTTGAAAGAAAAAATCCGGGGATACTTTTTTGGAAAAAAAATTTGGATTTTTAATTTTTAAAAAAAGGGGTCTAAAAAAAAATTTTCCGCTCCCCCTCCCTTTTTTTTTTTTTTGGGGGGGTTTTTTTTTTTTTTTCCAAACTTTTTCTCCCCCCCCCCCCCCCCCCCCCCCCCCCCGGGCCGGGCCCCCAAAAAAACCACCCGGGCAGCGGCGGCCCCTTTTTTTTCCCCCCCCTTTTTCACCCCCCCCCCCCCCGCTTTTTCCCCCCCCACCCCCCCTAAACAAAGTCCCCCCCCCCCCCAAAAGGGAAGCCGGCGACCCCCAAAAGGCAAAAAACGCTTTTTTTCTCCCCCACAAAAAAAATTTGTGGGCCAAAAAATTTTACCCGTTTCCTTTTGTCGGGACCCCCCCCCGAAAAAACCCTTTTTTCCCCCCCCCCCCCCCCCTTTCTCGGTGTGTGCGGGGGCCCGGCGCGGGGTTTGGTGGGGTGGGGTTTTTGGGGGGTTGGGGGTTTGCGGGGGCGGCGGGGTTTTTGGGGTTTGGTGCGTGCGGTGGTTTGTTGTGCTCCCCCCCCCCTTTTGTGTGTTGGGGTTTTGGGGGGGGGTGGGGGTGTGTTGTTGTGTTTTGTTTTTTTGTGGTTCCCCCTTTTTTTTTACCTTCCTTTTCCCCCCCCCCCCCCCCCCCGCCCCCCCCCTTTCTTCAATGTCAAAACCCCCTGTTCTTTAACCCCTTTCTTAAAGGACAAAAAAATTTCTCCCCGACCCGCAAAACCTTTTTTTGGGTTTGGGAAAGTTATTTGAGTGTTTTAGGAATAGATAAAGAAGAGAAAGGGAGGGTTTTTTTTTATTTGTTGGGTTTTCATACCGCTGTAATGTTAGGTTTTGGAAAAAAAAAATAGAACAAAAATTTTCTTGTTTCTGTCTTACAACACACCCCCCCTCCGCCGGCACCACCACCAAGCACGCACACCCCACAGTAACACACACACTTCACTATACTAACTCCCCTTATAGTTACAACACCAATCAAACCACACCAACCCCACCAACAACACCAGCCCCAAAACACACACAAAAACCCCAAAGACCCCGCACGCCGCACGACGCAGCCCCAGTACACACACACCAAACACACCTACATTTTATATTCTACACTACACCAATCACACCCCACCCCACAAACCCCACCACAACACCCCACCCCACACACCCGACAGCAGCAGCATTGGGAAGCCCAGACACAACAACACGCACACACACGCCTGCAACATGTGTGGGTGGGTGTGTTTTGGTGTATGTAGTGGGGGATTGAGCAAATTCTTCAAAAGAATTTAGTTTCTTAGTAGTTTTAGGTTGTAAAAGGTGGAAAAAATGGAGCTTTACAAACAATGTAAAAAAAAAGGAGACAGAAGACGAAGTGACAGACAGACGAGAAGACCTAAACAGCAGAAAGAGAAGGGGGGGGGAGGGAGAGAGGAGAAAGAGAGAGAGAGAGAGGAGAGAGGAGAGAGAAGAGAGGAAAAAGAGAAAAGGGAGAGAAAAAAAAGAGA
>CM060325.1:24204395-24219681 GCA_030674155.1 Stramonita haemastoma | reverse complement strand
TTCTGGTTTTTTTCCCCGGGGGGGCCCGGGGGTTTCGAGTTTTTTTTCCCGAAATGACTGTTTTTTAAGTTCGTTTTTTTGGGAAAAAAACGGGAAAAAAAAAGGGGGGGGGGCCCCTGGGTTACAAAACCCAAAAACTGGGGGTTTTAAAACTTTTTGGCAGGCAAACCCTTTCTTAACCATATCCCCCCGTCCTTCCACACATGCATTCAAAACCCCCCATTTACACATACACGCGGGGGGGGAAAAACACAATCAAACCCATAAAAATTTTAAAATTGTCCGGAAAGGAGCTCTTCTTTTATCTATTCATTTTTTTCTTTTTTTCCCGGGGGTTATTAGAGGGGGGAGGTTGTATACTTTTTTTTTTTTAAAAAAGGTTTTCCAAAAAAATATTTATTTATCTTTTTTTTTAAAAATTTTTTTGGGGAAAAAATTTTTTCAGTCCTCTTCGTTAAAAAAGGGTTTTTTTGGGGTATTAAAAAACCAGAGGAGAGAAAAATCTGGGGGTGGGGGGGGGGGGTTTTGGGGGGGTTTTTTCAGCTAGGACTAAAACTTTTCCAAAAAAAGGAGGGGGGTTTTTGCCCCAGTGGAATGGGGTGAAAAAAACCCCAAAGAGAAAGGTGTCAACCCGCCTTTCGGGCTGTCAAAAATTTTCCCCTTCATCAGTTTTGATTCTACATTTGTTGGGGGTTTTTATAAAAAAAACAGACAAGTTTTTTTTTTTTTTCCCCCAAACACTTTGGGTTTTTAAAAAGCCCCAATTTTTTTCCCCCCAAAAACCCCCTGAAAAAAGAAAAAAAAGGGGAAAAAAACCCAAAAGGGATTTTCAAGGGCCCTTTTTTATTTGGGGAAAGGGGTTTTGGGGGGGGGGTGAACGCGTTGGTTTTTTTTGCGGAAAATCGAGTTTAAATTTTTCCAAATATTTTTAAAAAAATTTTTTATCAAATGGACCTTTAAAATTTTTTTAAAAATTTTTAACACTGAAAGGGGTGGTTTTTTTTAACGCTGTTTTTTTTTGGGTTTAAAAAAAAAAAAAGGCTTCATAAAAGCTAAAAACTTTTTTTAAAAACCCCAAAAATTTTTTTAAAAAAAAAAGGTTTGGGGGGGAACGTTTTTTTTGGGTTTTAAATAGGGTCTATTCAAGAAATAAAAACAAGACATTGATGTTTTTTTAAAATTTTTTAATTTTAATATGACATTTTTTTTTTTTTTCCGGGGGAATTTTCCCGCTTTTTTTTTCGGGGGGGCCCCCTTTTTTCCCCTTGTTAAAACGCTCGAAAAAAAAACTTTTTTTTGGTCCACCCCCATGGGGGAAAAATTTTATTCACCTGACTTTTTAAAGGTTCACCCCCACCCCGGTTTTGGGGGGCGCGGGGGGAGAATTGTTTTTTTTTAAGTTTTTTGGGGGAAAAAAAGGGGCCGGAAAAATTGGAAAAAAAGGTAGAAAAGAAAATGAAGGAGGGGGGTGAAGGGAAAAAAAAAAAAAAACAAGGCCTTCTACAAAAGAAGGGATAAAAAAAAAGGGGGGGTTTCCTTTTGCCCCGACTTTCCAGCGGGTGGGGAGGTTTTTGATCTGACAGGCCCCGGCACCCCCAGGGGTTTTTCCCCGGGGGGACTAGGTTGGCGGGGTTTTGTGAGCCTGGGTTTTGGGGTTTTCCCACTGCTGGTTTTGGGGGGGAAAAAAAATCCCACAGGGAACATGCGGTGCTAGAGGCGAGGGTTCAGACCGTTCCTTTTTCAACCCTTTGGGGGTCCATGAAGCGGGGGGTTTGAATCTTGGCTGCGGTTTTTTTAGTGAATTTTTTTAAGGGGGTAAAAATTTTTTTTTTGAACAATTTCCCGGGTTAAACCCTTCAATACAGACCTGCAGTCCCTTTTGGGTTTCTTTTTTACGGTTTATAATTTTACACACGACAAAAGATCAAAAACTCACGTTGAGACCCCCTTTTTTATATCAGAAAAATCGTGGGTTACGAAAAAATTAAACCCTAGCCAACTTCCCCCCCCCAAATGGGTGAAAGGGGGGGACCTTCATGGGGCGGGAAAAAAAAAAAGGTCCGGGAAAAAAATTTTTTTCCCCGCATGTGTGAACTAAAGGCTTTTGTGTAAGCACACCAAACACACAAACAACACACCAACACAAAAACACACACAAAAGTCAAAATCTTTGTTTTCAGATTGTGAACCCCTGAAGTCGGAATGCGGCTATCTTCGGGTGGTGGGGAAAAAAAAAAACACCCAGGTCGCATACACAAAAAAAAAAATTTTTCCCCTTTTGGGGGTTAAACTGGAGTCTAGTCAAGGAACAGGGAAAAAAAAAATTTACTAAATCCCAAAGTTTGGGTTTGTGTGTGTGTGGGGGGGGGGGTGGGGGTGGGGGGGGGGGCGGGGGAGCGGTGGTGATGGCGACGTTGTGTCCATGGGTGCCTTAACCTCATTTTCCTCCACTGGAGCTCCCCCCCTCAGTTTCCTGCTCTTTTCCCCCCCCCCACCTTTTGTCCCCCCCCCCCCCCCCCTGCCCCCCCTTCGAAACCCCCAGCAGGGTTTTTCGCCCTTCCGTTCCCCCAAAAGGGGGTCAGCACGGGGGGGCCCGCTTCCTCCCCCTCCCTTTCCCTTTTTCGCCCCTTCCTTCCTTCCTGCCTCCCCCAAACTCCCCTCCCCCCTTTCCCCTTTTTTTCCTTTCCCCCCCTTCCCCCTTTTTTTCACACGGGGAAAAAAAAATTTTTCCCCCCTCCCCTCCCTCCTTTCCTTTTTTCCTTCCCCCCCCTTTTTTCCCCCCCCCCTTTTCCCTTTCCCCCCTTCCTTTTTTCCCCCCCCCCCTTCCCTTCTCCCCTTTCCCCAAAACCTTCCCTCATTCCAACGTTTTGGGAAAGAAGGCGTTCCTCCCCCCCTCCCTTCCTTTTTTTTTTTCCTCACCCCTTTCCCTTCCTTCCTTTTTCCCCCAACCCATAGGAATGGGGCGTTCTTTCCCCCTTAACCCCCCCTTTCCCCTTTCCCCCCCCCTCCTTCCTTTTCTCCCCCTTTTCCTTCCTTCCTTTTTCCTTTCCCCCTCTCCCTCCCCCTTCCATCCTTTTTTTTTTCCCCCCCTTTCCCTTTAAAACCTCCCTCCCCTTCCTTCCTCCTCCCCCCCTTCTTTAAATTCCTTTTTCCGGGGGGAAAAGGGGTTGCCCGCATGGGATTTCGACCTCCGGGTGGCTTGGATTTTTTGGGGGAAATCTTTTCTTTTTCCCAAACGTCAGCGATGGAGGTGTGGATGGGGTTTCGCTTTTGGGGGGGGCCCCCGGGCCCCCGGGGGTTTTGGGGACAGGGGTTTGGCCCCCCCGTGCCCCCCTGGAGGGACAGCGGGGGTTTTCGGGCCCGGCGTCGGCGTCGGCAGCCCTTGATGTCTGCATTTTCCCGGGCTTTTTAGTGGCACGTCGGGTTTCAGCGGAAAATCCCGGGTCTTCAGCGGGGGACAGTGGGGGGGCTTCAAGTGAGGGGGGGGCCCCCAAGTGCCAGGGGGGTTGGTTGGCTGGGAAATCGTTTTTCCGTACAGCTTGCCCGGGGGATGGGCCCCGGGCACGCCCCCCCTTTGGGGGAACCCCGACCAGAAACCAAAACACCCCAAAAGCCAGGTCGGAGGGTAAAAATGCTTTCATGTCACTAGGGGTGGGGGGGGGGGGGGGGGTCTAAGGTTCCCAAAACCCAAATTTACCAGAGAGAAGTCGCAAAATCCCCCCTCCTGTTTGAACCCAACCCCCCAAACCCCCCCCACCTTTCCCCCCTTCCTAGACCTTGAGAGGTGGCTATGGGATAAGTCCTTGATGGGAAAGAAAAAATGGGTTCCCGAAAACTTTTAGCCCCCTAGGGTGCTGTGTCCCCAAAAGGGTTTTTTCCCCCTTCAAACTGTTTTGGGCCCTTGTGTCCCAAAAACAGGGTGTTAAAAATTTTTTGGCGGGGTTTACCCCAATATGGAAAAACCCGGTACTTTTTATTAAAAAAGAAACTTAGGTTTCCCCTACTGTTGGATTTGTTTTTTCTTCAAAAATGACATGTAACAGCCCCAAAAATTTTAAAGCGACATGATTTGGGGGGTTTTTTTTTAACCCTGAAAAAAGGGGGGGTATTTTTAAATGAAAATGTTCACCAAATTTGGACTCAGAAAAAAATTTTTTAAAGGCCCCTTTAAACAATCTGAAATCAAAAACTTCATGATGGTAAAATGATCTGGATGACAATTTACAGTGTTTTTTAGTGAAGATGGGGTCTTTGGGGTTTTAAAATTTACTGTGTTTAGAGATGAGTTAAAGGGGGGGCAAAAGACAGGGGTTTTTTAGGACGATGGGGGGGGGTAAAAATGAAGTGTTTGTATGAGAGATGAGATCTGGGTGACATGACAGTGTTTTAGTGACAGTGGGGTCTGGGTGGGGCAATGAAAAATGTTTTTTAGTGAGGGGATGGTTTGGGGGGACAATGACAGGGGTTTTATTTACAGATGGGGTCTGGGTGACAATGACAGTGTTGAGAGATGGGGTCTGGGGGGACAATGGGCAGTGTTTTAGTGACAGTGGGGTTGGGTGACAATGACGGGGTTTTTTAAAATGACAGAGGGGGGCTTTGGGGGAAAATTTACAGTGGGTTTAGAGATGGGGGCTGTGGGGACAATGACGTGTTTGTAGTGAAAGATGGGGTTTTTGGGGTGACAATGACAGTGTTTGTGTGGGCAGAGGGGTCTGGGTGACAAGGGCGTTTTTTGTGACAGAGGGGGCTGGGTGACTTTACGTGTTTCTTTTGACAGAGGGGACCCGGGTGGGGGGAAAAAAAAAAGTGTTTTTTTGACATTTGGTTTTTCTGGGTTTTCAAAGACGTGGGGTTTCCGTGCAGAGGGGGGCCCGGGGAAAATGACGTGCTTCGAGTGGGCAAAATGGGGTCTGGCGGGAAAGGGGTTTCCATACGCTTCCCCCTGGTGGGACCCCCCCATATTAACTCATGACACTTACTACAACCCCAAAAAAATGTGTCGTGGCTATTTTATATTTCATGATTTAAAAAAAAAAGCCCAAATTCCCAAAACCAAAACTAGTTTTTGCCGCTGCTACGTGGGGCCCTTTCGGGGTTTGTCACTTAAAAACCCCTTTAAAAATCTTTTTTTAAAAAACTGTGCAATTTTTCATTTCATTTAAAAAAAGGATATAAAAACCCAAAACCCTTACTGCCCTTTCCTTTTATAAACGCCCGGCCAACCAAAAGGGGAAAAAACCCCCAGGACGTCCCCGTTTGTTGGAGAAACACACCCCCAAACACAAACCAAAAACCTGATTCCTTAAAACACCCTTCTTGTTTGGTTGCCTTTCCCTTTCCAATTTCTCCCCCCTCATTTCCCTTTTCAACACATTTATTTCTTTTCCCCTGCTGGTAACTGGAAGCCTCAGCACAGCGCTGTTTTTCCCCCGGGGGTTTGGGTTTGTTTAACTTGCTGACAGCCCCCATGAGGATTGGGTTCCCATACTGGGTTGGTTTCCATCCCGGGGGTTTTTTGAGTGCCTTTGGGGGGGGTTTTGCGTTTTGTGGGATAAAAAAAAAGGGAAAACCCAAAAAAATTTTGAGTTGTGTTATCTATGAGAAGGGATAAAATCGAAGTTTGCAAAAAATTTGAGAAAAAACTTCCCACTGATGGTTAAAAAAAAAATTTTTCCTTCCCTTTTAAACTGCAGAAAAAAATTTTTTTAAAAAAAAGGATTGCAGGCTGGGAAAAAAAATGTAACTACCACAACACACACACACAACACACAAACACACACACACCCAAAACACACCAAACCCAAAATCTTGTGGCTGTAGGGGTAGTGGTAATAACACTGTACGTCTGCAGAAAAAAAGGGTAGTGCTTAAAGCTGAGCCCCCCCCAAAAGTTAAAAAAAAAAGGCTTGTGTGTTTATTTTAAATATTTTTGTTTGTGTTTTAAAGATTGGAAAACTTTTTTCTTTTTCCCCTTTTTCATGCTTTTTTCATTTTATATTTGTCTCCGTTTTAGTTTTTAAAAAAAATGTATTAATCTTTTTTTTAAATTCATTTACCCAAAATTTTTTTTTTTGTTTTTAACCACAATAAAAAATTTTACCTAGAAATATGAAAATTACTTTTTTTTAAAGGTTGTTTGATGGGATGGTTTTGGAAATGGGGATAGGGGGCTTGGTTTGGAAAAGGGGGGGGTGGCCCCGTTTTAGTGGGTGTTCAGTGTTCTACAGGTGTGGAATTTTTTTAAAAAACCCGAATATTTCTATTCCCAAAGGGGGGGGGCACCAATCCAAAACCCCAAAAAAAAATAAGGGAAAGAAAAAAAAGCTTTTTTTATGTTTAAAAAGAGGGTTTGTGAACCCCCCGTGGTGCATTGAGTTTTTTCAGGTGCAGTCAGTAGAGAATCTTGATTTAGTTTGAACTTTTTATGAGGCGGCCCCAAAGGGGGGGGAAGGAAGGCAAGGCAAGGGCAAAAAGGGAAGGGAAGGCAAGGCAAGGCAGGCAAAAGGGAAAAGGGGGAAATTTTTTGCCTTGAAGCAAAAAAAGTCTGCCCCGTGTTTGTCGTCCATTTCTTAATGTCATTAATGAGGACAAAAAAACTTTATCCTGTATTGGGTTTTTAGATCTGTTTCAAATTGGGTTTTTCAGTGGGTTTTTTTCCCCTGGATTAAAAAAAAAAAACACCCCCTTGTGTTCCAAAAAAGGATGTTTGTCTTGAAAACTGTTATAAAAAATTTTTTGGGACTTTGGGAAAAAAATTACACTTTAGGTATAAAAACAAAACCCCACAAAACACCAAACCCCACAACACAAACCCCCACAACCCCACACAAGGTGGGAAAAAACTTTTTTGTTTTGTTTTGTTGTTGCCCCTTCCCCCCCCCTTTAAATGTTCTTAGGTCAAGCAGCGCCCCAAACAGAATGTTAAACACATAAAAAAAATCTTCCTTTAAATGGCAAAAATTGATATAAATTTATAATGTAAAGGGAAATTGCCAACAAAATTAAATCTTGAAGGGCTGGCGACAAAATGTGGGGGAGACCCTGTGGGTGCATCAGTGGCTTTTCTAAATACAGTTGTAGTTCTATCAACAAAGTGTCTTGACAGAGACAGGGGGAACCCAAAAAAAAAACTACAGTTTTAAATTTTGCGGGAATTTTTTTCACAATCAAATTAAAATTTTTCCAAATTTTTATTTATTTTCAGGGGCATGTGCGTTCAGGGGGTCTTTTGGGGGGTTGGTAGAGATAAATATTTACTTTAGTGTTTTCAGAACAAAACACTGTCAGTTTTTTTGTTTGGGTGGGGGTTTTCGAATTGCTCCAAACGTTAAAAAACAAGTCTTCACGTTAAGTGTTAGGGCTAACCCCTAGCAAACTTTTTGGTTCATCTTTTGTTTTTTTGTTTGTTGTTTTGGGATTCACTTTTGTTTTGTGGGGGTGGGGCCCTACAAAAAACCGGCCATTACTACTTTTCCCCCGAAAGTTTGGGTTTTTCCCAAATCTTCCCCCCAAGGGTCCCTTTTTTCCCGCGTTTACATAATGTTGATCTGGGGTGATTTTGAATTTCAAAAGAGATGGGTAAAAAAGAACAAAAACGGGGCTTAAAAAAACCCCGCTCGATGTTATGATTGACCTCAAAACTTGGGGCCCTTTTTATAAAAAAAAAACAAAACAAAAAAAGCAAAAAAAAAAACCCCCGGGGAAATACTTGCTTTGTTGGGAATTACCTTTTTTTTTCATCTTTCTAAAAAAAAAAAGTTTTGTTCGGGTTTTAAAAACAACACAACAACACTCCCCAAAAATTCGACCCAGATGCAAAAAATTTGTTGCCGGGGCCAAAATTGCAGTAGAGTCTGTCCTTTTTCCTTTTAAAATGCACCCCCCCCCCTCCCCCGCCTACCCTGGATTTTTTTTGGTCAAAGATAAAAATTAAAATGTGCATTCCCCTTTTTGGGGCCGTTCAGCGCACATTTTAAAAAAAAAAAAAAAAAACCCCCCAAATTAAAAAAAACCAAAAAGAGATAAAAAAAAATTTTTAAAATTTTTTTTTTAAAAAAAATTGGCTCTGTGTGATATGAATGCTTAGGTGTTTAAATCGCTTGTTATGGAACCCCCGCATGCAAAACTTTTAAAACAAAACCCGTGTTTTTTCGGGGTTGCCCCAAACTTTTTTTTTTTTTTTTCTTTTTCTAAATTTTCCTCGCCGGGATTAAAATGGGCAACAGACAAAAATAAAGAGCTTTGCAAAGTTCATTAAACAAGGACTACAATGTTTCTCTACACCATTTTTTTTTCATGTACTTTGCATAACTGCAATAACCATTTTTATATCGCTTTTGTCTACACAGCTATTCATTTTTCTAACATAAGCTCTGTCGTTGTTGTTTTTTTTTACTACTGAAGTGTAGCTTCTTCCCTCTCTAGTTGACTTGTATGTAGTATATGAGAGAGAGAGGAGAGAGAGAGAGAAGAGAGAGAGAGAGAGAGAGAGAGAATGAGAGAGAGAGTGAGAGAGAGGAGAGAGAGAGAGAGAGAGAGAGAGGAGAGAAGGAGGAGGAGAGAGAGAGAGAAAATTATCTTTATTTTCCAAGGGTTACAGAAGTAAGCATTGACATACTTTTCTTCCATCCCGCCCTTGCCCTGATTAGAGACTATCCCAAAGAGAAACGGGGAGATAATTATTATCTCTCTACTTTGGTTTCTGTTCTAACGTCCGTTTTTAGGATGCAACTGATTGATTTTCATTTTCAAAAATTGTTGTCAAATGAACACACGATGAAAGACCTACATGACAAATGTTTAATTCAGTCAGCGGTGGTTAGATATAGACACAAAAATATCTTAGTGCAAAATGGATTTGACTTATTTGCGGGAAAGATTAGTTCGTTCAAGTATCAATTCTGCAAGCTCATACATCAAAGCCTTTTTGTCTGGAGCTGGGTTAGGTATTAAGTAATCCGACCAGTCCCTGCTCTCCATCAGCAAAAGTGGATATATTTTCGTAACAAGTGCACAAATAAGGACCGTGGGGAGTGGAGGAAGCTGGTTGCAAAATTTTTTCATGGTGCCCCCACGGTCCGCGGGATTACGGGTCAATGTGAAGGTAAAAGAAGGCACAAATAAATTAGCAAAACTAAATAAACAAATTAATAAATAAGTGAATAAAGAAATAAGCTTCTTCTTCTTCATATACGCTCAGACAGCAACTATTTTGTCTTTCATATGAGCGAAAAATACCTTGCGCTGCCCTTAAGCGCCTGACAAGTCTAGACCCAGCACATCCGACATCGGAGGTCGAGGAATTGTTGTCTTTTAAGTCTCTCTGGACCAAAAAAAAAAGGCAGGGGAATGAACAAAGACGGCAGAAAACAGACAAGGAGCATGTGACAGGGAAAAAAAAAAGAAACAAGGCAGAAAACAAAGAGAAAGATAGAAAAAGGGAATTCCTAGCACACATTTTCCAGAATGTGGGGGTTGCTATTTATACTGATAGCCCCCTCTCCCACCCCATCCCACAGGAGGGAGGGATGAGGAAGGAGGAAGGTGAGGTTACTGATTTGGACCCTACAATGGTAGCTAGCTTCGTTGGTGGGCAGAGAGAAGAAAAAGAAGCGAAAACTGCCGGTGACGTAAATCTAAACCACCTTTAAGGGTATTGAACATAGGCCTGCACTACACCAAAAGGGCACACGACCAAGTTGTTTTCTTCTCCTTCGTTGTCGAACGTTCAGACAGCAACTCTTGTTGTCTGTCCTATGAGCGAAAATGTGTTGCGCTGGATCACATCTATTCTATGGAAAAAGGGCCACCACATCACTCCTTCCTTAGAGAGGAGAGGAGAGGAGATTGGCGGAGGGGGAGATGAGGTCCCCCCCCCCCCCCCCCCCCCCCCTTCACCAGCCCCCACCCTCCTCCACTCTCGTCTTTCTCACGCATTATTCAGTCAGTGTTCCACAACCCCCATTCTTATCTTTTCTTTTTCTTTTCTTTTCTTTTCTTTTCTTTCCTTTTCTTTTCTTTCTTTTTTTTTTTGTGGTTTTGTGTGGCCTAAACGAAGCTTAAATGCTTTGCAGGTGCTGTCACAGAAATCGATGACAAAATGCCAGTTTGGAGAATTGAGCAGGAGAGAAGAGGAGTAGAGAGAGAGAGAGATTTGGGGGAAGAGAGAGAGAGAGAGAGAGAGAGGGGGAAGAGAGAGGAGAGAGAGGGGGATGAGGGGAGATGAGATGAGAGGAGAGAGGAGAGGAGAGGAATGGGGAGTTTGGTTCGAGAGGAAAGAGGGGTTGGAGGAGGAGAGAGAGGAGAGAGAGAGAGAGAGAGGGAGAAGAGAGGGGGAAGGAGAGGGGGGGGTCGCATCGATTGGAAGATTCGTTATTATTGTCTTAGGATTTTGTGAAGAGCAAATCTGCTTCGGTTTTAAAAAAAAAACAAAAAAAAGAAAGAAAAGGAACTCTCTCTCTCTCTCTCTCCCCTCTCTCTCTCTCTCTCTCTCTCTCTCTCTCTCTCTCTCTCCTCTCTCTCTCTCTCTCTCTCATATACATTGCGCTGGCAATTTGACGACCCGGGTTCGAGTCCTGTCGAGGAAATTTTTCTCCTGGCGTTGACATCAGTGCTGACTCCCCCAAAAGTCCTTCGCATGACACTACAAAACCCGAGGCCCCGTGTGCGAACGCACGAAGAACATCTTGCGCACACGTTAATTCCTGTTCCGCTTTTCGTAGGAGTAGGCCATTCGTGTGCCGGTGGGAACAGGATGACAAGATTTACAAAACTGCTTACACATGGGACTGGATGTAAAAAAAGGCACACGAGTGCTTATTTCCATTATCCTCGATATAAAAGAATAAATCAATAATCAAATCAAACCCCCCAATCTCTCTCTCTCTCTCTCTCTCTCTCTCTCTCTCCTCTCTCTCTCTCTATCTCTCTCTCCTCTTCTCTCTCTCACGCGCGCGCGCGCCCTTCACTCACACACACCAGATACACACTCACACACAATATATATTATATATATATATATTGAACATAACACACACACACATATATTATATATATACAAACATACACATACACACACAACACCACACACACACACACAACACACACACACACACACACAACACACACACACAACACCACACACATATATATATTATATATATATATATATATATATATATATATTTAATATATTATTTATTAATATATATGCACTCACACACACACTCCCCCCCCCCTCTTCTCCCTCACACACACACACACACACACGCACGCACGCACACGCACGCACGCACACACAACACACATACAAATCCCCCCCCCCACCACACACACATGCACTGCGCAGTTGATTCTCCATTTCTGTCTCAACAGGATTATGCATATAACACACAAAAACCCAACTTTCCAGTCGCCCTGCATGTTTCGTCCTCTATTACATTAGCGTTGTGTGAACCCACGTTCCCCCTGAATCAGCAGAAATCTGCCAGCGCATCTTCCTCACTCTTTCCCTGCATCTGCTTTACCCCCCCCCCCCCCTATCCATTTACCCCCCCCCCCCCCCCTTCATTTCTTCTTCCGTCTCTACGTGGTCCAAATACTCCATTTTTTTAAAATGATTTTTTTTTATTAGGTCTGTCCATTCATGGCTCCCTCTCTTCCGCTTTGAAAAAGATTCACTTAAAAAAAATAGATGGAGGAGAGGATACTCTGTATATATCTTCATAACACAACAGTTCTGTGTGGGTGTGATTTTTGCTATTTTATTATTATCTTCATGTTGTCGTTTTTTTAATCTTTCATATAGTCTTCATGTTGTTGGGTTTCTTGTGTTTAGTTAGAGGTTGGTGGTTTTTTTTTTTAATTTATGTTATCTCTGATAAGGGTGGGGACTGGACGTAAAAAAGGCACACGAGTGCTTATTCATTATCCTCAAAATAAAATAATTTGGTTGATTAATTGATTGATTGATTAATTTTTTCATCCAATGCTCACTTCCTTTTGCTCACTGTTCAATGCTCATTCAGGGGTTCATGCCCCACTAAGTGTTAAATGCGCACTGTTCATGCTCACTCAGTGTCAAGCTCACTGTCTGCTCACTCAGTGCTATGATCACTCAATGTTTTATGCTCGCTCACTGTCCATGCCCACTCAGTGTTCATGCTTTACAGTTAAAATCTATTTCACCCGTTCATGCTCACTCCAGTGTTCCCGCTCACTCCAAAGTCTCTCAGCAGCACATCATTAATATTAGACAGCAAATCGCAGATGGGTGGAGAGAGGGAAAAGAACTCTCTAATATACATAAGCCCTCAAACCCTTAGTTTTGGGCATTTTTTTTTCTCCCTGCTTTTTGTTCTGTAGCTTCTTTTCGTCACCTAAATCATGCGAGACATTGTTGTACATTTTGTACCAAAACCAAAAAAAAAAAAAAAAAAGGAAAAAGAAAAAAAGAAGAAGAAATGATAATGAACGTCAGAAGAAAGGGGAGGGAGACGAATGTCACGGGCAAATGTTGTTGTTGTTGTTGTTGTTGTGCGGTCCCCAGCTTAACACTTTGGGGGGTCACCCAGAATGAGCACTCTGACTCACTCATCCCCTGAGAATCACTATGAGACTGAAATTGAATACTGAATGAGAAGTGTGGTGTGTGTGTGTGTGTGTGTGGTGTGTGTGTGTGTGTGTGTGTGTGTGTGTGGCGCGCACGCAACGCGCGCGCGTGTGTGTGTATGTGTGTGTGTGTGTGTGTGTGTGTGTGTGTGTGTGTGTGTGTGTGTGTGGGGTGTGTGTGTGTGTTTATCAAGTACCTCGCCATATAGGCAGTCATACTCAGAGTTCAGAGAATTTTGTTCTCCTTTCAAGGAGAGTGCAGGCTGTTTTTGTTAAGAGCTTGTCGTGGACGAAAGCAGTCTCAACAAAGCATTTTCAAACATAACAACATTTTTAGTTGGGCCTTGGCAATTAGCTAATATCAATAGCTGACACACCTTTTGGGCCGGGCCCAAAGGGCAAATAAGATCTTAGTTTCAGATTTCTTGCGCAATCTCAGTGATTACCTGGTGGGATGGGTGAGTCACAGTGCACATTCTGGGTGACCACCCACAGTGTAAAGCTGGGGAACGCACAACAACAACAACTGAATAGAGTATGGGCAAAACAACACGGCAGAATGGACATCCTGGGTCCATTTCTGTCTGTCTGTCCCATAGTCTGGTGATGGGACCATCCCAAGAACACTGTGACTGCACCGGTGCCCTTAATGCACATTCAACTTCCAGCCCGATATGGCCTTTTCTGTTTGATGTACGTGCTATAACTATGTCAACCTGACTGTCAAACACTCATCAGATGAATTGCGTATTGATAAAACTTTGCGCAGTGGATAGAACTGAGAGACAGTGGTGCGATCATGTAGTTTCTGTCTGAACTTCACGGTTATGAACGCGTTGCGCTATTGACAACCGATACTATCGAGAGGTGCTATGTAAGCACACACACACACACACACACACACACACACACACACACACACACACACACACACACACACACACACACACAGGCGCACAGAACACCGATAGCCTAATAAATAGAAATTTTGAATGTACACACAAAACGGAAATGGCACGGCACAGCCGTTCTGCACAGCGCTCCTAACCATTTCCGTTGGAAAGCGGCCATTACCGTGCAATGCCATGTCAACGAAAGAAACACGAACTGAATTCCAAAATGATTATTATCCGGAAATTTCATGTTTGTCTTAACTGGGGGGGGGGGGGGGGGGGGGGGGGGGTGGGTCTCACTTTGTCTACTTTTCTCTCTCTCTCTCCAGTTCTCTGTATCATCAGAGCACGCGTCAGGAAATCAGAAAATCCTGGAGGGAAGAAAGAGTAATTGCCTCCAGGGCGGCAGATAATGTGATTAGGAGATGCTGATCTTCGTGTGGAAGGAAAAGCTGAATGGATTAGGTCCAGAGCTTCTAATGCTAATGGTCTCAAATTCCCGATTTGCAGCTTGAAAACTGGGTGTGGTGATTTTGGTGAGGATGTTTTTGAGGCTCTCAGATCAAGTGATCTGTCAGTGCCGTACTAATTTTTTTTTTGTTTGTGGTGGTACTCACAGATGCAGAAAACTGAGCATGTACAATTAATGATCTAGTAGTTGCGTCAGCGGTGGGTGTGTGGCATATCCACGAAAATGTTGAGCACGCACGCACGCACACCCCACACACAACACGCGCGCACACCCACCCACCCACACACACACACACAAACACCACACCCACACGCGCGCGCTTGCACACACACACACACACACGCACACACACATACACACACACGCGCGCACGCACGCACGCACGCACGCGCTTGCTTGCTTGCTTGCTTGCTTGCACACACACACACACACACACACACCACACACACACACACACACACACACACACCACACCACACACACACACACATGCATCACCAACGCCCCCCCTCCCCTCCACACCCACACACACGAACACGAACACGAACACAACCACAGTTGATCTCTCATTCCTCCACTTCATCACGATGCTACTACACAAAACCCTCCACAACTCTCAACACACCCACACAATGTGCCTCCTTTATCACATTAGCCTGTTGCACCATCACCGCGCTGCTCCTTTTTACTGCATCTCTATCACCCTCTCTCCCGCCCTCCGTCCCTCCCTCCCTCCCTCCACCCTGTTCTCTTAGAACCTGAACACCTCATCCTTTCCCCTTCCCTCCCTCCTTCCTTCCTTCCCAAGAGATCCATCATCTCCATTCTCTGTCTGTCTGTCTGTCTGTCTGTCTGTCTCTCTCTGTCTGTCTGTCTGTCTGTCTGTCTGTCTGTCTGTCTGTCTGTCTGTCTGTCTGTCTGTCTGTCTCTCTCTCTCTCTCTCTCTCTCTCTCTCTCTCTCTCTCTCTCTCTCTCTCTCTCTCTCTCTCTGTGTGCCGCTTTCCAATGTTTAACACTTTGCTCCCCATCCACACAGGAGAAAAATTAATATCAGCATTTCAACACTTCACCACAGAAGCGGTGCATGCATACTACGCTAGAAGAATTCTCTCTCCGCCCTTTCTGGAGCTATTCAAATCCAAACTCCAGCAGATTGCTTTCAGAACTTGGGTGGTGGGGGGAAGGAGGGAGGGAGGGAGAGAGGGAGGGAGGGAGGGGAGGGAGAGAGAGGGAGGGAGAGAGAGAGAGAGGGAGGGAGGAGAGAGAGAGAGAGAGAGAGAGAGAGAGAGAGAGAGAGAGAGAGAGAGAG
>CM060325.1:24194395-24196895 GCA_030674155.1 Stramonita haemastoma | reverse complement strand
GGTTATCGTTTCATCCGAAAGACTAGCGCCCAGACCACCACTCACGGTCTAGTGGATAGGAGAAAACGTTCAGGCACCAACAGGAATCAAACTACCACACACTTCCAACCCAGACTTTTGGCTTTGTAAGCAGATGCGTTACCTCTAGACCACAGATTCACTGGTCCCAGTTATGTTTGTGCACAGAGCAAACTCTTGGCATGCATTGCAGACGTGTGCTAATCTCTCCATAAACCAGAGTTCACAGACTGATACACCAGAAATGAGTGCATTATGTGAATCACACCAGTATACTTAAACAAACGCACTCATGTAACAAAAATATAAAAATCAGTTGAAGTGATGAGCCCATGTCCTGGTGTCTTGCTGGAAATGGTCTGATTGTTTAAGCCTGTCTGCAAGTCTACACTTGCGTGCGTGGGTGCGTGCTTGCGTGCATGGGCGCGTGGGCACACACACATATATGCATGCACATGCACACACATACACACACAAACACACACATACACACATGTGCACACACGCCTATGTATGCTAATACACATACATACATAACACATGCACGCATGAACGTAGGCACACATGTGCATGCACGTACAGGAACAGAGACAGACACACAGAGACGGAACTGCACACGCACATATGCTCACACAGACACACAGACACAGCCCCCCCCCCCTCCAATAGATGCACACACACACAGATGCGCTCTCTCCCCCATTCATACATACACAGATACACACATACACACACTGCTCTCTCTTTCTCTCCCCCTCTCTCTGTACTAATATCCGTCTTCATGAATGTTTCGCGTTGTCCCTACACTACTCTGCTAATACCACATTCACACAGGACAGATGATGGATGTCTGCAGACTCCCCATCTTGTGTGTGTGTGTGTGTGTGTGCGCGCGCGCGCGCGCGTGCGTGCGTGCGTGCGTGCGCGCGCGTGCGCACGTGTGTGTGTGTGTGTGTGCGCGCGCGCGCGTGCGTGTGTATGTGTGTGTGTGTGTGAGATATCTGCTGCAGGTCCCTAGTTCTGATCATTCTCAGGGGAGGCATGTCCAGCTTTGGCTACTTCTGGATAATTCATGAACCCGGGAGAGGAACCTCCCGGATCTGGCATCAGTGTTTGCTGTCAGTGTGATGGATTGTTAACCACGGAGATGCAGACAGTTTTTGTTGAATTCACTTTGCCGCAGAATCACTGATGTTTGTGTGATTGTCAGAATGCTGCAGGCATAAAGTCTTAACTCTCTGATTCTTGAAGAAGTACAAATAATGTAGTCAACATTCATAGTTACTTTTGCTGAGTTTTACAACAGTAAATAACCGTTTTTAATTTTTTTAAAAAAATTCTCGGCTAAAGCTGTAAGATTCACCAATGGTAAGATTTTTTGTAAGGGCAACTGTCTTCCTTAACCATGAAGGTAGCTGCACTCTGACTTGGGAGATGAGTCGTCATATGGGGTGGTGGCTTCCATCCCTCTTAGAGGAACACACATGTTTTTTGCTTTCGCTGTTCATTTGTATAGTTACGGCCACTTCTGGCACAAATTGTGGACCCCATGGTGTGGAATAATGGAACCTTACAGTTTACACTTCTTAACTGAAGAGATGTAAAGAGTGTTGGTCACACATTTTCTTTGTCTTCCTCAAACGCTCAGACAGTGATTATAGTTGTCTATCATACAAGGGAAAATGTGTTGGGATGTTGTTAAGTACCTAATATGGCACATCTGACATTGGTATGGTAGAGAATTCTCTTTTAAGTTCTTTTGGAAAAAAAGCAGAAGAATGGACCAAGAAGGCAGGAAATAGACAAGAAGGAGGTGGCAGGAAGAAAAGGAGCAAGGCAGAGACAAACAGAAGGGTAGAAAAGAGGGAATTCCTTGCACAGAATTTTCAAATGGTGGTGATGCTATTTGTACTAACAGCCCCCCCTCCAATACCCAGAGGTAGGTGGGTGGGTGGGTGGGGGGGTTGCTCAAACTCTTTGACCAAATTTCTAGGCAAGGCAACCCAAGCATGTCCTAGATTAGTTGAGACTAAGAACCTATATGAGCATGTCCATCTGTATATACCTGCCACCCAGAATGCGTGTATGCATGCATGCATGCATGCATGCTTGTGTGTGTGTGTGTGTGTGTGTGTGTGTGTGTGTTGTGTGCTGTGTGTGTGTGCATGCGTGCGTGCGTGGTGTGCGCCCACATATACAAATGTATACACACTGATACACCCAGCCAAATGCGCACTTTTAATGCCTTTAACAGCTTCTGTTTCTGTACATTCATGAGGGCTGTTTAGAAAGAAAATCAGAAAGATCCAAAGGTCAGGGTGCTGCCATTCCTGTGTCCAGCTTTCAACGCCATCACCATGTTCTATTTCAGGCACTGTGTACAGTCTGGCCAGTGGACATCACAACAGACAGCCACCTGTTGACATAGCCAGGGGGGGGAGGTGGAGTGGGGGCACAATGCTACATTGGGAGGAAAGTTATG
>CM060325.1:24186895-24189395 GCA_030674155.1 Stramonita haemastoma | reverse complement strand
ATGTGTATAGATGCCTTCATCTTTCACTTCGATTTTAGTTTTTTTCCATTCTTTAACCAAAAGTCACGCAAAGAACACTTTTGTACACATAAAATGTAAATGATATATCAACAGAACTGTGACAGAAATTCAGAATACAACGCCAGCAAAATAGATATATTCAAGTCAACAAACACTTTAATCATCCCTGAAGGGCAATTACAAGATATATTCAAGATATATTCGTCTGCTTCTCTCTAAACCCCCCCTCCCTCCCTCCCCCCTGGTCATCACACACTTCATGTCCTATCCTCCACCCCCCCTCCTCCCAGTTCCCAGTGATGAAGTCGTCTGCTGCTGTGACCTCCAGATGTGTCTGTTCATTGGCTGTCATGGCAGCAAAATTCGTTTTGTCATTATTGAATGGTGCTCAAACGTAAGACAGGAAAAACAGGATGGAGAAAAGTGTGTGTGTGTGTGTGTGTGTGTGTGTGTGTGTGTGTGTGTGTGTGTGTGTGTGTGTGTGTGTGTGTGTGTGTGTGTGTGTGTGTGTGTGTTGTGGAGAGAGAGGAAGAGAGAGAGAGTGTGTGTGTGTGTGTGTGTGTGTGTGTGTGTGTGTGTGGTGTGAGAGAGAGAGAGAGAGAGAGAGAGAGAGAGAGAGAGAGAGAGAGAGAGAGAGAGAGAGAGAGAGAGAGAGAGAGGAGAGAGAGAGAGGAGAGAGAGAGAGAGAGAGATGGAGAGAAAGAGAGAAAGAGAGAGACAAAGAGACAGAGAGAGACAGAGAGAGATGAAATGAAAAACAAGGTTTATTGAACTTTGGCCTTGGGTCACAACTGAAACATAAGGGAATGGGGGAGGGGGGGGAAGTCTGTTTTGGAGTATTAATTAGTACTGTATAATTTAAGAACATTAACTGATATGAATTAAATCATTCCCCTTTGGTTGCATGGGAAATACATTTCGAAAACTGTCTGATGTGCTAAACGTTGTTTAAAAATATCAAATCACTCACTAAAAGATTCACATTGTTTTGAAAAAAAAACATTCTCAGGTCTTTATACATAGAGCAGATTTTCAGAAAAATGATGTCCATCTTTCTACTGACCTACACAAAATGGACAATGTTTTGATAAGTCATTATCATTATCTCTATAAAAAAAAAAGGTTAGTTCATGGGAGTGCTTTGTGGTTATCCGAGATAACGTCACCTCCCAGATGGTAAGCTTCAGTCTCATAGATGCACTTTTCTTTTTGGGAAACAGCTTACAAGAACATCTTTCCCAATTCCTAATAGAATCTGACCATTCTTGAACAAATATATGTATAATTCTCTGCTTCAAAAGGTACAGAAACTGTCTTTTACATCTCCAGCACAATATTGCAACCACACGACACTGAACTCTGACGACATAACAGTTCCCTGACATTGGACACCCAACATGACTTTCCAGACTTGTCTGATTCCGGTTAACATGGTTAACATTTGGTGAGTTGCTTAGAGTACTCTGCATTGATTCCTCTGCAGTAATTCAAACCACTATGATAGTAGTAAAATTAGAGTTGATATATATATATATATATATATATATATATATATATATATATATATATATATATATATATATATATATATATATATATATATATAAAATTTTAGTACTGTATACATATAAAAGAAATCTTCCTAGTTCACCCTTAAACTAATTTGTTTGATGTCTTTAGTGGAACACCTAACAACGTTTTGCATAATTATTAAAAGAACTGAAAACTGTCAACAGTTTCTTATCTGTTCAAAACCCAGATTTCAGATACGGATTTAAACACAAATGATTGAACCTTAACATGGAATATTTTGAAAAAGGTTGTACAGTATAAGCCTGTTTTGGGTGAGTCTGCATTGTATATGCTTTACAAAATAAGATCCCCATTACTGTACATTTCCCAGTGAGTACTGCACACTTGAAACAGCAGTCCAGCAGCCAGCAAGCGTGCAGTACATGAACACATATCTTCGAAGTTGATGAATATGGAGCTTTAGCAAGAAAAAAGCCATAAATATCTGACTCTGGCAGGGGACATGCTTGCTGTACTGAATGACAGAAGAAAGAAATTATTTTCAGAAGAATCAGAATCAGAAATTATTTATTGCCATTAAAGTCACATGGACTTATTGACACAACAAAATAAACTCGACATATTCATCAATACAACATACTGTTCACTGGTCAGCATGACTGAAATGATGTGCAGGCAAAAAACACCCCAAACCACCACAAAGCAAAACCATGTTGCATTCTGTCTTATTTCAATTGTTCTTTTTTTCGAAACAGGAACAAAAACCTATTGAATTATTTCAGCTTGATGATTATCAGTTACTAAAACATTGCTTAATTTGTCTTAATTTGACAAACACCATGCCTGACAGAGGACAGAGGCTGAATAATAGAGACTGAAACACTGTCATGCTGAGCAGAAAAATGTATATGTATAAAAAAAAAAAAAAAAAGGAATCACCATATAC
>CM060325.1:24174395-24181895 GCA_030674155.1 Stramonita haemastoma | reverse complement strand
CACACACACACACACACACACACACACACACACACACACACACACACACACACACACACACACACACACACACACACTCACACACTCTCAGAGGAACAGATGACACAATTTACAAAACTGCATACATAGGGGGACTGGTTGTAAAAAAGCACAGGAGTACTTATTCCATTATTCTTGAAATAAAAGAATGAAATAAAATAAAATAAAAAAAATCCCACATAAACACGAAACACCTTAACATTAAATTTTTTGAACTAAAAGAGAAATATTTTAAGGTAGGACTTGAAAGATTGACTTGTTGTGCTGTGACTTATTGAGTACAGGAGAGAATTCTAACAAGAAGGGGCTTGAAAAGAGAAAGTTCGTTCTGCTTACCATATGATTTTGTTCAAAAGATAGGAATACGAAACCAATGAGTATCAGCGGAGGTGCAAATATTACGAAAAGAGACAAAGAGCTGAAGGAGGGCAGAAAGGTGTAAAGGAGCAGAGTTCTCAAAGTATCTAAAGCACCGTGTTGCAAGTTTGTGTTGAATTCGTTTCTTTACATGAAGCAAGTGAACATCTTAAGTAAGTATGTACGATGAAAGTAAATTAAAATTGAGAATTTTCTTTGGTGTGATGAAAATCATTTAAGTTTTAACCTCATTTACTTGTACCTTGATTTGAGTCATTTAGTCTTTTACATCACAGATGCAGGCTTTAGGAGTTTGAACATGGCTTTTACCAGAGATTGGACCTGACATATAGAGCTGATGATCATCACAAAACTCTATGATGAGACACAGAGTGCTGAAGAGCAATGTGCGAAAGAGGCTGGACATAAAGAACAAAAAAGACTGGACCCAGGACAGAACCTTGGGGAACACTATATCTTAGGACTGAAGCTATGAAAGAAAAAAAAAACATGAACTGGTACTGTCTGTGTGCGATCAGGAAGGTAAGACTGAAACCAGGACAAAACAGAGCCAGAGTTACCGTTGCATTTTTGAAGACAAGAGAGCAAAATATCACGATCAATGGCGTCAAAAGCTGAAGAAAAATGTAAGAGAAATGGAAGGGTAACACCACTATCATCAAGTGATATAAGTGGATCGTTTACAATTTGAACAGAGTAGTTTCAGTGCTGTAACCAGCCTGATAGGCTGACTGATTTGGGTAGAGAAGGTTGTTTGCTGCAAGATGTTCACATAGCTGATGAAGAGTGATCGTTTGTGTCATTGTTTTTTCGTGTCTTTCTTTAACTTCTTTTCCTTGCAACCATTGTATCTCTTTTTACCCTAATGCATTATCACACCAAATGTAATTTAGCTTTTCTCTGTCCCTGGAGCTTTTTCAGATCTAATTTGCAGCGTGTTTCAATTATGTTTTTGTGTATGCTTAATAATATTTTGCCACAGAATGAATATTGAGACAATCAGAATGTTCCCAAGGGCTACAATGATGTAATATTTCACTATTATTGAATATGATTATCAACTATGTTTTAGTTTTTCTATTGGTATTAGTTTATTTCTTATCATCAATATCAGATGTAATGGCGGGCAGCAGGGGCCACAAACACAAAATCTCACTATTGGTGAATCTTGGAGCTCTTGCTAAGGAATAACAAGAAAACAGTCATTTGTCTCCCTTTCTTCCACCTCTAGCTCAATTTCTCCTGTACATCTCTCTTCTCTAGTTAACAATTATGCAGTCTTCATCCCTAACATTGGTGCTCTTTCATGGTGTTGTTTTTGGCTATTATTTTGTCTGCTCTGACCCCCACTTTCCTCTCTCTCGCTCTCCTCTCCCCCTGCCTTCTTTCCCTACGGTGTTATTCTGTCCATGACACTCTATCTGTCCCTCTGCCACAGCCTACAGCAATGACCCCAATGAACCCTACATACAGAATTAAGCAGCGGGAGAGGAATGACACTGGATACAGGACCAAGTATAATGGATGTACATGCACTTGATGCTGCTGTGTACATCAGCATTTCTGGCAACCTCGGGGGATGGTGCGTTTACATTGTGACAGCATTACATACAGAGAAGCGTGGCTCTGTTTGGTTTTCATTCGTGGTTCATCTTTACAAAAGTGAATCTCTCTCTCTCTCTCTCTCTCTTCTCTCTCTCTCTCTCTCTCTCTCTCTCTTCTCTCTCTCTCTCTCTCTCTCTCTCTATTATATATATATGTGTGTGTGTGTGTGTGTGTGTGTGTGTGTGTGTGTGTGTGTGTGTGTGTGTGTGTGTGTGTGTGTCCTTTTGTGCCTATTATGCATCCACGCATATGTGCCAGAATGCATTTTGCAAACCAAAGCACACCCTTCGGCTTTTTAAAAACAAACAAACATAACTACATACTCTGGAGCTACAGTTGAATAAATGAATGCTTGATGACGAATTTTCGCTCCCCTAAGCTGAAAACTCAAAACGAACCCCCCCTGAAACACTAAGGTAACGAGACACTAAAATAATAAGCCAGGGGGAACATGCATGAAAGGGGGGAGGTGTTCGTAGAGAGCTTCACCAGGAGTCAGATTTCTGAGGGCAGGGTCTTTCTGATGGAGGAGGGTGAAGGTCCCCAGGGTGGGGTCAGGTCAGGTCAGGTCAGGTCAGGTCAGGTCAGAGTCCTCAGGTACTGGGCATTCCCCTGGCTGCTCTGTTGCACCGCTGACTGCTGTTGCTGGATGTCTGTGCTGTCTGTCTTGTGGGTCTGTGGGGGGCGGCCCTGTGGTCCGTTTGTCACGTGCATATGACCTGATAAGGATGATGGAGTGAATTGCAAGGAGAGCAAAACAGTGGGGTTAGGGTTTTTTGTGTGTTTTTGGTTGTTTTGTGGGTGCAGTATTGTTTTAAGTGTGAAAATAGTTTTTTTAATTTTCTTCTTTCTTGCTTGCTTTTCCTTTTTCTGTCTTTCTATCCTTTCTTTCTTCTTTCTTTCTTTCTTTCTTTCTTTCTTTCTTTCTTTCTTTCTTTCTTTCTTTCTTTCTGTCTGTCTGTCTGTCTGTCTGTCTGCCTTCTGTCTGTCTATTTTTTTTCTGTTCTTTCTTTCTTTTCTAACTTTACTTCTATTTTTAAAAAAATCACCAATGGCGATGCTGATTGAAAATAAAGTGGTGGGAGAGAAGGGGTCAGGAAGAGAAGAAAGAAATGGAAGAGGAAAGGAGTGTGTGTGAAGTGTGTTGTGTAAGTGTGCGGCGCGGCGCGTGTGTGTGTGTGTGTGTGTGTGTGTGTGTGTGTGTGTGGGTGTGTTTGTGTGTGTGTGTGTGTGTGTGTGTGTGTGTAGAGGAGATGAGAGAGAGTGTGAGAGTGTAGATGAGAGGATGAGAGAGAGGAGGAGAGAGAGAGAGAGAGACGAGAAGCAGAGAGAGAGAGAGACACAGAGAAGAGAGAGAGAGAGAGAGAGAGAGACAACAGAGACAGACAGAAGAGCAGAGAAGACAGAAGAGAAACGAGAGAGAGAGAGAGAGAGAGAGAGAGAGAGAGAGAGAGAGAGAGAAGAGAGGAGAGAGAGAGAAGAGAAGAGAGAGAGAGAGAAGAGAGAGAAGAGAAGAGAGAGAGAGAGAGAGAGAGAGAGAGAGAGGAGAGAGAGAGAGAGAGAGAGAGAGAGAGAGAGAGAGAGAGACAAGGCAAGGCAAGGCAAGGCAAGGCAAGGCAAAATATTTTATTCGAGGATAATAGATAAGCACTTGTGTGCTTTTTTACATCCAGTCCCCGCCCTTTTCAGGGATACATCAAGTTGTAAAAATACTAAACAATAAAGCTTTATGCAAACCAGACAACATACAAGAATAAGGACACTATATATGATAAGGTAATAAAAATGCACTCGATCAGAAGACAAAAATCAGAAGTCACAATAAAAGATTTTGATAATGAAAGAATAGAAAAGTGTTAATAGGTAAAGAGCAAACAAGAGAAGAGAATAAACAACTGAAAACATCAATCCACCACCATCTGTCAAAAATTATACATGTGACATAAATCATACATTTGGATAAAAGGGGAAAATTTTTTTTTTAACTAATATCCTTATTGGAGGGGGGGGGGGGGAGATACTGCCAATAAAAATATAAATAAAATCAACAATTATAATGATCCAAATACCAAAAATAAGGAACCATACCAAGTATCAAACAACAGGCAAGAATTAACACAGAGATACAATATTAAGGTAATGTTATAAAGTCACTGATTCAGAAACGAAAATGAGAAGTAAGAATCAATGATGATTTTGAGTTGAATAAAGAAAGCAAGAAAAACAAAGAAAAACAAAAACAAAACAAAACAAAGAAAAGGCGCAATAATTAAGAGTAAACATGAAAATATGATGAGGTTAAATGACTGAAAGCATCAATCTACCACCATCTAACATCAAATAAGTCCCATAAAACAAGATTTTGATAAAGGGGAGAAAGAACAACAACAACAGGTAAGGAATACGACAGAGATACAATATTAAGGTAATGTTATAAAAAAGGCACTCATTCAGAAGCAAAATATGGAGTAAGAATCAATGGTTATTTTGATTTGGATGATAAAACAAAAACAAAACAAATATAAAAAAACAAATAAACAAACAAAAACAAAAACACACACACACACACACACACACACACACACACACACACACACACACACCACACACACACACACACACACACACACACACACACACACACAAAAAGGCGCAATGATTAAGGAGCAAACATGAGAACATGATGAGGTTGAATGACTGAAAACATCAATCCACCACCATCTGTCATCAAAATAGTCCCATACAGCATAAGTTTGATAAAAGGGGGAAAGAACAACAACAACAAACCCAACTCACACACACACACTCACACACACATACACACACACACACACACACACACACCACACACACACACACACACACACACACACACACACACACACACACACACACACAAAAGGGCGCAATAATTAAAGAGCAAACAGAGAATATGATGAGGCTAATGACTGAAAACATCAATCCACCACCATCTAGCATCAAAATAGTCTCATAAAACATAAGTTTTGATTAAAGGGGAGAAGACAACAACAACAAAAAACCCAACTCACACACACACACACACACACACACACACACACACACACACACACACACCACCACACACTCTCACACACACACACTCTCTCTCTCTCTCTCTCTCTCTCTCTCTCTCTCTCTCTCTCTCTCTCTCTCTCTCTCTCTCTCTCTACACACACACACACACACACACACACACACACACACACACAGAGAGAGAGAGAGAGAGAGAGAGAGGAGAGAGATGAGAGAGAGAGAGAGAGAGAGAGAGAGAGAGAGAGAGAGGGCAGACAGACAGACAGACAGACAGAGACAGAGACACAGACAGACAGACAGACAGGGCAGACAGACAGACAGACAGACAGACAGACTCACTCCTCTTTATTTTCAAGGGCTACAGACAAGCATTAACATACCTTTTTTGATCAAACCCTTGCCCTGATTAGGCACAACAATAAGGAAGTTCAGGCTATGGTTCAAAGAAAGGAAATCGAATGGGGAAATAATTGATTATGCGAGAACAGATCAGCGGGAATGAGTCAGAGCACCAAAGACAGGGAATGGAGACGAAACTAGCAGACTCTGACAGAACCTGGCTGCCTTGACAAGTGGGGCAGTTTGAAAAATATTTTTATACCTCTTTATGTCACAGCAGATTTTCTCTGCGTGAAATTCGAGATGCTCCCTCCAGGGATAGCGCATCGTCACAAGTGCAGCACCTACCCATTATTTTTTTCCTGTATGCAACCGTATTGGAGTGTTTTTTTACTACAAAATTTTGCCAGGGACAACCCTCTTGTTGACGTGGGTTCTTTTACGTGCGCTAAATGATAATGTGTAATACATGGGACCTCGGTTTATCGTCTCATCCGAAAGACTAGCACCCAGACCACCACCCATGGTCTAATGGATGGGGGAAAGTTTTGGGCTCAAACTCAGAATCGAATTGTAGTCACTCATAAGTCATCGTTTTCATTTACATACCCTCTATATCTACCTGCAGCTGTCCTTAACATTATGTGTTTTGTAACATCAACACAGATATGTAATTATCCACCTTCTTCTGTAAAAAAAAATCAACATTTGTTATATCCCCTACATTTTATCTAGATCTATTCATTTATTATTTATTCTCTTATTATTTATTTAGTCCTTTATATCGAAGCTAATGGCACAAGAATTTATGTGCTTGTTTTTATGCAGTACCCGTGTGTATGCAGTTTTGTAGATTTTGTCATCTGTTCCCACGGGACACAATGGCCTACTTTTTCGAAAAGCAAAACAAGATTGAACGTGTGCGCAAGATGTTCTGCATGTATTCGCAAACGGGGTCTTGGTTTATAGTATCATTCTGAAGACTTTTGGGGAGGGTGGAGTCGGCACTGATGTTAATTCCAGGGGAAAAATCCCCTCGATCGGGATTTGAACCCGGGTCGTCAGATTGCGAACGCAATGTTCTCTCTAACCACTAGGCTATCCCGTCCCCCTATCCCCTTGTGGTTGGAAGTCAAAGAAAACTTTGCCTGGACAAAAAATGTGACTATATTGTTTCTTTTTCTTCTGATAAACCCTAGAAGGGGCTCAAGGGAAACTGGAAACTACATCCAAATGTCCACTCCAGTTGTAGAACAAATCAGTTCAGGTCAGTGGAGGGAAAAATGAGACCTTTCTGACTCAGACACCGCAAATTTGTTGCTAAGGGGGAAACAAAGGGGGAAGGGAAAGAAAGGGGGGGGGGGGGTTGGGTATGGGTGGAAAGGTAGTTAGGGAGACGGGATAGCCTGGTGGTTACAGTGATGCACTCGTACTCCGCTGACAGTGCCGACTCCACTCCTTCCAAAAGTCTTTCGGATGAGACTATAAACCGAGGTCCCGTGTGTGAACGCACGCAGAACAAGTTGCGCGCACGTTAAAACCCGTTCCGCTTTTCAGAAAAGTAGGCCATTGTGTGCATGTGGGAATGGACGACAAAACAGACAAAAGTGCATACATACGGGGACTGGATGTAAAAAAGCAAATGTATATGAATACTTATTCCACTATCCTCGAAATGAAAGAATAGACTAGGGAGAAAATCCCACAGTTTCCAGAACTTGTAAAAAAAAAAAAAATCAGATAATGAGACAATGACTAGCTAGCCTAGTAACAGAGATGTTTCCCTCTCACATACATCATCAGGACGATAACCTTTCTATTCTTTATGTTTAGTCAAGGTTTTTTGCCTGTGAAATCTTCTGATAAGCAAGAATAGATAAATTTATGGACAGAATGTTAACATTGTTATTCTTCCTTAATTCAATATATACCAAAGACAGTTCGCACATTCTTTCCTTCCTATGTAAGTCTGTGCAAAAAGTTGAATATGCATGCTGAAAGCACATTAACCTAGTTTAATATCTGGTGCAGTGCTAGAAAAAAAGATGCAAATCCAGTTGTACAATATGCATGAAATAAAACGAT
>CM060325.1:24149395-24169395 GCA_030674155.1 Stramonita haemastoma | reverse complement strand
TCCAGTTGTTCAGGCTGTTTAAACAGCACCCCTTTCCTCCCCTCCCCCCCCCCCTTCCCTGTCCTGTGGCCTAATGGAAGCAAAGTGGTTGCCGTGCTGTCTCCACAGATCAATCACAAGGCGTTGGTCCAGAGAGGACAGGTGGGAAGACAGAAGGGGTGGGGTAGGGGTGGGGGGTGGGGTGGTCTCAATCAATTAAAGGATTTTGGGTTTTTACTGTTTTTGGTTGGTCTGTGACTCATTCCAGAAAAAAATGTGTCAGTTGTCTAAAGTAGAATTATAGATTGAATTCATATAATCATGTACACAATCAACTTGAGAAAAGTATATACCTACATAATTCTAACACATACTAGTATCTGCAGCATTCGAGACTATGTTCTCTTCTCTCTCTCTCTCTCTCTCTCTCTCTCTCTCTCTCTCTCTCTCTCTCTCTCTCTCTCTCTCTCTCTCTCACACACACACACACACACACGCACACACACACACACACACACACACACACACACACACACACACACACACACACACACACACACACACGCATACTCACGCAATGATTGTGCAGGCATTCATGTTTGCACTCGTAGTGCTTTGCATATGGATTTATAACGGAGCTCTCCCCAGATTTACAGATGCTAAGCTCCCGCTAACTTTGAAGTGGCGATCCTTGAAAACCTTTCTGCTAGCTGTAGGGCGCTGTCACTGCAGTCTCCAGGTAAATAATGGCATAGCGAAATTTGGGGTTCAATAACTACTCTGTTATGTAAATACCACACAGAGGGCGAAGAACAAAGCAGACTGGTGAGCTTTTTGTTCAGCGTGCTTTAGTGCAATCTTTTCATTCATTCATTCATTCATTCATTCATTCTTCTTCTTCTTCTTCTTCTTCTTCTTTTCTTCTTCTTCTTCTTCTTCTCCTTTTTATCCTCACCCTCATCCTCATCATCAACATCATCACGATCATCATCATTATCATCATCATTAATATTATTATTATCATTACCATTACCATCATCATCAACATTATTGTTATTATTATTATTACTATTATTATTATTATTATTATTATTATTATTATTATTATTATTATTATTATCTCCTTGTTTAAATGCTGTTAGTGCAATCTACAGTCAATGTTGTGGCGCCATGTTTGAGGCAGCAACTGTAGTTCAATGCTGTTACCTTTGTCTATTCATTTATTTATTTATTTTATATATTTCATTCTTTTATTTCGAGGATAATGAATAAGCACTAGTGCACTTTTTTTTTTACATACTGTCCCCTTGTGTATACAGTTTTGTAAATTTTGTCATCCGTTCCCACCGAAACACAATGGCCTACTCTTCCGAAAAGCGGAACGGGCTTTAATGTGTGCGCAAGATGTTCTGCGTGCGTTGGCATACGGGACCTCAGTTTATGGACCTCAGTTTATAGTCTCATCCGAAGGATTTTTGAATATTAAAGAAGGAGCAATGTGTCAGAACTGGCCCTTCTTCTCTGGTGCATGCAGTCATAGGAAGTGTTCCTGTCTTTTCCTCTGCACCCAGCTCGTGAAACTTGTACGCCAGCTGGCGACTTGGAGGTAACTAGCTGCCTTTGGTTTTGGGAGGCGGAGGATGAGTCATCTATGGTTTTGGTTCCTGTTTACTCAGTCCCTAGGCTTAGGCACTTTAGTCACATACAGAGTGGTCAGTTTATATCTTTTGTTGAGGAAATATCGGATCCGAGTGAAGGCTGGTGGATCTCATCCTTAGGCTTCCAATGGTTTGATGGACACACAGCCATTGTGACTGAGACACTGAGGTTAGATGTTACAGAAGATTGAAATATGTCACAGGTAAGAGGAGGACTTGGTCTCCACCTTCTCCCCTTATTTATTTATCTATTTATTTATTCTTTTACATCGAGGATAATGGAATAACCACTCATGCACTTTTTTTTTTACATCCAGTCCCAGTGTGTGTGCAGTTTTAGTGAATATTGTCATCTGTTCCCACCAGCACACAATGGCCTACTTTTACGAAAAGTGGAACAGCATTTAACATGTGCGCAACATGAGGCCTCGTTTTATAGTCTCATAGGCAATAAATTCTAAGTTTCCATTACCAATTCTGTGTGCTTTTCCATTTTTATTCTGACTTTTTTCAGCATTATTTCCATACTGTTAATATAACCCATTGTTTGTTATTCCATTTTGTTGGAAATCTCACACAATATCCAGCACAAAGCACTCACTGGCCATTGTTAGAAATCAATAGAAGCACGGCCTTTTGTGTAAGTCTGACCCCACGCACTTTTTGTAACCAATCAGTTCCGCTCAGAGGGAAATAGAAATGGCATCAAAATGTCCGGTCCAGTTGACGAGTGATTCAATTCAGATCACTGGGGAGAAAAATTAGACCTCTCTGGCTCCAGCAACAGCAGAGAGGTGACGTGGTAAGGGTGGGAGGAGGAGGGGGGGGGGAGGGTAAAGACAAGGAAGGAGGTGTGGATAGGGTGGGGAGAGAGGAAACAGTGGGAGGGGAGGTAGGGAGCAGTTTATGGACCTTGTGCAAAATGTGTCATTGGCATAACAGCAGGCGATGAGCGAGACGTCAGGATTTGGTTGTTGGGGATGTGAAGATGCTGTTTCCTTGTGCAGTGTGTGGCAGCAAGGTGAGTGGATTAATCACACATTTGGTTAGACTGTCTTGTTGTGGCTGGTGTTGCTTTATATGAAACAGTATAAACCTTATTCATAAAAAACGTCATTTAAAACTGTGCAGGCTTCTTGATTTTTCTTTCAATACATATTTTACATAGCTGCCTTTGAGAGCCACCTGTTGATCTTCTATAAAATGGGTGTTACATCTGCAACTTTTCTTATGCATTCGAATGCCATCTTTCTTTCCTTCTTTCTATCTTTGCTGCGCTGTCATTCTTCCTTTTTTTCTTTCAACTGTTATATATATATATATATATATATATATATATATATATATACATATATACATATATATATATCGTGGGGGGGTGTGTGTGTATTAAAGCGGTTCAGATGCTAACACCATTAGCATACCTTTTTTCTGATCACAGTCTTTTTAAACTCTCTGTCTCGGTCTGTCTGTCTGTCTGTCTGTCTGTCTGTCTGTCTCTTCCTCCTTGATATATATATATATATATATATATATATATATATATATATATATATATATATATATATATATATATATATATGTGTGTGTGTGTGTGTGTGTGTGTGTGTGTGTGTACTAGTTTTGCAACATTTGATTTAAGTTGCCATAGAAATGAACTCTGAATTGGTAGAAAGAAAAGACGCTATCTGCCTGAGGAAAACAAAAAATGACAAGGGACGTAATATGGAGGTTATTGAACATGGCCATCAGTTTGCCTGAGATTTTTGGAAGTAGAGAAGTTGGAGTCAAATTAATATGCTATAAAAAAAAAACCCAAACCCTGTTATTCAATATCATCAAGACTTTGCTCAGTTTATTGAGAAATAAAGACCATTTTGATCTGAATTAATTCAGGAAAGATTGTCGAAAAAAGACCCTTTTCAGGAGATCTGTTCCAAATGTAAGTTGGAAGAATAATCTAAAAGTTCTGGAGGTACAGACAACATAGAATATAAAGGGAAAAACCTTACTGGACAGAAGAAACCAGAAAAGAACCCAGCTCTTGAATTCTAGCAGAAGAAACAAAGTGTGCTTCTCACCAAAAAAAAAAAAAAAAGCCTTTCGATTCGCAACCACTGTGATTTTCTGTTTTCTCATTCATTTTTACTCCTTTTGCTTTGCCTTTCTAAACGCTCCCTATTTTCCTTTTTATCGCTTTGCAAAATTCAGCTCAACTCAAGCTCCGTTGTTCATAAGAAAATAAAACCCACTGCCTGCCCCTCTCCTCCCTATCTTTCCCATGATGGATGCAGATCGATACAAACAACGTGGCCTTTAGCTGACGGCTGATCTCATGCTCTTTTCTGCCAATTAATTCTAGACGGAGGCTCAGGGAGTGTGGAAATGGCATCAACATGTATGTCCAGTGCCGCTGCAGAGAGAATCCATTCAGGTCAGCAGGGAGAAAAATTAAACCTCTCTGGCTCCGCCACAGTGAAAGGGTGTCATGTGAGATGGGGGAGGGAGGTGATGGAGAGAGAGAGGGGAAGGGTGTGAGGCGTGTTTAGGGAAGGGGGGGGGAGGAGGAGAGGAGGGAGCGTAGAGAAGACACTGGTAGAAAAGCAAGCCATTTGTGGACATTGCAGAAAAGCTGTTTGTGTCATAACCAAAGCTGGGGAGTTAGACACTGGGATTTGGTTGCTGTGTGTGTGTGTGTGTGTGTGTGTGTGTGTGTGTGTGTGTGTGTGTGTGTGTGTGTGTGTGTGCACGCGCACGTGTGTGTGTATGTGTGTATGTGCGCCATGTCTGACAAAAAAGTGGGTGCTTTGGATGCAGTAGACTCCTACATGTTAGTTTCTATTTGATATAAAATGAAAACAGACATAGGACAGTGTCATTCACAACCGAAACACTGATCAAAGTTCATCTTTATACGTTGCAACCTGTCTTCAATATACATTTTCTTCTGATTGAATGGTGTTATTTTTCAACACTGGTCTTTTTCTCATCTGCACCCACATTTTCCCCTATACTGGCATAGGAGATTTCGATTCCTTTTAATGTGCCTGTCAGAATTGTAATTGCCCATCATGGGATGATTAAAGTTTTTTGGGTTTTTTTCTTTTATTTATTTCTTTTAGTTCGAGGATAATGGAATAAGCAACTTTGTTGTTTTGTTATTTTTTTTACATCCAGCTTGTGTGTGTATGCAGTTTTTAAAATGTTGTCATCTGCTCCAACCAGCACACAATGGCCAACTCTTACGAAATGCGGAACAGGATTTATCGTGTGCGCAAGATGTTCTACGTGGGTTTGCACACCGGACTCGACCTCGGTTTACACTCTCATCTGAAGCACTTGCCTTGACAAGCCTTAATTTTTCACAACTTCAACACACACAAACACCCCCCTTTGAGCTGTAATGCAAAAAATTCTCTCGGCCTACATTCCTTACCCAATCCCGGTCTCCTCACCCCCCCTCCAACCCCCCATCCCCACCTCCCCCCCCCCCTATGTCTGTGAAAATCAATGCAAACTGAACGTGGCTTCTTCTTTTTTTTTTGAGGGGGGGGGGGGGGGGGGCAGAAGTCTGACTCCTAGCCCCTTTCTTCCAATTAATTCTGGATGGGAGCTTGGGGAAAATAGAAATTGCATCAAACTGTCCAGTCCACTTGCAGACTGGATCAGTTCAGGTCAGTGGGGAGAAAAATTAGACCCCTCTGGCTCTGTCAGAATAAAGATGTGGGAAGGCGAGGGAGAAAAGGGCATGCACACACAGTGTGTGTGTGTGTGTGTGTGTGTGTGTGTGTGGGGGGGGGGGGGGGGGGGTGATGTGTCTGTGCTGTGTGTGTGGAGAGAGAGAGTGAGAGAGTGTGTATGTGTGTGTATGTATGTGTGAATGTGTGAGTGGTGTGTGTGTGTATGTATGTATGTGTGTGTGTTTGTTGTAAGTTGTGCGTGTGTGTGTGTGTGGGGAGAGAGAGAGAGAGAGAGAGAGAGAGAGAGAGAGAGAGAGAGAGAGAGAGAGAGAGAGAGAGAGAGAGAGAGAGAGAGAGAGAGAGAGAGAGACAGACAGACAGACAGACAGACAGACAGACAGACAGACAGAGACAATGAGAGAGAGAGACTGGACATCATGAAAACTGACCGTTCATATCGCATTAGCGGAGGAGTTCGTTATCAGGATTGGTTGGGGCGTGAACTGGACGATTCTGCAGAGAAGCAGACCAGCAGACGACTCCCGTTGGACTGCAACAGATGATCAAGAAGAGATGTGAAGCTGAAAGATGAAAGCACTCGAGGAAAAAAAACAACAGAAGAGAGGAAAGAAGCAAGGTCAGGAAAGGAATCGACAACAAAACAACAGAGAAAGAGAGAGAGAGAGAGAGAAAGAGAGAGAGAGAGAGAGAGAGAGAGAGAGAGAGAGAGAGAGAGAGAGAGAGAGAGACAGACAGACAGACAGACAGACAGACAGACAGACAGACAGACAGACAGACAGACAGACAGACAGACAAAGAGACAGAGAGACACAGACACACAGAGAGACACACAGAGACACAGAAAGAGAGAGAGACAGATTTGATTTGATTTATTCTTTTATATCGAGGATAATGGAATACGCACTCTTGTGCTTTTTTATATCCAGTCCCTGTGTGTATGCAGTTTTGTAAATGTCATCTGTTCCCACCGGCACACCATGGCCTACTCTTACGAAAAGCGGAACAGGATTTAACGTGTGCGCAAGATGTTCTGCGTGCGTTCGCACACGGGGCCTCAGTTTAAAGTCTCATCCGAAGGACTTTTGGTGAGAGTGGAGTCAGCACTGATGTTAACTCCAGGAGAAAAATCTCCTCGACCGGACTCGAACTCGGGTCGTCAAATTGCCAGCGCAATGTTCTGACCACTAGGCTATCCATCCCCCCCCATCCACCCCCACACACTCACACTGTGTGTGCATGTCCTTTTCTCACATCTTTACTGTGACGGAGCCAGAGGGGTCTAATTTTTCTCCCCACTGACCTGAAGAGAGAGAGAGAGAGAGAGAGAGAGAGAGAGAGAGAGAGAGAGAGAGAGAGAGAGAGAGAGAGAGAGAGAGAGAGAGAGAGAGAGAGACACACACACACATACACAGAGACACATAGATAGACACACACACACACACACACACAGACAGGGAGAGACACACAGAGAGACAGAGAGAGAGAGACAGAGAGAGAGACACAGAGAGAGAATATTACATGCTTAATCATTCATGTTCATCACAATAGCAGTAGGAAAACAAAGATTCCCTGTTCAGTACTCCCGAGACTACATATGTGATTCTATCACATCGTACTTGATGACAGGAAACATTGAAAATCCGATCTCAATAAAAAGGAAAAAAAGATTAAAAAAAAAAAGTACAGCAGGGAGGTAAGTACGTAAACTCTTGGTTTTTTCCTGTCAGTTTTGTTCCTTAATGTAAAGATCAAAACAAAAAAAAACCCTCAATATGTCTCAGAGGAGGCACAACCACGAAGAACTTGATTTAAGTATCTTTTGAGTTTTTGAAGAAAGAATACTATCTAATATGTAGGGGTAGCAACAGTAAATTATAAGCTATAGTTTAAGCCATTTGTAAGAAAAAAAAAACAATAACATTGCCTGTAGACATAAACGAACATCAATGCTGGGGCCTATAGAAGCAGAATATTGACATACTTGGTGTGAATTTTCATTAGACTTACTCATTCAAAACCGAAATCATTAGCAAATTTATACAAAACTTTCTTTATTTAATTCATTCTTTTATCTATGTGCTCTTACTCAGATCTACTGTCAGTTTATTAGGTTTGGACCAACACAAATCAATGAAAAATAAATAACATCAACGACAATTCATTTTTTTTTCAACGTTCCTCCCCAGTTTTAAATGTTGTTGCTAGCTGTGTTTGGACACAGCGATGCGAACAGCAATAATGCAGTTATGCGTTTCAGAGAGGAAGAGATTGATGATGATTTGATATCGTTCTTCTTTTCCTGTCTCCCTCAGGGGGCAGCAATTAACATGTGTTATTGATGGCCATCTTCTCTTCATTGCATTAATCCCAAAGTTCCTGCTTCCATTAGTCTCCCTTTCTGCATCATGATTCGTGTCCCTTGCAGTTTGTCTGTTGATGATATTCTTCGCCTGTGTTGCCCGCGTTTGTTCAGCAATGGTTGTGATTCTTATCTGTCGGTCTGTCTTTTTTTTTCTTTTCTCTTTTACCTTCTCTGTGAATTTACCACACATGTCTTTCTCTGTCTCTTGTTTCTTTTTTTCTTCTTCTTCTGGTAGTTGCTGCTGATGCGGGTCCATGACTGTCAGTGGTTTCAGATTTAGCAAGATGGACTCTCAAGTTTCTTTTCCGAGATTCTTGTACTTCAAGAGCATGACCTGCTAAGTGTGTGGGTGTGTTGTTACATCTGTTGTAGTAGCATAAGTGTGTTGTTACATCTGTTGTAGTAGCATAAGTGTGTTGTTACATCTGTTGTAGCGCAAGTGCTTTGTTACATCTGTTATAACATAAGTGTGCTGTTACATCTGTTGTAACATAAGCGTGCTGCTACATCTGTTTTAACATAAGTGTGTTGTTACCTATTTTTGTAGCATAAGTGTGCTGTTACACTTGTTGTAGCATAAGTGTATTGTTAATCTGTTGTTGACTTTTTTTACATTCCTCGGCTAGAGCTCTGAGGTTCACCAATGGTGTGATTTTTTTGCGGATGCGCTCGGTTGTTGTTGTTTTTCTCACCATGAAGGTAGCCACATTCCCACTTCGGGTATTTCTGGTCTAATTCTGCAGATACCCTTCTATCTGTCCCTCTCTGCCACAGCCTAAAGCAATGACCACAATGAACCCTACATACAGAGAACAGCGAGAAAGGGAAGACACTGGATACAGGACCGAGCATAATGGATGTGCATGCACTTGATGCTGCTGTGTACATCAGCATTTCTGGCAACCTCGGGGGATTTGGTACGTTTACATACTGACAGCATTACATACAGGGAAGAATGGATCTGTTCGATTTTCACTCCTAGTCATGGTCTATCTTTTTCCAACAAAAGAATATCAGTTTGTCTGTCAGTCTGTCTGTATGTATGTATGTATGTATGTATGTATGTCTATCTGTCTGTATTTCTGTCTATCTATGTATGTGTAAGAAGTCTTTCACTGGTAGGAATTTGAAAAGGTATGTAGATATGAAGAGGTCTGTGTGTGTGTGTGTGTGTGTGTGTGTGTGTGTGTGTGTGTGTGTGTGTGTGTGTGTGTGTGTGTGTGTGTGTGTGTGTGTGTGTGTATCTGTCTGTGTCTCTGCGTATCTCTGTGTGTATGTGTGTGTGTGTGCGTCCATGCGCGCGCACGCGCGCGTGTGTGTTGTGTTGTGTGTGTGTCTGTGTGTGAGTGAGAGACAGAGACAGAGACAGACAGGCAGACAGAGAGACACAGGCAGACAGACAGACAGACAGACAGACAGAGGCTGACAGACAGAGAGAGTCCATTAATTTTTCTGTATCTGTATATTCAGGCTCTACTGTTGATAATCATTCATACACGTACATGCAAGAATGCTAATCGTTCACCAAAGTACAGACCTCAGTATTCAAAAATGCACAACTGGAGAAACCACAGCTGACACTTTGAATAAAAGCATCCTTGATAGATAGTTACTCTTTTCTAAAAAAAAAATAATAAAAAAGAAAGAAAAAAAAGCTTAAAGATGGCTCTAGCCGAAAAAGCAAAAGCTGTGAAATAGCAAAGCTAGCCACGGGGAAGAATGCATGAAAAAGGGGGGGGGGGGGGGGGTTGTTCATAGAGAAAACAAGAATCTGTACAAAAAAGTCACTCTGATAGGGAAACAAATACAGTTGCAGACATGGGGGAAAAAAGGGGAAAAAAGAAAGGGTGGTGCTGCACTTGTGGCCACGTGCTCTCCCAGGACATAAAATGGTATAGAAGAAATAGATAAATTTTGGTTTTAAAATGCATGAAGAGAGTGGTTTTTGTATGTAGAGAGCTTCACCAGGAGTCAGATTTCTGGGGGCAGGGTCTTTCAGATGGAGGAGGGTGAAGGTCCCCAGGGTGGGGTCAGGTCAGGTCAGGTCAGAGTCCTCAGGTACTGGGCATTCCCCTGACTGCTGTGTTGCACCGCTGACTGCTGTTGCTGGCTGTCTGTGCTGTCTGTCTTGTGGGGTCTGTGGGGGGCGGCCCTGTGGTCCGTTTGTCACGTGCATTCCTTCTTCTTCTTCTTCGTCGAACGCTCAGACAGCAACTACTGTTGTCTGTCATAGGAGCGAGAATGTGCTACGCTAACCGTTAAAGCGCCCGACCAAAGTCAGTCCTAGCGTATCCGACTTCGGGACGTTGGGAGAGAGAGAATTTGTTATCGTTGAAGTCTTTCTGGTGGGAGGGGGATTGGTGGGGGTGGAGGGGGAGACAGGAGAACGGGACCAAGAAGGCATAAAATAGACGAGAAGAAGGTGACTGAAAGAAAAGGAACAAGGTAGAAGCAAAGAAAGGGATAGAAAAGAGGGGAATTCCTAGCGGAGAATTTTCAGGTGATTATGTTGGTTATACTGGCAGAGCCTCTGGCATCCTTGGGGGGTGTCACGTGCGTCTCACTATATTCTGACGTCATCATCATCGTCATCGTCGTCGTCGTCGTTGTCGCCGTCGCCGTCGTCATCATCATCATCATCATCATCATCATCATCGACGTCGTCGTCGTCGTCACTAACATTATCATCTCCATCATCTCATAATCACCATCATCATCTCCAACATTACCACCACTGCAATCACCATCACCACCACCATCACCATCATCATCCTCGTCCAAAAACCCTCACTGTTTACAATCATTTAAACCACAAACCTCGAATCGCAATCTTGCTAGGCAATCTCTGTGCCATTCCTTTGTTATACACGGTAGATATTTCTCTGCTTGAAAAACACCTTTAAATGAGTGGAACCATTTACATTTATCTTTATTCTCCATATCCGAATCCCAATTTTGCCTTAAAAAAAATCATAAATAAAAATGGACTCATACCCTACATCCTGACTTAACCATACAATTCCAAATCCGTTCTCAGTAAGTTTCTTTTGCGCATTTCATACCCAATTGAAATGGCCACAATCATGTTGTAAGACGAACATTTCATGAGCTTGACGACACATTCTTGACATAGGCAGCTGAACGAGTTTTAGCCAATATTTGATGCATTTAACTACTGTTCTTATTTGAAGTGGATATCTGCCAGTCTCTGCATACACTTGTTTGTTGGAGGCATGAAGGGGGACATTCAAGAATCTTTTAATAGCAAAAGTATGCACCGCTTCAATTTGCTTACATTCAGTCTCTAAGCCCCACACTTCACTTGCATACGTCAAGATTGGTTCAATTTGTGAATCGAACAATTTCTAAAATAAATTTGGGTCTGATGATGTTAACCTTTTTAGTGATCTCATAATTTCTATTAACCCCTCCCTCCCCTTTTTGCAGCCCCCTGCCAGAGCACTGGTAAGACTCATTTTATTTGTGAAAAACATTCTTACGTATTTGACAAGAGAGAGAGAGAGAGAGAGAGAGAGAGAGAGAGAGAGAGAGAGAGAGAGAGAGAGAGAGAGAGAGAGAGAGAGAGAGAGAGAGAGAGAGAGAGAAAGCGCGCTATCAGTTACATGTGCACACTACAAGAAAAAAAATCTGAAATAAATTTTGGGAAGTGGGGAGGGTGTAAAAGTTTCATTCCCGCAAGAAATAGGAATTAGTGACTTCATTTTATTTTTTCGTTGGTCAGATGGATAGCCCGGACAGCTGTAGGCTGCAGGTTCGAGGAATTGATTATCATGGCAATTTACAATGGCACCCCATTTTGACATTTAGCCAAAGAAAACTAATCCAGGATAGCTTCACACAAGCTGTGAAATTCATCTTCGGATTCTCATTATTGACGTTTTCCGAAAAGTTCAGATGGTCTAAAATAGAAACTCATAATCAGCTAAACACAATCTTCTTAGTGGGTTTTTTTTGTTTTGATGTCGGTTTGCTTGTTTTATATTTCACAAACTCTAAATTCTCGGCTTCTCGAATCTGAGCGCTCCCCTTCCCCCTCCTCTTTTTGGGATACCATGGCCCTGCCAGTATAAATAGTATTCCTACCTTCTGGACATTCTGTGCTAGAAATTCCCTCTTTTCTATCCCTCTCTTTGTTTCTACCTTGTTCCCTTTCTTCCTGTCACCTCCTTCTCGTCTATTTTCTGCCCTCTTGATCCATTCTCCTGCCTAGACTTAAACGATAACAATTCTCTCCCACGCCAAATTCGGAAGCGCTGAGTTTGACTTGTCAGGCGCTTAACGGCAGCGCAACGCATTTTTGTTCATATAACAGGCAACAGTAATTGCTATCTGAGCGTTAAACGAAGAAAATTATCTTGTTCAGGTAGCCATTTATGTAAAGATGTATATTCTGATTCCAGTTTTGATGTTTGACGTCTACCCGCGTTTACCGGAAGTGCTCTGTTTATAGAAAGCTAACAATTTGCTAGTAGATGGACATGTAAAAAGGTAACGTGCGTGCTCTCTGCGTGCGTGTGTGCATGTGTGTGCATGTGTGTGCGTGCGTGCGAGTATGCGTGCGTGTGTGTGTGTGTGTGTGCGTGTGGTGTGCGTGTGTGTGTGTGTGTGCGTGCGTGCGTGCGTGCGTGCGTGCGTGCGTGCGTGTGTGTATGTGTGTGTGTGTGTTCTTTTCCAGATGGAAATCTCAGTCCTCTTCCTTCTGACCTCTCCTCTCTCTCGACACCCCCCCCCCCCCTCGCCCCGTCCCTTCTCTTCAACTGTCAAAATCCCCGATTCTAACCCCTTTCTTAAAGGACAAAAGAAATCTCCTCCGATCCAGCGAAACTTCTTTGTCTGTTTGGGAAACGAATTATTATGAGTGTTCTTAAGAATACGATACAATAAAGAGAAGGTCGAGGTTTTCTTTTATTTGTTGGTTGTCATACCGCTGTAATGTATTTATAAGCTTTGGAAATTATATAGAACAATATCTGTCTCTGTTTCTGTCTTATACACACACACATACACACGCGCGCACGCACGCACGCACGCACGCAAGCACGCACACACACACACGTACACACACACACTTCACTATACTACTCTTCACTTCACTAGTCTACACTACACTACACCACATCACACCACACCACACCACACAACACCACGCGCACACACACACACACACACACACACACAGATACGCACGCACGCATGCACGCACGCACGCACGCACGTACACACACACACACACCTACACTACACTTCACTATTCTACACCACATCACACCACACCACACCACAAACCACACCACACCACACCACACCACACACAGACACGCACGCACGCACGCATGCAAGCACGCACGCACACACACATACACGCACACACACGCACGCACCACGAGCGTGCGCACATGTGTGGTGTGTGTGATGTGGTGTGATGTGGTGTGATGTAGTGAGGGGATTGAGCAAATTCATTCAAAAGAATCTGAGTTTCTTCAGAATAGTTCAGGTCTGTAAAACGCTCCGGAAGAAACTGGAGCACTTTACAAACAACTGTAAAATATAGGAGACAGACAGACAGTGACAGACATACACAGACAGAGACAGAGAGAGGGAGGGAGGGAGAGAAAGAAAGAAAGAGAGAGAGAGAGAGAGAGAGAGAGAGAGAGAGAGAGAGAGAGAGAGAGAGAGAGAGAAGAGAGACAGAGACAGAGACAGAGAGACAGAGAGAGACAGACAGTGATACAGAGACAGACAGACAGACAGACAGACAGACAGACAGAGAAGCAAAGAGACAAAAGAGAAAGAACCTTATGGCTTGAGGATGACAGAAGAAGCAACAGTGTTTCCTGAACATCCTTACTGCCATCCAAGGGGAAAACATAAAAAGAAGGGCCCAGCACTAAACACTAAGCAGACCAAGACCAGGCTCTTCAACACCATCATCACGCCAATACTACTGTATGGAGCAGAGACCTGGAGAAACACCGTCACCGCCATGAAGAAAATCCAGGTCTTCATCAACACCTGCCTCAGGAAGATCCTCAAGATCCGCTGGCCAGACAAGATCAGTAATGAAGAATCATGGCAAAGAACCAGACAACAGCCTGTTCAGAAAGAAATCCTACAGAGACGTTGGCGATGGATAGGACACATCCTACGGAAACCTGTATCCAGCATCACAAGACAAGCTCTCACCTGGAATCCACAAGGGAAATAAAGAGAGGGCGGCCTAGAAATACCTGGCGCCGGGATCTGGATGCAGATACGAAAAAGATGGGCAAGACGTGGGGACAACTGGAACGCCTAGCCCAGAGCCGAGATGCCTGGAGACAGCTGGTTGGCGGCCTATGCCCCAGAAGGGACCACAGGCAGACATGACATGACTAAGCAGACACAAGAAGGGACACAGGAAAGACAGACATGTTCCGCATACATTTTTGATGCATGATACAGTTCCAAGTTCAACAATCGATCAGATCTCTCTCTCTCTCTCTCTCTCTCTCTCTCTCTTCTCTCTCTCTCTCTCTCTCTCTCTCTCTCTCTCTCTCTCTCTCTCTCTGTGTCTCTGTCTCTGTCTGTCTGTCTGTCTGTCTGTCTCACTTACTCACTGTGTGTGTGTGTGTGTGTGTGTGTGTGTGTGTGTGTGTGTGTGTGTGTGTGTGTGTGTGTGTGTGTGCGTACGAGTGGTGTGTGTGTGTTGTGGTGTGTGTGTTGTGTTGTGTGTGTGTGTGTGTGTGTGTGTGTGTGTGTGTGTGTGTGTGTGTGTGTGTGTGTGTGTTGTGTGTGTGTGTGTGTGGTGTGTGTTGGTGTGTGTTTGTGTGTGTGTGTGTTTGAGTGTGTGTGTATGTGCTGTGTTGTGTAGTGGTTTTATGTATGTGCGTGTATGTATGTGCGTGTTGTGTTGTATGTATGTGTATGATGTTGTGTGTGTGTGTGTGTGTGTGTGTGTGTGTGTGTGTGTGTGTTGGGGTGTGTGTGTGACGCGTTGCGTGGTTTTTATAAAACAATCTTGTTTTCTTTGATTTCGTGGATGACAGAATAAGCACTCATGTGCTTTTCTTTTCTCACATCGAGTTCTTCTGTGAATGCGGTTTTGTAAATTTTGTCATCCTTTCCCACAGTCACACAATGGCCTATTCTTCCGTATGTGCGTGTGTGTGTGTGTGTGTGTGTGTGCGCGCCGCCGTATATATACATATATATATATATATATATATATATATATATATATATATGATATGTGTGTGTGCGTGTGTGTGTGTGTGTGTGTGTGTGTGTGTGTGTGTGTGTGTGTGTGTGTGTGTGTGTGTGTGTGTGTGTGTGTGAGAGAGAGAGAGAGAGAGAGAGAGAGAGAGAGAGAGAGAGAGAGAGAGAGAGAGAGAGACAGAGAGACAGAGAGACAGACAGACAGACAGACAGACAGACAGACAGACAGGACAGGACAGACAGAAGAGACAGACAGAGAGAGACAGAGAGACAGAGAGACAGAGGAGACAGAGAGCACACACACCCATACACCCTCCACACACACACCCCTACCCCAACCCACCCTTCCACTGACACACTTCAGCATGCCATCAGGTGCCCTAGTCTCCAGGTGGCTATTGTGGGAGGCTGAGAGTTGAAGGAAGACATCAACACCACCACCACCATGCTTCACACCAATCAGTAGTCTGCCTTCCCTTCACTACTAGTAGGCTGCTCGTAGCTTTTTGCAGGCATTTCCCCTCATGAAAACCCACACCCAGTTAGAATTGAAGCTAGTACATGACTGTTTAGATATCATTTTGACGGTCGCCATAGCCTAGGGAGAGGAGATGGGCGCCGCCCTCAAAGTGCTGGCCCCTGGAGAAGCTGAGGTCTCTGACATTTCGCTGCTCCCCAACGACCGCATAGGTTATGGGAACACCTTTACCTTTTCACCTGTAGCCGGGTTGGGGACGGGACAGCTCAGTGGTCCGAGCACTCACTTTCCCCAAGCTAAGGTTAAGCAGCGTTGAGCGTGGGTTACCAAGTGGATGGATGACCGTTTGCGCGCCTTGGCTTCAGTACAGTCCCCAAGTTCACCCAGCTGTCAATGGGTACCTACCCTCTTTAGGGACAGGGAAGGTAAAGGAGCAATAATTATGCAATATGCTGGCCCCTAGAAAAGCTGAGGTCTCTGAAATCTCGCCCCCTTACGACCAGATAGGTTGCAACTTTACCTTCATAGCCGAGTGGTTAAGTCCAAGAAGCTGTGGGTTCGAATCTCGGCGGTGTCTTGGCTAATTAAGGGTGGAGACCCACACACACCCCCCCCGAAAAAAACCCCCAACCAGTGTCACTATTGGTGAACCTCTGAGCTTTAGCAGGGGAACAAACCTCTCCCCCAACCCACCCAAAAAAAAACCAACAGTAAACAAAAGCAACAACAAAAAACAACCCCTCACCCCTACCCTCGGCTTGAATTTCTCCAATGGCAGGCATGAAAGGTGAAAACCGTCTCCGTATTTTTGCTCGCTGATCTATCCACCCACTCCTTTATATTTATATATGTTTATATTTATCCCACTTTATGTCACAGCAGATTTCTCTGCGTGAAATTCGGGCTGCTCTCCCCGGGGAGAGCGCGTTGCCACAAGTGCGGCGCCACCCATTATTTTTTTTCTGTTTCCTGTCTGCAACTGTGTTTGTTTCCCTATCACAGTGGCTTTTTTCTACAGAATTTTGCCAGGAACAACCCTCTTGTTGCCATGGGTTCTTGTACGTGCGCTAAATACTGATGTGTAACACTCGGGACTTTAGTTTATCGTCACATCCGAAAGACTGGCACCCAGACCACCACTCAGGGTCTAATAATGGATAGGGGGAAAGTTTTGCCCCCCCAAAAAAAAACAAAGGTAAAGGTGTTCCCATAAACAGTCTTGTCTTTTCGTCCCGGGGGGTCATTTTTGTGGTATGCCCCCACCCTCTGTCCAACAACACATCACCGTAAAACAAGCCAACAATCACTACCTGGGAATCGCATAGCCAGCTCTCTAGGCTACAAGGCCAGTCACGGCACCGAGTGGCCACACTCCAAAGTTGAGAGGAGGACATACCGGTACTTCATTCACCAAACATGGCCTTCTTCTTGCTCGCTTTCTCCGCTGCCATGAAGAAAGGGAGAAAGAAGATGAAGAAGCCACAACAACAGGCAGTGCGAAAGGTGGGGTGACTTGACTGTCCGTTAGTTGTCTTTCACATGTCGATAGTCTTAGTTTTCTCTCTGTTTCTTTATACACACACACACACATACATACGCGTGCGCGCATGCACGCACGCACACACGCACGCACGCACACACACACACACACGCACACACACACACACTTCTCTCCCACGCACACATACACACACACGCACACAAACACACACACATAAGCAGACAAGTAAAAACACAACACAACACACACACACACACACACACACACACACACACACACACACACACACAAACACAAACACAGTCACACACACACACACACACACGACACACACACACACACACACACACACACACACACACACACACACACACACACACACACACACACACAAATAGTCAGACAAGTCAAAAACACCAACACCCAAGTGTGTGGCAGAGCAAAATTTTCGGTTATTTCAAAACCTTCTTCAGGCTACAAGATTGGCCAACTACTACTTGGTTTCTTTTTTTATGATGGACTTTTTGCAGGTTTGATGGCAGGAGCATGGTAGTGTGATTCTGATTATAACAACATGGGGAGTATTTTCAGCCGCTTGCTAAAGAGCTTACAGCATGTGCTTCAAGTAACGTCCCCCCTCCCCCTTTCAAGAGAGAGAGAGAAAGAGAGGAGAGAGAGAGAGAGAGAGAGAGAGAGAGAGAGAGAGAGAGAGAGAGAGAGAGAGAGAGAGAGAGAGAGAGAGTGTGTGTGTGAGAGAGAGAGAGTGTGTGTGTTGTTGTGTGTGTGTGTGTGTGTGTGAGAGAGAGAGAGAGAGAGAGAGAGAGAGAGAGAGAGAGAGTGTGTGTGTGTGTGTGTGTGTGTGTGTGTGTGTGTGTGTGTGTGTGTGTGTGTGGAGAGAGAGAGAGAGAGAGGGAGAGAGAGAGAGAGAGAGAGAGAGAGACAGACAGACAGACAGACAGACAGACAGACAGACAGACAGACAGAGACACAGAGACAGAAAGAGAGAGATATTCAAAGACAAACAGAGAGACAGACGGTGATTTAAAAACGGTGACAGAGACAGAAAGAGGACAGCCTCCAAGACAGGTACCTCTGTATTTTCAGGAAGATACCGTCATTAAACAAACACATGCTACCCCTGTGGGGATGCTGGGGAGCCGTCAGTGTAAACAGCATCCCCACCTTCTGCAAATTCTAAGCTAGGAATCCCCTCTTTTCTATCCCTCACCTTGTTTCTGCCTTGTTCGTTTCCTTCCCGTCAACTCTTTCTTGTCTATTATCCGCCTTCTTGGTCCATTCTCCTGCCTTCCCCCCAAAAAAAAGACAGACAGCAATTCTCTCCCACGCCAACGTAAGATACCATGGGCCCAACTTGTCAGGTGCTTAACGGCATCGCAACGTATTGTCGCTATAATGATAGACGATAAAAGTTGCTGTCAGAGCGTTCGACGACAACAAAGAAGAAGAAGAAGAAGAAGAAGAAGAAGAAGAAGAAGAAGGGGAGGAGGAGGAGAAAGAGGAAGAGGAGGGGGGAGGAGGAGGAGAAGAAGGAGAAGAAGAAGGAGGAGAGGAGGAGGAGGAAGAGAGGAGGAGGAGGAGGAGGAGAGGAGAGAGAGAGGAAGAAGAAGAAGAAGAAGAAGAAGAAGAAGAAGAAGAAGAAGAAGAGAAGAAGAAGAAGAGAAGAAGAAGACGGAGGAGGAGGAGGAGGGAGGAGGAGGAGGAGGAGGAGAAGAAGACAAAGACGTTCCCCTTTCACCACAAATCCCACTGATCCGCCGTGTGTTAGCCATTTGTGACGCTACTAGTGTTCTTCATGCCCCCCCCCATCCCCCCTATCTCTCCGCCCCCCCCCCCTCTATCTCCTCCCACCCCCACCCACCTACCCACCCCTTACCCTGGTCAGATGATTGTCTTCTGCCCTCATATCCACCCGCTGTCAATACTGTACATGATGATCATTTCTCTCTCTCCACACCGTCAGTTGCGGCATCAAACGTACTAACCTACCTTCTGTCTTCAGTTTGCTCTCTGTGTGTGTTGTTGTTGGTGGAGGTAGTTTACGTTTTATGGTGAAAGTGCTAGTGGTGTCCCGTGGTTGAGATACCGCTTAATTAGCGCTTGGCTTTTTTCTTTTTTATCTTTCTCATCGTGGCTGTTTCTTTGGTTTAACTGAAAGAAATGTTCACAAGGAGATGTTATCAGGTAAGGGGAAAAGTCGTGAGTTTAGATTTCTTTCTTGTTCTTAAAAGAAGAAGAAGAAGAAGAAGGAGAAGAAGAAGAAGAAGAAGAAGAAGAAGAAGAAGATCTCTTCTTCTTGTTCTTTTTTCTTTCTTTCTTTCTATCTTTCTTCTTCTTGTTTCTTGTTCTTGTCCATCTTCTTCTTCTTCTTCTTCTTTTTCTTTCTTTCTTTCTTTTTTTCTTTCTTTTTCTTTCTTTCTTTTCTTTCTTTCTTTCTTTCTTTCTTTCTTTTCTTTTCTTTTCTTTTCTTTTCTTTTCTTTTCTTTTCTTTCTTTCTTCTTTCTTTCTTGTCCTTTTTTCTTTCTTTTTTTTTTTCTCTTCTCTTTTTTATCTTTCTTTCTTCTTCTCTTCTTTATCATCATCTTCACCATTATCTTCTCTTCATCATCATCATCGTCATCGTCGTCGTCGTAATCATCATCATCAGTAGTAGTAGTAGTAGTAGTAGTAGTAGTAGTAGTAGTAGTAGTAGTAGTAGTAGTAGTAGTGGTAGTAGTAGTAGTAGTAATAGTAGTAGTAGTAGTAGTAGTAGTAGTAGTAGTAGTAGTAGTAGTAGTAGTAGTAGTAGTAGTAGTAGCGTAAAATCCCTAGCATACGCCCACCCCCCTGTGCACAGATTTAGGGCAAAATTGGGGATGGGCGTTTGCTAGGGATAGACCCCTTTGCACAAAGTAATTTTTGTGCTCAACCATGTAATTGAGTGAATAAAAACCCCGAAAGCCTGTAAGTTAGGTCGTTGAGTAGAAGTGAAGGAAAATAGAAAAAAAGGAACTTTGAGGCAAAGAAGGCCAACGAGTTCCATCGCTTTCCGTTGTAGGTCCTTGTTTCGCAATACCCTGCCTTCAGATCTTTCATTTTCCAGATAATG
>CM060325.1:24139395-24144395 GCA_030674155.1 Stramonita haemastoma | reverse complement strand
CCAATCTCTGCTCTTTTTTCTCAAGAAAGACTTCAAAAGATAACAATTCTCTCCCACGCCGAAGTCAGATGCGCTGGGCCTGACTTGTCAGGCGCTTAACGGCATGCAGCACAACGCATTTTCGCTCATAATTATGACGATAAAAAAAAACGTCTAAGCGTTCGACGAAGAAGGAAAAGAAAAAAAAAAAGGAAGAGGAGGGCCGGCTGTATAAAAGAGGACACCCCTCCCCCAACCCCCACTCCCCTAAAAAAAAAGTACCCTAGCAGACGTTTAGATAGGTGGAATCCAATGCGATTTAAGTCTCCATCGACTTTCTGTCAAAGGTAGGTAGGGCTCTATGTGTGTGCAGTTGCGCATCTGCATGTCTGGGGTGGGTAGATAGATGTGAGTGCGCGTGAATAGACTCTTGTGTATACATTTGCCGGTGCAGTATATTCTGATCGACCAGAGTGATAGCCATACAGACACAGACAAACGAGCTACATTCACGAACACGCGCGCGAGCACACACACACAGACACGCACATGCACGCACGCACGCGAATGAAAACACGCACGCACACACACACACACATGCACGAACACACACACACACACGCACACCACAACACACACACGCACGCATGTTGTGTGTTGTGTGTGGGGGGGGGGTGGTGTTGGGGGAGGGGAGGTAGTGGTGTGGCTGTTTGTGTTGTGTGTGGTTTGTGTGTGTGTGTTGTTGTGTGTATGTGTGTGTTTTAAGAAGAGGTAGAGAGAGAGAAGAGAAGAGAAGAGAGAGAGAGAGAGAGAGAGAGAGAGAGAGAGAGAGAGAGAGAGAGAAGGAGTCGCACACAGACAGACAGGCAAACAGACAGACGAGACAGACAGACAGACAGACAGACACACACACACACACACACACACAAAGGCACCTCAAGATGGCCCCCCCCCCCCCCCTTACACTAACGACATTGGAAGACAGAACCCAAAAATACCCCCACCACCCCACCCCCTGATTAACACTTTTATTCCCACCCACCCCAGCCTCCAACCCCGCGTCCCCGCTAAGGTGACGCGCCTTTTTGCCTCCCTTCCTGCCTCTACTATTCTCTTTTCTCTCTGTCTCTGTCTTTTCACTGTCTTTTCTTCATCTTTCTCCCCTCTCTCTTCTTCTCTCTGTTCTTCTTCCCCTCTTCTCTCTCATCTCTCTCTCTCTCTTCTCTCCTCTTCTCCCTCTCTCTCTCTCATTCTACCTGCTGTTCCGCCTCGTCTCGTCTCTCTTGCTCTCCACTTAGCCTGCTCACCCCATCTTCTCTCTCTTCTCTCAAGGTCAGGAGGCCCTGGTTCCCGACACCTCGTTCTGTCAGATGCGTGACTGAGAGTTGCGGTGAGGACTAGCTGGGAGAGACGAGATCGAAATGCTGGGATGAGAGAAGTCGAGGATGTTAGATCGCGTGAGGAGGAAGGAGGAGGAGAAGGAGGGAGGGAGAAAGAGAGAGAGAAAAGAGAGAGAGGAGTGAGAGGGGAGGGAGAGAGAAGGAGGAGGGAGAAGAGAGAGAGAAAGAGAGAGGAGAGATAGGAAGATAGGGAGAGGAGAGATGGAGGGAGGATGGAGGGAGGGGTAGGGAGGGAAGAGAAGAGAAAGAGTGAGAAAGTGTAGGGGTGAGTAGAGATGGGGAGAGGAGAGAGAGGAGGGAGGAGAAAAGGAGGAGAAAGAGAGAAAAAAGAGATGAGGGGAGTGACAGAAAGGAGCGATGAAAAGGAGGAGGAAAGAGAGAGAGAAAGAGGAGAGGAGAGAAGGAAGATAGGAAGAGAAGAGAGGGACATAGGACGGAGAGGGAGGAGAAGAGGGATGAGTGGGTAAGAGAGGGAGAGAGGAGGAGAGAGAGAGAAGAGAGAAACGAGACTGAGAGAGACAGAAGAGACTAAGAGAGATAGAGGGAGGGAGAGAAATGAGAGAGAGACGGCACGGAAGGGAAGGAGAGAGAAGAGAGGAGAGAGAGAGAGAGAGAGAGAAGAGAGGACGAGAACAGACAGACAGACAGACAGACAGACAGACAGGTAGACAGACAGAAAGAGACAGAGAGAGACAGAAAGAGACAGAGAGAGACAGAGACAGACAAAAGACAGACAGACAGAAGACAAACAGGGATGGACACAAAAAGGCACAGGGGGGGGGAAGGAAGTGTCACCCAGACCCTAACGAGATTGAAAGAAAGAACAAAAAACAAATAAAACAACAACAACAACTACAATCTAAAACTATCCTCAACTCATTATTAACCTCTTCATTCCCACACCCCCTTGTTCCCAACCTATACCGCCCGCGCCTTACCAGCCTCCCTGGCTGTCACGTACACGGCACCTCGTTGTTCATCAGCAGTGTGACAAGACAGTTGGTGTCACGTTAGTGCTCATCACGTGTCCCCCTCCCCCCCCCCTCCCCCCCACCCCCTCCCTCCTTCCCCATATCAGACGTGCGGTGCCATCCATCTCATCGTCACCTGCCGTCATTACGGTTCTTTCCCTTTCACGCTCTTTCCACGGAAATGTGATATCATCAGTACGGTCAGAGAGTGTTAATGTGTGTTCTAGTGTGTGTGTAGTGTAGTGTAGTGGAGTGGAGTGGAGTGGAGTGGAGTGGTAGTGGAGTGAGTGAGTGTGAGTGGAGTGTGTAGTGTAGTGTGGTGTAGTGTAGTGTAGTGTAGTGTAGTGTAGTGTAGTGTAGTGTAGTGTAGTGTAGTGTAGTGTAGTGTAGTGTGTGTAGTGTGTGTGTGTGTGTTGTGTGTGTGTGTGTGTGTGTGTGTGAAAGTGTTTTTATTTATTTATTCTTTTATATTGAGGATAATGGAGTAAGCACTGTGCGTGCGTGTGAGTGTGTGAGTGTGTGAATGTGTGTGTTTGTGTGTGTGTGCGTGCGTGCGTGCGGGGTGTGTGTGTGTGTGTGTGTGTGTGTGTGTGTGTGTGTGTGTGTGTGTGTGTGTGTGTGTGTGTGTGTGTGTGTGTGTGTGGAGGGGGGCAGGGGTAAGGGGGGGGGGGGGGTTGTGCGTGTGTATGGGGATGGGGTGGGGAGTGGGTGGGGTGGGGGGGTGTAGTGTAGTAGAAGTTAGTAGTCTTCAATTTTACGTCCTTCCACATAAAGTGAAGCAGGGCAGGGGTGGCATATCTATCTATCTATCTATCTATCAATCTATCAATCTATCTAGCTATCTAGCAATATATAAAATAAGATGAAAGTAAATACAAATTTTAGAAATAAAACAACAAGTAATAAAGATGACGATAATGATAAAAAAAAAATTGCAATATAAAATAAAATCGAGAGAGAGAAGAGAGAGAGAGAGAGAGAGAGAGAGAGAGAGAGAGAGGAGAGAGAGAGAGAGAGAGAGAGAGAGAGAGAGAGAGAGAGAGAATTGTGAGGGATGGTACGGATTATAAAAAAAAATGTTGGTGTGTGTGTGTGTGTGGTGTTTGTTTGTTTGTTTGTTTGTTTGTTTTATGTGTGTGTGAATGTGTGTGAGAGAGAGAGAGAGAGAGTGTGCGTGTGCGCGCGCACGTGTGTGTGGGCGTGCGTGTGTTTTTAGTTAACTGACCATTTTACATTGTATAAAACAGAAAAAATAGAAAAGGTTGTGTGTTTGTTTTTCTCAAAAACCCAAACTCTTGAAGTTACTATGAAGAAAATATGAATTAGCATGGAGAAAATATGAATGAAAAACATGAACAAGTATGGTAAAGGAAAGACGAACAAGCAACACCACACACACACACACCACACACACACAACACACACAACACACACACACACACACACACACACCACACTCACTCACTCACTCACTCACACACACACACACACAAACCACACCACCACACCACACCGCACACACACACCTACACACACACCTACCACCCACCCACCCCCCACACACACACACATACAAACCACCAACGGGTAACCTAGGAATATTACACCAAAATACTTTCACGGTACAACATTACATATATCGGTCACGACTTCGCTCTATAAATTAATTGAACTTGTTGGCAGTCGTTTTCACCCAATCTGACATCGCTATGGTCACTCCTTCCAACATGCTGTGTGGGCCATCGACTTTCTTCTTTGGTTTCACAGCCATTGTTCGTCCACTGCCGGATTCAGTTTTTCCATATCAGCCCTCTATCGTTTCCTGTCTTCTGTCTTTTCTCTCTCTCTCTCTCTCTCTCTCTCTCTCTCTCTTTTCTCTCTCTCTCTCTCTCTCTCTCTCTCTCTCTCTCTCTTCTCTCTCTCTCTCTCTCTCTGCTATGTCACGTCTGTGTGTTTGTTAATGTCATCAAGCCATTAGGTTTGTCAGTGTACAGGGGGTCTGTCTGTCTGTCTGTTGCTGTACATAGGATTCCATTCTGTGAACATTGTGTTTTAGGTGTGTATTCATCTGTTGTTCTCTTGTCTTGCAATGTGATCTGCATTCTTTCAATTCTGTCTAATTGACAATATCTACTAGCCCTGGGTTTTGTTTCTTCTCATGATCTTTTGGCATAGTGATCTATCTTGTAGTTCGATACTTAGCTTCTCTGTGGTTTTTTTGTCTGTCTGTCTGTCATGTTCTAGGAAGAAGGCTAGCCTTAGGTATAATGGGTATTTACTTTCGTTCATATTCCTACGGAGATACATCATATAGTCTGAACGAACGTGTTGCTGTATAATTCTCTCTCTCTCTCTCTCTCTCTCTCTCTCTCTCTCTCTCTCTCTCTCTCTCTTCTTCTATATTATATATATATATATATATATATATATATATATATATATATATATATATATATACCGCGCTCTCTCTCTATTTATTTACATATTTACTGATACACACACACACACACATATATATATATATGTATATATATTATTATTATATATATATATTATCATGTATTATGTATTTATGTTGTATGCATGTATTTATGTATGTATGTATTTATGTATGTATGTATGTATGTATGTATGTATGTATGTATGTATG
>CM060325.1:24119395-24121895 GCA_030674155.1 Stramonita haemastoma | reverse complement strand
TTTTATTTCTTTAAAAAAAAATGCGTTTAAAATTTATATGACTTGATTCACGGGGGTGCTGGGGGCCTGTTGGCATAAATAGCATCCCCATGTTCTGCAAATTCTGTGCTAGGAATTCCCTCTTTTCTATCTCGAATGCATATTTGTGTGGACACAAATGTACAAACAGGCACACATGTACAGATTCTCCCCATAAACACACACACACACACACACACACACACACACACACACACACACATATATATATATATATATATATATACATATATATATATATATATATATATATATATATATATATATATATATATATATGCACACATGTATGCAAACACACACACATGCACACATGCGCGCGCACACATACACACACACACACACACACCCTCTCTCTCTCTCTCTCTCTCTCTCTCTCTCTCTCTCTCTCTCTCTCTGATGGGGGACGGATAGACTAGTGGTCAGAACATTGCGCTGGCAATTTGAAGACCCGGGTTCGAGTCCGGTCGAGGAAATTTTTCTCCTGGAGTTAACATCAGTGCGGACTCCACTCTCCCCAAAAGTCCTTCGGATGAGACTTTAAACCGAGGCCCCGTGTGCGAACGCACGCAGAACATCTTGCGCACACGTTAAATCCTGTTCCGCTTTTCGTAAGAGTAGGCCATCGTGTGCCGGTGGGAACAGATGACATATAAAAAACTGCATACACACGGGGACTGGATGAAAAAAAGCACAAGAGTACTTATTCCATTATCCTCGATATAAAAGAATAAATCAATCTCTCTCTCTCTCTCTCTCTCTCTCTCTCTCTCTCTCTCTCTCTCTCTCTCTCTCTCTCTCTCTCTCTCAAGAAATTTTGATGGCTTTGAGAAAATTAAAAAATAAAAAAGCTGCAGGCCCTGATGGGATTATTGGAGAGTTGCTAAAAAATGCTTGCACTGAGAATGTTGTTCTAAATTTTTTGGTCACATTTCTGAACTATTTATTTGATAAAGGTGTTTATCCTGATAGTTGGTCAGAGTCGATTGTCCTTCCATTATATAAAAAAGGTGATGTCAACAACCCCAATAATTATAGAGGAATTTCATTGTGTAATATAAGTAGCAAGCTTTACAGTGCTGTGATTAATGGGAGACTACAGGAATGGGTAACTGAAAATAACATAACTGGAGAATTTCAAGCAGGTTTCAAGCAGAATTATTCCACAGTAGATCACATGTTTACACTTATGGCATTCATTCAAAAACAATTCAGTCTAAACCGTAAATTATATGTCGCATTTATAGATTTTGAGAAGGCTTTCGACTCTGTCAACAGAAGTTTGTTGTGGTTAGTTTTGTTTAAAGATGGTATTCGTGGAAAACTGTACAGATGTGTTGTGAGTATGTATGATTGTGTGAAAGCAAGAGTGCGTTCAGGTGGTATGTTATCAAATTATATTAATTGTACGTGTGGGGTGAAACAAGGTGATGTTTGCAGCCCTATTCTTTTTTCTTTATTTATTAACGAATTGACAAAAGAGGTCATAAAGTCAGGAAAACATGGTGCAACATTTACTAATGATGTTCTTGAAATATTTATATTGTTGTTAGCTGATGATATAATGTTAATGTCAGAAACTGTAATTGGTCTCCAGAATCAGTTGAATAGTTTACACAGGGCTGCTGTTTCATTGAAGTTAAAAGTTAACCTAACAAAAAGTAACATTATTGTATTTAGAAAGGGTGGACATCTTGCAATGAGAGAAAGGTGGACATATGGTGGAACTGTGATTTCTGTGGTGAATGTATATAAGTATTTAGGTATATACTTTTCTACTCGTTTAAGCTTTACATTTGCATGCAATGACCTCGCAAGTAGAGCAAAAAATGCAATGTTGTGTTTAATGAGAAAATTAACCTTGTTGAATAACGAATCTCTTTCTCTGTTTCTAAAATTATTTGATGCTCAAATTCAACCTGTATTGCAATATGGAGCTGAGATATGGGGTCTGTATCCTGCTTCTGTACACTGTGAGAAAATACATTTATTTGCATTAAAAAAGTTTCTGGGAGTGTCAATCAAAACGCCAAATGACCTCGTGTACAGGGAGACAGCAAGGTACCCCATGTCACTGGTCTCTATTGTGAGATGCATAAAAATTGGATAAAATAAACTCAGATGAATGCAGAAAGATTGCCCTTTAAAGCATATAAAATGTTGTTAGATCTAGATAATAGAGGCAAAATCAATTGGGCTTCAAATGTCAGAATGAAATTATGTGAATTGGGTTTTGGTTACGTGTGGTTCAACCAAGGAGTTGGAGATGTTAGTGCTTTTATTCGACAGTTTCGTGAAAGGTTGATTGATTGTTGCTGGCAAAATTGTGAGAGTCATGTACAGAGTAGTGACAGATTCTATCACTATAGAATGTTCAGCCAAGTAAATTGTGTGCCAACGTATATGTCCATGAATATTGATAGTTATTTGAAGCGTATAATGACACGATTTAGATTTGGTA
>CM060325.1:24109395-24114395 GCA_030674155.1 Stramonita haemastoma | reverse complement strand
AAGTCCTTGGGATGAGACTATGAACTGAGGATTCAAGTGTAAACGCATGCAGAACATTTTGCGCACATGTTACACCTGTTCTGCCTTTCGAGAGAGTGGGCCATTCGTGGCGGTATGGACGGTTAAACAACACAACAACAAAACAACTCATGAAGTCCTGTTTTGTGTCTAGACATTATCCCTGTGGTCATAATGCAGCTACCTTAATGGTAGACTAAAACAGTCACATACAGAAAAAAAATCTCACTATCGGTGATCTTCAGAGCTATATCCGAGAAACCAAAAAAGCAACAACCAACCAAACAAAAAAACAACCGCCCCCCCCCCCCTCCCCCTCAACATAGCAGATCAATGACAGCCTTTTCCGATGATCATTCTCACAGCAGATTGTGTGGACTCATTGAAGCACAGATGGGGGACAGCATTTCCTGGATCATTATTTCCACCGTGGTGAGAAACAGAGACAAGCCTCCTCCTCATCGATGTGACGATAGCACACGCTTGGTTATCATCATCATTCTCCCCACACAGCACAGCAAGGAGAGCTCTCATCACGGAGTGATGACATTTCTGCCCAATCCCCTCAGGAAGAATTCTGGCAGACTTGGTCTGCTGGGGCTCTGGCTGTGAAGATGGCGGAGATAAGATTCCATCAATAATACGGTCGGCTTGTTCACCTCGCCTAATCCCCTTTCTGCCAAACCAGAACATTGGATTAGAGCCCGTGGCTATATTTTCCTCACAGAGTCACTGTCTATGTCGCGTCCATATTAGAGTTGTCGTTGGCGCCCCGGGGTTAGATTTTGTTCGTATGTTGGACGATTTGTTTGATGAGGTCGGTTTTTTTTTTTTGTCGACTCATTTTCCTCTCTCTCTCTTTCTCTAGTCAGGTCAAAGTCATGTAAAAAAAATACTTTATTTAATCATTCCATAATTTTGCTATTTCTCAGCTCTCTGAGAGCTCCGAGGGTTTCCAATGGTAAGATGTTAGTGTACAGGACCGTTTTTTATCCACCGTTAAGGTAGCCGCATTTCGACTTCGGGGATTAATCATTCTATACGATGTACGCGTGTATTAAGTGCTTCAGGTGAAGTAGTTCACTCCTCCATTCAGTCACTGGTCAAAAGAGATGTTTATTCCGAAAAAAACAACAAACTTGGTCGTGATGGGCACAAAATTGTGAGCAACAGCAAGCCAACGGTTTATAGTGCACTCCAAATGATGATTCTTCGTCGATTTACTCCTTCATTTCTTGTTATTTGTTCCTATGGTTGATTATGACTATGATCCTTGCTGTACACTGGGGGGACGGGGTAGCCTGGTGGTTAGAGCGTGGTGCGTTGCGCTTGCGATCTGACAACCTGGGTTCGAACCCAGTTCGAGCCACCGCCCAGACGCCCGTTTAAGTAGATTTTTTCCCCCTGGAGTTAACATCATTGCCGAATACACTCCCCCCCCCCCCCCCCCCCCAATCCTTTGGATGAGACTATAAACCAAGGTCCTGAGTGTGAACGAACGAAGAACATCTTGCGCACACATTAAAACCTGTTATGTCTTTGAAAAGAGTAGGCCATTTTGTGCCTGTGGGAACGGATGACAAATTACAAAACTGCTTTTACACAGGGACTGGGTGTAAAAGAGCACAAGAGTGCTTATTCCCTTATGTTCTAAGTAAAAGAACACAAAGAATAAAACAAAACAATCTTCCCTGTGAGGTTTCCGGGGGACTTTTAGTATAGAATTGCGTCCCCACTTCTGGAAATTCTGTGCTAGCGACTTCCTCTTTTCTATCCCTCTCTTTGTTTCTGCCTAATCCCTTTTCTTCCTGTCACCTCCTTCTTGGCTGTTTTCTGCCCGCTTGTTCCATTCTCCTGACTTTCTTACCTGAAAGATTTTTAAAAATTAAGTCAGATGTGCTGGACCTGACTTTTCAGGCGCTTATAAGCAATGCAATGCATTTTCGCTCATGTGACAGACAATAATAGTTGCTGTCTGAGCGTTCAACAAAGGAGAAGAAACACAACACACACTGTGATGTATCAATTGCCCACAGTGCTCAAGGTTTTCTTATTCTTTTTGTACATTCAACACTTCTAGTTCTTTTACCTGCTGTGATGCCACAAAATTTTAATTAACTTTGGACACTAAAACAAATAAGTTTAAAGATTCTATCAGTTTTATAGATCAATTGTTACAAACAGATTCAGAGCTTCTGTTAAGAATATGTGTAGAATACTATGATATGACATTCTTTGCTTATGACGCATGGAATATAGTAGTTTTATTGAGAAATGTTATCACCTGCAGCTTGCATATGTGTTTGTTTGCTCATGAAGTTTCTGGAATATTCTACAAATATTCTAAGAGGTTCTAGAAGTGTTCGGAATGGTCTACAGTATTCTACGATGTTCTAGAAGTTGCCAGAATGCTACTGTAGCCTAAGATGTTTGTGTAAAGCTCCTTAAGTTTCTAGAATGTTCACGGTCAGTAGAGGGGGCCTGGGACTGTATATATACAAGGGCTGTTATCACATTGGCAGGAGGAGAGTTGGATGCAGCAGAAGGGAGGAGAGTCGAGGAAGAAAGAAGAAGGGAGGATGTAAGATGAGACGGTGAAGATGAGGAAAAGAGAGGAGGAGGTCCAGATACCCTAGTGTGCGAGCAGGGGAAGCGATGCGGACTGCAGATGGATAGGAGAGATTTCTTGAAGAAGGGAGAGAAATTGAAGGAATAGAAGGAGAGCTATGAGGACTGTGAAAGTCATTAGCTGATTGATGTTGTGTTTAGTGAGTGTAGTCACAGAGTTTCGGTTGTAAATCCATGGTGATTTTGGAAAGGATTTTTCTTTTTGTTTTGGAATTCTTGCACTGGAAATGAATGCTGATTTGAAGTGATTCAGTTGAATAAAAGCAATACACTTGATTCCTGAGTCAACGTAGTGCTCTGTTGGATGTGATTCACGAGAGATATAGGAAGCAACTCTTGGCATTTCAGTCAGCCTTCAACGTCTACTGGAGTGTTTTCTACAAAGAGTTCTTCATAAAAGAACTACCTTACAATTGGGAACATTCTCTTGGCATTTCAGTCAGCGTCCTACGTCCACTGAAGTGTTTTCAAAACAAAGGTTTGTTCATCCAAAACCAATAACGTAACAATCAATCTGTTGCTTGTCTTTACAACGTAGATTCTACAGATTAATCTATTGCTTGCCTTCACAAAACCAGATTCTATCAATTTGACAGATCAGTCAACTTTACAAACGCAGATTCTATCAATTTTACAGATCAGTCTATTGCGTGCTTTCCGATCTCCCAGGTCAACTTCAAGTGCAGACCTGCCAGTGCCTTCATTCCCTTCGTGTATATCGTACACGTTCAGAAGATCAAAATGTGCACGCTAATTAAAGATCGGTAGTTCATGTTAGCGTTCGGGTGAGTAACGGAAACACGAACATACCCAGCATACATTCCTGAAGTCGGAATACGGCTACCTTCACGGTTGGGGGGGGGGGGGGGAACCAAACCCGTTCTGATACGCCAAAATCTCCCCATTAGTGAACCTCGGAGCTCTAATCGAGGAAACGGGGAGAAAAATTTTTTGGTTCTGCAGTAATTTTTTGGTCTTAGTTTTATCTTCCCTTCACTTTTATTTTGTTTACTCTGTGTGTGTGTGTGTGTGTGTGTGTGTGTGTGTGTGTGTGTGTGTGTGTGTGTGTGTGATGTGTGTGTGTGTGTGTGTGTGTGTGTGTGTGTGTGTGTGTGTGTGTGTGCGTGCGTGCGCGCACGCGCGCTTTATCTTCCCTTTTCTTTTATTTTGTTTTTTCTGCGTGTGTGCGCGCGCGTGCTTTACCTTCCCTTTTCTTTTATTTTGTTTATCCAGTGGTGTGCGTGTGTGTGTGTGTGCATGCATGCGCGCGCGCGCGCGCGCGCGTGTGTGTGTGTACTATCAACACTAGTGCACAGGCCATAGATGAAACCCCCATCACGTTGCTTACAATCAAGGTATGTATTTTAATTAAGCAAGCCGCACCCGTGTTGAAATCCACCCGCATGACCCCTAGGCCTATATTGTCAAACGTTCGTTGTTGATCTAGCGGCCTTTTAACGCCAGCAGTATAACATTATTCTTCAAGGGAGGCGAGCGAGGAGGGGAAGGAGGGGGGAGGGGAAGGGAGGGAGGGAGGGTGTCACATATGGTTGTCCACACAAGCGAGCAAATCACAATGTACCTGCCACCTGTGTTCCAGTTTCATTTATGGCAGGTAGGTAGAGCTAGCTAGCTCACAGCAGAATCGATTTCTGACATTGTGTGAAATACTGCCCACGCCTCAAAGTACGTACAAACCCAGTTATGGACACACAATTAAAAAAAAAAAAAAAAAGAATGATAAAAATCTGTCAGTAAAGTTTTATATCTAAATCGTTTGTTGTTGTTTTTTTTTAAAAAAAAGGTTAGAAGTAAAATTCTTCAAATTTGTCTGCTGATCAGTCTATGTTGGTGTTCTATCCTTGTATTGTAAAGGCGAAAGCAAGGTCATGATAATCTGTTGTATGATTTGCACGCTCAAGAGAGAGAGAGAGAGAGAGAGAGAGAGAGAGAGGAGAGAGAGAGAGAGACAGACAGACAGACAGACAGACAGACAGACAGACAGACAGACAGACAGACAGAGCGCGAGAGTGACATATAGAGAGAGAGACAGATAGAGAGAGACAGACAGACAGAGGAGAGAGAGATAGAGAGACAGACAGACAGACAGAGACAGAGAGGGAGAGAGAGACAGAGAGAGGGACAGTAAGAGAGAGAGGGGGAGAGAGAAAACACAGAGAGAGAGAGAGAGGAGAGAGAGAGAGAGAGAGAGAGGAGAGAGAGAGAGAGAGAGAGAGAGAGAGAGACAAGGCAAGGCAAGGCAAGGCAAGGCAAGGCAAGGCAAAATTCTTTTATGAGAGAGAGGAGAGAGGAGAGAGAGAGAGAGAGAGACAGACAGACAGACAGACAGACAG
>CM060325.1:24081895-24096895 GCA_030674155.1 Stramonita haemastoma | reverse complement strand
CTTGGAGTGAGTTTTTCTTTTTAATGTCACCTTCATCCATAAACAAATATTGTCAACATACTGAACTAAAATTGAATCTTTTGATAACATGCTTGGCAAATCAGCTATTAGAATATTAAATAAGATAGGAGCAATTACTGACCCTTGGGGTAAACCCATTTCCAGAGTTCTTGCATTTGAATATGTCCCTCCTATTCTTGTCTGAATAGATCTATCTGCCAGAAAATGTTTGATGAAATTAAACATACATCCTGAAATTCCAACATTTTAAAATTTATGTAAAAGAGGATTATGCCATACTTGTTCATATGCTTTTCTAACATCAAAGAACCTTGCAAGAATGTTTTTACGTCTGGCAAACTGTTGCTTGACTTGTGTTCTGAGTTTTATTAAATGTTCAATAGCTGATCAACCTTTTCTAAATCCAGCTTGATTTATAGGAATGATCTGTTTTTCACAAAAATAAATAAGCCGTCTTAAAACAATCCTTTCCATGAGTTTACATGTATGAGATGTCAGTGCTATAGGTCTGTAGCTGTTTTTATTTGTTCTTGGTTTTCCTTTCTTATAAACTGGAACAACAATAGATTGTTTCCAAATAAGTGGAAGCTGACCTTCAGCCCAACACTTTTGGAAAAAAAGATATAAAAAGTAGACCCAATTAGGAGGAAGATGATGTAACATTTCATTAGAAATTCCATCAAGTCCTACTGCTGTTTTCTTGTCACAGAGATATTTAATAGATGTTTTTACCTCCTCTAACCTAAGTGGTGCACTACCATAATGATGTTGTAGATGATCCAGATCTGGAGGTTGTGTTCAAAGTTCAAATCATGTTTGTCTCTATATTTTCTATTCTTTTCTGACAATCCACATTTGCAACTGTTGTTGGCAAACATTTCCACAAAAGCTTCAGCATTTTCAAAATTTGATGGTAGATCTGAGTTTTCTAATTAATCTGACACTGTGGTAAGTTTATGCCATTTCTCATTACTTTTATTTTTCCCACACTTTCTGCAAATCTTTGTAGTTAGATACTTCGACAAGCAAAATGACGACCAATATTGTTTCTTTGCCTCAGCAACAATGCTGTTAGATCTGATTTTGGCTTTTTTCATTTCTACATAATTTGTTTCAGATCTATTCTTTAGATAAGCTATTAGTTTTTGTTGTTGTTTTTTTTTTGTTTTTTTATATCTTTTTGGCTTTTTGACAGTTATCATCTCCACATACTTACCAATATTTTTGTGAGATGTTATTTGTTTACATTTAGGAATAGAATCATTAGCAGCAGATAAGACTGCATTTGTAAAAGATGTATACAGACTGTCGATATGCTGATTTTCTATGTCTTGTGTGATAAATGATAGTAGAAGATTTGTAAATATTTCCCAGTTTGCACGTTTATAATTATATCTAGGAACTTTATCTTCTGTTGATTCTATTAATAGTATTCTATAAGTTTCCACTCTAGTTACCACTGGCAGATGATCACTGTTAAGGGAATCAGTTAATGGAGTCCATATGCTTTGGGGAACTAATTCAGGTGACACTAGGGTTAAATCAATGGCAGTTGCCCTGTGATTGGAATTGTCAGGTATGGAGTTACACAGCCATCATTTAAAGACTAAGGATGAATCAACTAGATTTTCAACAAAAGGATTACTTGTAACGAATTGACAATCTTTCTCCCAGGAAGGGAGTGGGCATTAAAGTCACCTACAATGATATACTTCTTGCCACGATCTTCCTGTAATGTACGGAGCCATTCGGTGTTAACATCACAGGGCCCTTGGGGCAAATAAACAGACACTATGGTTAGCAATGAGGAATTAAATGGAATAGACACAGCACATGAATGTAAGTTCGAAATGTGGAGTGGAGCAGGACTGGGGCATGTAGTATATAACACCCCTTCACACACATAAATGGCTGTGTTAATTTTCCCAGTGGTGTCAGCCTGCTGATGAATAGGTGGGTAGTAGTAACCAAGTGATTTTGGGTAATTTTCTTTTTTTTATGTTTAGGGACTGTATTGCTAGGATGTCATAGTCGTTTTCTGTGAGATGTTGAACAAGATAATCGCAGTTTCTGTACAAGGATCGAGAATCCAATGGAATATTTGAAAATTTTTCCCCATATAAAATGATTGCTTACTAGTGAATAAGTATAATCAAAGGGGTCTTGACATTAAACACAAGACTAACAATAGTTATGGTGATAACAGATTAAACAGTCAAAAAATCAAAATTTGAATACGTTAATAAGCTAAAACAAGGGAAAATATACTAAAACAACTATTGAACTAATCAGGAACGTTAAGCTGAGTACAACAACGGAAAAGTTAGTAATGACGGAATCAAGAATTGCTCAGCAGGAAAAGACTTGAAATAAGGGAATAGTCTGCTATGTCCTCTGGGTTGCAGAAAAGTTGGACTATGGTGATGCCAGTTAATATAGAAAGGCCAGTCATTGAAGGAGTTCGTAACTGGCGTAAAGGCTTCTGTAGGGGTAGACAGGGTATGACTGGAAACGGTGGAATTGTTGAGAGCTAGGTTTCAGGGGCGTTTTCCACATGAGATGACGCACGTGTTCCCTATGTTGCCTGGAAGGATGCTGGTTCCTATTGCATTGGGATGAATGCCGTCTTTAAGATGGTATTGCTGAAAGTCGTTCCTTACGAAATTGATGTCTACCTAAATAGCTCGGAAGTGACCATGGCATTGAATAGTTGTTTCACATCTAAATGAGTGTCATTAACTGCATGGCTTTGCTGATGACAAACCGTGTTTTAGGATTTTTCTCGGCCACTTCTCTGAGGGTGGTGACAAAGCTTTTGCTTAGATCCAGGGCATCTTTTGATTTGAGGTCATTGATGCCGCTGTGCACCACCACTGCATCGGTTTTTTGGAGGATACTGTTACAGCCTGCAGTGATTGTTGTATTTCAGAAAGATTATATGATTTCTGCATGCAGGCATTTATATCGTAGGACTGGCCAAGTCGTTTTTCTTCCACTTTGTTTAGAACCGAGTCATGCAGAATGATGACTTCTGGAAAATTTTCTGTTCTGCTTGGGATGCCTTGCATGAGAGCTGTTCTTTTTGACGTCATGTTTGGCGATGTCGTCACAACCAAAAGACGTACTTACGCTTGAAGCTGGCTTGCCTTTTTGCGGTGCAGTAGACCTAGGACCCTGTCGGGGGCTCGGCGTCTTCAGTGCGTTGGATGCAGTCGCCTGACCTGCCTGTGGAGGGGAGCCAGCAACCTCAGCGTAAGTACGGCTAGGCGTCTGGTCGTCCATTTGCGTTGCTTTGGTCACCATGGTAACAGGACAAGTTCTGGATTTTTCGTCGTTGTCTCGTACCTCGCCCAGCGTTTTTTCTAAGGATGAGACGCGATGGCAAAGGGCCCAAATCATTTTTGTTAGTTGACCAATGTTGTCGCACCCATCTGCAGTCTGGCGATAGGTGAGTTTTGCCAGACTTGCCGTGCATTCTTCAGGGGCTGTTGAAAGAGGCAAAGGATGACTAGCCGGTGACTCGATCGGGTCTTTCTTTGCTGTAGATCGTGGCTTCGGAGAAGGCGGGGTGGCTGCGGATCCCTGTGCAGTGGCTCTGACAGGGATGGCAGTGGAGCGTGCGGTCATGCTCCGCCTCTTCATCTTAGGCACATGCATACACCAACTTTTTGGGCAGAGGGAAACTAGCTGCTGGGTGTTTCCCCATTTTGAATTCCCATAAAGTGATACCGGACAGGGGGGGGGGGGGGGGGGGGGGGCGGTGAGCATTAAAAAAAGGATGAATGAATAGAATCAAAGATGGGAAATATATGCAAATATAGCAATAATAAAAATTAAAAAAAAACAAAACACAAACACAAAATAAACATATAGAATAATAATACTAATAACTAACAAAATGTTGATAAAATAAAGAGAGAAAGACAATGATAATGATGGTGCATGTGTGTGTGCGTGCTCTTACGTGCAGATGTGGTTTGCCTCCAGACACTAAAGCAAGGTACATGTAGATGGTTCCATGTGAAAACCCTTCAGTGGTCATTCCAGTCACGTTTTCCTGGCACTGAAAGTGGTAACCAAAATGATGAAATGAATAAAGATTGTTAACTGAAGGGAGACAGTAGGTGCATGTATGTATGTATGTATATGTATGTGTGTGTATGTATGTATGTATGTATGTATGTATGTATTATGTATGTATGTATGTATGCATGCATGTACGTACAGTACCTGTGTATGTATGTATGTATGTATGTATGTATGTATGTATGTATTGTATGTATGTATTGTATGTATGTATATGTGCGTGTGTGTGTATGTATGTATGTATGTATGTATGTATGTATGTATGTATGTATGTATATGTGCGTGTACGTGCGTGCGTGCGCGTGTGTGTATGCATGTGTGTGTGTGTCAATGTGTACGTGCAGTGTGCATGCATGTGTGAGCATGCATGTGTGTGCGTGTGGGCATTCTCACATACACAACAAACGTGTGTGTGTGTGTGTGTGTGTGTGTGTGTGTGTTGGTGTGGCATGAGTGTGGCTCCTCTTTTTATGTAAAACGTTTGTTTGTCCTGTGATTTCATTGCCTCAAAGCTCCAAAGCAAAGTGCGGCAAATGGAGGGTTTAATGCCATAACTCTCCTGCAGAAATGCCAGTCACGTTCTCTGAGCACTGACAGAAAAAGACGGTGTGAAGAAGAAAATGCTAAAGGCTGTCGACTGAACAGGGTTGGAGGGGGGTAGGGTTGGGGGGGGGGGGGAGTAGGGGGAGGGAAGGCAAAGGACAGCTGTGGAGCACTGGGCAATGTAAGGCAAGGCAAGGCAAGGCAAGGCAAAGTATTTTATTCGAGGATAATAGATAAGCACTTGTGTGCTTTTTTACATCCAGTCCCCGCCCTTTTCAGGGATACATCAAGTTGAAAAGATACTAAACAATAAAGCTTTACGCAAACCAAACAACACACAAGAATAAGGACACTATATATGATAAGGTAATAAAAATGCACTCGATCAGAAGACAAAAATCAGAAGTCACAATAAAAGATTTTGATAATGAAAGAATAGAAAAGTGTTAATAGGTAAAGAGCAAACAAGAGAAGAGAATAAACAACTGAAAACATCAATCCACCACCATCTGTCAAAAATTATACATGTGATATAAATCATACATTTGGATAAAAGGGGGAAAAATTTTTTAAAAACTAATATCCTTATTGGAGGGGGGGGGGGAGATACTGCCAATAAAAATATAAATAAAATTAACAATTATAATGATCCAAATACCAAAAGTAAGGAACCATACCAAGTATCAAACAACAGGCAAGAATTAACAGAGATACAATATTATGGTAATGTTATAAGTCACTGATTCAGAAACGAAAATGAGAAGTAAGAATCAATGATGATTTTGAGTTGAATAAAGAAAGCAAGAAAAACAAAGAACAAACAAAAACAAAACAAAACAAAGAAAAGGCGCAATAATTAAGAGTAAACATGAAAATATGATAAGGTTAAATGACTGAAAACATCAATCTACCACCATCTAACATCAAATAAGTCCCATAAAACAAGATTTTGATAAAGGGGAGAAAGAACAACAACAGGTAAGGAATACGACAGAGATACAATATTAAGGTAATGTTATAAAAAGGCACTCATTCAGAAACAAAATATGGAGTAAGAATCAATGATTATTTTGATTTGGATAATAAAACAAAAACAAAACAAACAAAAAACAAATAAACAAACAAAAACAAAACAAAGCAAAAAAAAAAAAAAAAAAAGGCGCAATGATTAAAGAGCGAACATGAGAATATGATGAGGTTGAATGACTGAAAACATCAATCCACCACCATCTGTCATCAAAATAGTCCCATACAACATAAGTTTTGATAAAAGGGGGGAAAGAACAACAACAACAACAAACCCAACTCACACACACACATCACACACACACACACACACACACACACACACACACACACACACACACACACACACACACACACACACGTGAGAGAGACAGAGAGGGAGAGAGACAGAGAGAGAGGTGGGAGAGAGAGAGAGAGATTTTTGATTGATTTGATTTTTAAAAATTTATTCTTTTATGTCAAGGATGATGGAATAAGCGCTCTTGTGCTTTTGTACATCCAGTCCCCGTGTGTATGCAGTTTTGTAAATGTCATCTGTTCCCACCGGCATACGATGGCCTACTCTTACGAAAAGCGGAACAGGATTTAACGTGTGCGCAAGATGTTCTGCGTGCGATCGCACACGGGGCCTCGGTTTAAAGTCTCATCCGAAGGACTTTCGGGGAGAGTGGAGTCAGCACTGATGTTAACTCCAGGAGAAAAATCTCCGCGACCGGAATTGAACCCGGGTCTTCAAATTGCCAGCGCAATGTTCTGACCACTATGCGAGGAGAGGAGAGAGAGAGAGAGAGAGAGAGAGAGAAACTCGAACTCGAAAAATGTATTCACAGAAAGGCCATTGGCTCATACATGAAGGGGGTTGCCAAACTGCTTAGTATTTTGGTGGAATAAAAGACAACAGCAATGACAACAGCAGAATTGTATTGCAACAAAATCAGTAGCAAAAATATGACTTAAGATAATAAAGTATCTCTTATTCTAAAGGCTTTACACAAATAAAGAGTGAGGCTGCGCACAACCTCAGGCTGACTTGATGCCAGGAGTAAACAGAGTCTAAATGAATTAGGCTGCTTTCTATATTTCACAGGGATGTAACTCTGCCTAACATCCTCTAGCACTGGGCAGCATAACACAAAATGCACCTCATTTTCAGGTGCTTGCTTACATAACGGGCATAGTAACCTGAGGTCATCAACATCATATCCTCTGTATCTGAATTTATGAACATTTATATCTGATATACCAAGTCTAAACTTTGACATAATTCTTTTCAAATGTATGTCCATATCAAGCTTTAAATAAGGTTTGATATCATGTGCACTTATAAATTGTCTATACATTTGATACCATTCACTGGTTTGTATATGATCATTCCATTGCTGCCATCGGCAGTCAATCAGTCTTTGTCTGAAAGTGTTTATAAATTCTCTACAACTTCCAACACCTTGATTGAGCCAAACAAATCCAAAACCAAGTTCACATAAACAGGTGCGTATTTGTGTAGCCCAGTTGTTTTTCCCTTTCACATCTAGATCATAAAGCATCTTGTAAGATTTAAAAGGTAGCCTGTTCTCATCCATATGTAGAATCTTAATCCAGTATCTAATACATCTTACAGCAGCATTAACAGAGAGAGGATATCTATTAGTTTCACTATACACAAGGTCATTGGGCGTTCGTCTATCTAAGCCTAAGAACTGCTTTAATGCAAAGAGGTGCACTGATTCACAATGCGTTACAGCTGCATCCAAACCCCAAATTTCTGCACCATATAGCACAGTGGGTTGTATTTGGGCATCAAATATTTTAATGAACAGGTCAAAAGAGTTATTATTCAATATTCGCAATTTCCTCAAAACCAATAACAAGCTTCGTTTACCTCGACTTGCCAGATCTTTACATGCAGTTGTGAAACTAAGTTTTGTAGAAAAACAGATTCCTAAATATTTATATGCATTAATCACAGGCATGACTTTTCCATTGTACAACCATTTTTCATGAACAGCTAAATGACCACCTTTTCTGAATACAACGATATTGCTCTTATTCAGATTAACCTTAAGATCAAGTGCCGATGCAGCACTGCTCAAGCTATTTAACTGCTTTTGTAAGCCAACAACTGTTTCAGATAGCAGGATAACATCATCAGCAAGTAGAAGAATAAACAATTCTGTGACATCTTGGGAGAAAGTGGCACCATGTTTACCATTATTGATGACTTCTCTGGCTAACTCATTAATGAAAACAGAAAACAGTAAAGGGCTACATACATCACCCTGTTTAACACAGTGGTACAGTATATTATGTCAGTCAGTTTAGTACCACATCTTATTCTACTTTTGACATTCTGATACATGGCTCTCAAACAACGTAATAATTTACCCGTCACACCATTTTTCTGGAGAACAGGCCACAACAAGTTTCTATTAACAGAATCAAATGCCTTTTCAAAGTCAATAAATGCCACATAGAGTTTACGGCTATGACTAAACTGTTTCTGAACAAACGCAAGCAGAGTGAACATATGATCTATAGTAGAGTATCCTTTCTTAAAACCAGCTTGGTGTTCACCTGTAATATCATTTTTCATAACCCATTCCTGTAACCTGTTATTAATGATAGTACTATACAACTTACTACTTATGTCACTAAGAGAAATTCCCTGTAGTTATTAGGGTTATCAACATCTCCCTTTTTGTGTAATGTTAGGATTATAGATTCAGTGAGAAGAGAGAGGGGAGGGGGGGGGGAGGGAGGGAGAGAAGAGAAGGGTCGAGGAAGAGAGATAGGAGACAGAGGGGGGGGGGGGGGGGGGGAAGAGGGAGAGGGGGGGACATTTTATTATTTCATTCTTTTAATTCGAAGATAATGGACTTAGCACGCATGTGCTTTTTTTTTTTTTTTTTTTTTTTTCCAGTCTCCATGTATATGCAGTTTTGTAAATATTGTCATCTGTTCCTACTGGCACAAAATGGCCTGGTCTTTTAAAAAGCGGAACAGGTTTTAACGTATGCGCAAGATGTTCTGCATGCGCTTCGCACATGAGACCTCGGTTTATAGTCTCATCCTGAAGACTTTTCGGGTGGGGAGAGTGGAGTTGGCACTCATGTTAACTCCAGAGGAAAATATCCCCTTGAACGGGAAGGGAGAGATGAGTGAAAGAGAGAGAGAGAGAGAGAGAGAGAGAGAGAGAGAGAGAGAGAGAGAGAGAGAGAGAGAGAGAGAGAGAGAGGAGAGGGGGGGGGGGAAGAGGGGAGAGAAGAGTGGGAGAGAGAGAGAGAGGAGGGGGAGAGGAGAGAGAGAGAGGGAAGAGAGAGAGAGAGGGAGAGAGAGGAGGAAGAGAGAGGGGAGAGGAGAGACAGACAGACAGCAAACAAACAAACAAACAGCAGACAGACAGACAGACAGAGGGGAGGGAGAGGGAGGGAGGGAAGAAGAAGAAGAGAGAGAGAGAGAGAGAGAGAGAGGAGAGAGAGAGAGAGAGAGAGAGAGAGAGAGTGAGAGAGATTTATTCTTTTATATCGAGGATAACAGAATAAGCAATCATGTGCTTTTTTCATCCGGTCCCCGTGTGTATGCAGTTTTTGTAAATATTGTCATCTGTTCCCACCGGCACACGATGGCCTACTCTTACGAAAAGCGGAACAGGATTTAACGTGTGCGCAAGATGTTCTGCGTGCGTTCGCACACGGGGCCTCGGTTTAAAGTCTCATCCGAAGGAAAACTTTCTTTCTTTATTCAAAGACGGTCATAGAATAAGCAAAGATTGCTTTTTTACATCCAGCCCTCGGAATGTAAGGACTAAGAGAGAGAGAGAGAGAGGAGAGAGAAGAGAGAGAGAGAGAGAGAGAGAGAGAGAGAGAGAATAGCATGAATAAAGAACAATGAATTGATATAGGTAAATAATAATAATAGTAATATAATATCCATAATGATGAAAATAATAATAATAATAATGAGAAGAACAATAATAATAATAATAATAATAATAATAATAATAATAAATGATAATAATAATTATAATAATAATAAGTGATAAAGGAAAAGATAAAAGGTAGGTAAAGGTGTTACACAATCTATGTGGTCATAAGGGAGCGAGGCGCCAGAGACCTCAGCCTCTCTAGGAGCCAGCATATTGAGGCCGGCGCCCATCTCCTCTCCCTCGCTGCTTTACCTTCCCTGACCCTAAAGAGGGAAGGTACCCATTGACAGCTAGGTGAACTGGGGGACTGTACTGAAGCCAAGGCGTGCAAACGGTCACCCATCCCACTGGTAACCACGCTCGATGCTGCTTAACCTTGGCTGGGGAAAGGGGATAATGAAATAAAGATAATCATAATTATGATGACAATTTTAAAAAACAGAACAACAAAAACAAGTTAATAATAATAATAATAAGTGATGGTGATAATAAAGATAAGGATAATTGTGATGATGATTATAAGAAGAAGAAGAAGAGGAAGAAGAAAAAAGGAGAAGCTGAAGAAAAAGATAATGATGATGCTGATGCTGGTGATGATGATGATGAACAAGGAAAAGAAAACACACCGAACATTGAATAACTTCACTGTAGTAGGCCACCAGCGCCCCCCCCCCCCCCCCCGCCCCAACACACACACACACACACACACACACACACACACACACACACACACACACACACACACACACGCACACACACACACCACCTCCACCCACCCCCCTCTCCCGTAAAAATCCGGATGCAACCGGCCCCAACCTGTCAGGCGCTTAACGGCAACAACGCAACACATTTCGCTCCTATGACAGACAACAATAGTTGCTGTCTGAGCGTTCGACGCAGAAGAATATGGTAATAGCATGATCCGTGATAGATAGATGCACCTATTATAACAGCAGGTGCTGCTTCAAAAAGTCCAGATGGAGAGAGATCGATAATCCTACAGTCGCAAACAACAAGCTAAATCTCATTATTATCATGATCCTCATTTGCCTCAGGACTCATCAGAAACGAGTTTCAAATATGGTCACGAGAAACACCATCTGCGCAACACATAATAGATTTTTTCTCTGGGCGCAGTAAAAACCAGACGTCTTTAGTGCCCTCACACATGTTTCCTCACTTCAGTAGAAATCTGGCGATTTATGACAGTGAACGGTGGGGGGGGGGGGGGGGGGGGGGGGGGGGGAGGGAGAGTGTAGAAAAAGTAGTGGTGGTGGTAGTAGTAGTGTAGTTGTTGCTATAATAATAATAATAATAATAATAGTAATAATAATAATGTAAAATAATAATAGTAGCAATAGTAGTAGCAGTAGTAGGAGTCGTAGTAGTAGTAGTAGTTGCAATATAATAATAATAATAATAATAATAATAATTAATAGTAGTAGTAGTAGTATTCATTTTTACATCCTTCCATATAAAGTGATACCGGACGATGTGTGTGTGTGTGTGTGTGTGCGCGCGCGCGCGCGCGCGTGCGTGCGTGCGTGCGTGCGTGCGTGCATACGTGTGTACTTCATCTATGCCTTAACCTCCTCTTGAATATGCTTAATCTGGTGTTTTATTCATACTTTTTATACTTGTTCAATATTACCCCCAACACACACACACACTCACATTCACAGAGCACAGCCTATAAGAATATTGGCAGGATTCCATCAATCTCTATAAATACATTCTTCTTCTTCTTCTTTTTCTTCTTCTTCTTCTTCTTCTTCTTCTTCTTCTTCTTCTTCTTCTTCTCTTCTTCTTTCTTTTTCTTTTCTTGTTCTTGTTCTTCTTCATCGTCATCATCATCATCATCTCTTCTTCTTTTCTTCTTGGAACACTCAGACAACGACTGTTGTTGTCATATAAGGAAAAATGCATTGTGCTGCCGTTAAGCGCCTGACAAGTCAGGCCCAGCACATCCGACTTCGAGCGAGGGAAACAATTGTAATCTTTCAAATCTTTCTGTGGGAAAAAAAGGCAGGAGAATGGACCAAGAAGGCAGAAAATAAACAAGGGGGAGGTGACTGGAAGAAAAGGAACAAGGCAGAAACAAAGAGAGTGATAGCAAAGATGGAATTGCTTGCACAGAATTTTCGGAAGGTGGGGGTGAGATTTATACTGACAGGTACCCGGCATCACCACGTTAGAAAAAAACAAACAAACTGCAATATAGGAAAAAATATTCTGCCCGTTATTAACTGCAGTCTTTACCACCCAATAGGCCACGGCCACCACCAGTTTGCTGATAAATAAACCATACAATAAGTCCGTACATCTGCCTAGTACAAAGCCTTCATTCACGATACAACAACAACAGCACAGAAACTTGGGCAACCGAGGTAGACAAACAAAAGCGATAGGGCCTAGTGACTTGGCAGCCGGAGAGCCATTTTGTAGTAGTGACGCAGGCAGTATATACATCAGATTTTGATCCGGTTTCTTGGACTGGAAAAACTAATAAAACTTTCTTGGTGATGATCGATAAAAAAAAAAAACACAAACTACTTGTGTCAGGAGAGTTGTATATTAAGGCTGTTGTGTTGTTGAGGCTGTATTGTTCATAGATGCAAACACGTCGGGTGATTTATCTAACAAATCATGCAAAAACACACGAAAGGTTTACCGATTTCTCAACAACGTAGCAATTTGGAACCAATTACTCTCCCGGGAGAATGCCTGGGGGGGGGGGGGGGGGGGGGGGGGGGGGTTGCCAGCATCCTCCACCTTCTGGAAATTCTGTGATGGGAATTCCCTCTTTTCTATCCCTCACTTTTTTTCAGCCTTGTTCCTGTTCTTCCTGTCATCTCCTTGTCCGTTTTCTGTATTCTTAGTCCATTTTTCTGCCTTCGCCCCCCCCCCCCCCCCTCCTCCCGAGAGACTTAAAATGTAACAATTCTCTCCCAGGGCGAAGTCGGATGTGCCGGACCTGACTTGTCAGGCACTTAACGGCAGCGCAGCGTACTTTCGCTCACATGACAGACAACAATAGTTGCTGCCCAGGCTTTAGACGATGAAAAAGAAGAATTGTGTTGAAGATGCACTGCCAGCCCCCATGTTGATCGTGTCAGAACGTTTGGCACCAGGGGTAATGATCCAACATTTTTTGGACACTTGAGATCAAGTCTCTGAAGATGATCAGTTAATATAAATAGTGATTACTGCATGTCAACCTCTAAGGAGATTCAGATTCTCTCGAAAGCTTTTGTTTCTTTAGTTGTATTTCTACTGCTGCTACTGTTACTGCTGCTGCTTCTGCTGGTATTGGTTGTGGTCCTGATGCTGCTACAACTTCTTCTACAATACCACCTCCACCCCAAACCACTATAATCACCGCCACCACAACCAACTACAAGAACAAGAACTATTACTGCTACTACGAACTGCTGCTTCTTCTTCTTCTACTACTACTACTACTACTACTACTACTACTACTACTATACTACTACTATACTACTACTACTACTACTGCTGCTGCCTACGACATTTTACTACTACTACTACTACTACTACTACTACTATACTACTACTACTACTACTACTACTTCTACCGTAAAATCCCTAGCATAAGCCCACCATCTAGCAAACGCCCACCCCCACTTTGGGCCAAAAGTTGTGCACAGGGGTAACTACCTAGCAACGCCCACCCTGCTTTTTTCAAAGAGACTATGTTCACTTTCACTATACTAAAAGTCATCTTTTCCCCCTTCTTTACCTTTTCGTGTTTCTTTCCTTTTTTTTCTTATTCTTTGTCTCCTCTCCTCACTTCCACTCATCCCCAACAAAGTGAATAAAAATTACGTCATGTTTTTTTCCACTGACGTCTTTTTGTCTGTCAGTGACGTTCCGGTACTTTGACAGCGCTTCCTAATGGCCAGAAGTTGGCTCTTGAATCTGTGCCATTTTTGCACACTGTATCTTTCAAATTGGAAGCCCTCCAGAATCTGGATAACTTCCATTCTTTCTTTTCTTTTCTTTCTTTGTTTCTATCTTTCTTTTCTTTTTTTTCTTCCTTTCTTTTTTTCTTCTATCTCTCTTTTTCTCTTTCTATCGTTCATTCTTTCATTTTTATTGTTTTTCCACAGCGGAAGATGGCGTCCAGAAGACTGGTCTTATCGCTGATGCTGGTGATCTGCGTGTGCCCCATTCTCTACATCGCTTTAACGCATAACGCATACTTGTGTGAGTAGTCTTCTTCTTTCCCTTCTTTCCCCATCCATTAGACTATGAGAGGTGGTCTGGAGGCTAGTCTTTCGAATGAGACGATAAACTGAGGTCCCGTGTGTTACACATCATTATTTGGCGCACGTTAAAGAACCCACGGCAATAAGAGGGTTGTCCCTGGCAAAATTCTGTAGAAAAAAAGCCACTCTGATAGGGAAACAAATACAGTTGCAGACAGAAAATATAATGGGTAGTCGCTGCACTTGTTGTAGCGACGCGCTCTCCCCGGGGAGAGCAGCCCGAATTTCACGCAGAGAAATCTGCTGTGACATAAAGTGTTATAAAATAAAATAAAATTAAAAAAATACCGGGTGGGGGAGGGGGGGGGGGGGGGGTGGCTGTCGGTATAAATGTCATCCCCACCTTCTGTGCTAGTAATTCCGTCTTGTCTTTCCCTCTCTTTGTTTCTGCCTTGTTCCGATTTCTTCCTGTCAGCTTTTCCTTGTCTGTTTTCTGCCTTTTTGTGGTCCATTCTCCTGCCTTTTTTTTTTTTTTTTTTTTCGTTTTCTAGAAAGATTTTAAACGATAGCAGTTCTCTCCTACGCAGAAGCGCTGGGCCTGACTTGTCAGGCGCTTAACAGCAGCGCAACGCATTTTCGCTCCTATGACAGACAACAATGGTTGCTGTCTGAGCTTTTGAAGAAGAAGAAGAAGAATGCCTGCTTCCCCTTCAGGATCTCTTATTCTTTTCTTTTCCGTTTGCTGTTCTCGTTGCCGTTGTCGACGATGTTTTAACATTGTTTACGGTGGTGCTGGTTGTCGTCGTTGTTGCTACATTTGTTATTGTTTTTGTGCTTGTCGAAGAGGGTTGTGATTGGAATAAACATAATTATAGTGGTAGCAGTTATTGTGATCGTTGTGATTTATAGATAGATAGATAGATAGATAGATAGATGGATGGATGGATGGATGGATGGATGGATGGATGGATGGATGGATGGATGGATGGATGGATGGATGGATAGGTAGGTAGGTAGGTAGGTAGGTCGGTCGGTCGGTCGGTCGGTCGGTCGGTCGGTCGATCGATAGATGGATAGATCAACAGAGGTATATAAATAAAAACAGTCAAAATCATTCCAATAAGACGAAAAAAATAGATACAAAGCAAAAAGTAAAAACGTATCATGTTAGTT
>CM060325.1:24076888-24081795 GCA_030674155.1 Stramonita haemastoma | reverse complement strand
TAAATGTAAAAAATTATAAAAATAAAAGTGAAAAGGAAAAGAAAAAAGGGTTTGGTAAAGGGGGGTTTCACAATCTATGTGGTCATAAGGGGGCGAGGGCCAGGACCTCAGCTCTCTAGGGGCCAGCATATTGAGGCCGGGCCTTTTCCCTCCCTCGCTGCTTTCCTTCCTGACCCTAAAGAGGGAAGGTACCCATTGACAATAGGTGAACTGGGGGACTGTAATGAACCCAAAGGGGCGTGCAAACGGTCACCATTCCCCACTGGTTAACCCGTCGATGCTGTTAACCTTGGTGGGGGAAAGTGGTTAAAATAAATTAATCATAATTATGATGACAATTTTAAAAAAAAAGACAACAAAAACAAGTTAATAATAATAATATAAGTGATGGTGATAATAAAGATAAGGATATTGTGTTTTGATTATAAGAAGAAGAAGAAGAGGAAGGAGAAAAAAGGGAACTGAAGAAAAAGTAATGATGTTGTGATGCTGGTGTGATGTGATAAAACAAGGAAAAGAAAACACACCGAACATTGAATAACTTCTTTTTGTAGGCCCACCAGCCCCCCCCCCCCCCCCCCCCCCCCCCAAACCCCCCCCAAAAACAACACACACACAAAACCTCCCCACACAACACACACACACACACACCACACACCACAAACCCCACCCCCAAACCCACCCCCCTCTCCCGTTAAAAATCCGGAAGCAAACCGGCCCAATTGTCAGGCGTTAACGGCAAAAAAGAAAATCATTATCGCTCCTATACAGACAAAAATAGTTGCTGTCTGAGCGTTCGCGCAGAAGAATTTGGAAATTTAATGATCCGTGATAGATAGATCCCAACCTTTATTATAAGCAGGTGCTTCTTAAAAAAAAGACCGATGGAGAGGTCGATAATCCCTCGGTCCCCAAACAAAAGCTAAAATCTCATTATTATCATGTCCTCATTTGCCTAAGGCTCATCAGAAACGAGTTTCAAATATGGTCACGGGGAAAACACCATCGCGCAACACATAATAGATTTTTTCTCTGGGCGCAGTAAAAACCAGACGTCTTTAGTGCCCTCCCCCACATGTTTCCTCACTTCAGTAGAAATTCGGCCCGATTTTGACAGTGAAGGTGGGGGGGGGGGGGGGGGGGGGGGGGGGGGGGGGGGGTGTAGAAAAAGTAGTGGTGGTGGTGAGTAGTAGTTGTAGTTGGTTGCTATAATAATAATAATAATAGTAATAATAATAATGTAAAATAATAATAGTAGCAATTAGTAGTAGCAGTAGTAGGAGTCGTAGTAGTAGTAGTAGTGCAATAATAATAATAAATAATAATAAAATAATAATTAATAGTAGTAGTGTTGTATTCATTTTTACAATCCTTCCATATAAAGTGATACCGGACGTGTGTGTGAGTGTGTGTGTGTGTGTGTGTGTGTGTGTGTGTGTGTGTGTGCGTGCGTGCGTGCATACGTTGTACTTCATTTATGCCTTAACCTCCTCCTTGAATATGCTTAATCTGGTGTTTTATTCATACTTTTTATACTTGTTAAATATTACCCCAACACACACACACACTCACATTCACAGAGCACAGCCTATAAGAATATTGGCAGGATTCCATCAATCCTATAAATACATTCTTCTTTTTTCTTTTTTTCTTTTCTTCTTCTTTCTTTTTCTTTTCTTGTTCTTGTTCTTCTTCATCGTCATCATCATCATCATATCATCTTCTTCTTTTCTTTCTTGAACACTCAGACAACGACTGTTGTTGTCATTATAAGGAAAAATGCATTGTGCTGCGTTAAGCGCTGACAGTACAGGCCCAGCACATCCGACTTCGAGCGAGGGAAAACAATTGTAATTTTCAAATCTTTCTGTGGGAAAAAAAAGGCAGGAGAATGGACCAAGAAGGCAGAAAATAAACAAGGGGGAGGTGACTGGAAGAAAGGAACAAGGCAGAAAACAAAGGAGTGATAGCAAAGATGGAATTGCTTGCACAGAATTTTCGGAAGGTGGGGGTGAGATTTATACTGACAGGTACCCGGCATCACCACGTTAGAAAAAAAACAAACAACTGCAATATAGGAAAAAATATTTTCCCCCTTATTAACTGCAGTCTTTACCACCCAATAGGCCACGGCCACCACCAGTTTGCTGATAAATAAACCATACAATAAGTCCGAACATCTGCCTCTAGTACAAAGCCTTCATTCACGATACAACAACAACAGCACAGAAACTTGGGCAACCGAGGTAGACAAACAAAAGCGATAGGGCCTAGTGACTTGGCGCCGGAGAGCCATTTTGTAGTAGTGACGCAGGCAGTATATACATCAGATTTTGATCCGGTTTCTTGGACTGGAAAAAACTAATAAAACTTTCTTGGTGATGATCGATAAAAAAAAACACAACTACTTGTGTCAGGAGAGTTGTATATTAAGGCTGTGTGTTGTTGAGCTGTATTGTTCATAGATGCAAAACACGTGGGTGATTTATCTAACAAATCATGCAAAACACACGAAAGGTTTACCGATTTCTCAACAACGTAGCAATTTGGAACCAATTACTCTCCCGGGGAATGCCTGGGGGGGGGGGGGGGGGGGGGGGGGGGTTGCCAGCATCTCCACCTTCTGGAAATTCTGTGATGGGAATTCCCCTCTTTTCTATCCCTCACTTTTTTTTCAGCCTTGTTCCTGTTCTTCCTGTCATCTCCTTGTCCGTTTCTGTATTCTTAGTCCATTCTTCTGCCTTCGCCCCCCCCCCCCCCCCCCCCCCCCCCCCCCCTCCCGAGATCCTTAAAATGTAACAATTCTTCCAGGGCGAAGTCGGATGTGCCGGACCTGACTTGTCAGGCACTTAACGGCAGCGCAGCGTACTTTCGCTCACATGGAAGACACAATAGTTGCTGCCCAGGCTTTAGACGATGAAAAGAAGAATTGTGTTGAAGATGCACTGCCAGCCCCCATGTTTTTTTTTTTTTTTTTTTTTTTTTTTTTCTGCCTCGTCTTCTGTGACGTTCCCGTACTGCTGTTCCACGCCGCTCATTTCAATTCTCCCGCCACAGCCATACCCAGATTCGTTGTGTCTCACCCCCGGGGTCGGGAGGTCCACAGGGAGCTCATCAATATTAGGCCGCCGCGGGGCCACCAGCCAGAGGGGCCCTGCATTCTGCTGGGTCACTTTGGTCGGTGTTCAGTGGTGCTGTTCTGAGCTAACATACGCAGGACACCACCTACTAAGCCCCTACTAAACGACAGTATTAGCTTCAGTCGCGGAGCCAGACTGAGTGAGTCACCCACCCAAGGTGGCGACCACCACAACGTCCTCCAACGACCGCCTCCCCATGAAACCCCAACCCCAAAGGCTTTGACACAAATTCACCACAGGCACAGAAGCGTATGGGAAACGAATCTGAGGTCACCATGAGACCAGAGCAACGGAGGCCACCGAATCAGAGGCAATTTTTATTATTGCATGATGATCAATGATGATGAGGAGTGTAATGATGCTGCTGTGGAGGTGCATCCGCTTTGAGACTACTTGACAGGGTTGTTCTCTACGCTTACTGTCATAATTATCCCGGCGTCAACCAGGCCCGAGAGATTACAGACACTGCAGTGTTGGTCAGGTAATTTGAGCAACACTCTCAAATTCGCATCCGTAAAGTGGATGAAGCTCGACTGTGTGGTCCCAGTCCCCCCAACTGAGCCCACGCACACTCACTCTGGGTAGGACCCGGCCGGAGCCGAAAAACCCCTATGACTTATGGGATTCGAACCCGCGACCTTCCAGTCCGGAATCCACGGCGCTAACCACTGCGCCATGGCGGCTGGTCCCAGCCCCATGTTGATCGTGTCAGAACGTTTGGCACCAGGGGTAATGATCCAACATTTTTTGGACACTTGAGATCAAGTCTCTGAAGATGATCAGTTAATATAATAGTGATTACTGCATGTCAACCTCTAAGGAGATTCGATTCTTCTGAAAGCTTTTGTTTCTTTAGTTGTATTTTACTGCTGCTATGTTACTGCTGTGTTCTGCTGGTATTGGTTGTGGTCCTGATGCTGCTACAACTTCTTCTACAATACCATCTCCACCCCAAACCACTATAATCACCGCCACCACAACCAACTACAAGAACAAGAACTACTACTGCTACTACTAACTGCTGTTCTTCTACTACTACTACTACTTCTACTACTGCTATAACATACCTACTACTACTGCTTCTGCTGCTGCCTACGACATTTTACTACTACTACTACTACTACTATACTACTACTACTACTACTACTACTAATACTACTACTTCTTACCGTAAAATCCCTAGCATAAGCCCACCATCTAGCAAACGCCCACCCCCACTTTGGGCCAAAAGTTGTGCACAGGGGTAACTACCTAGCAAACGCCCACCCTGCTTTTATCAAAGAGACTATGTTCACTTTCACTAGGGTTTGTGCACACTGTTCTAAAAGTCATCTTTTCCCCCTTCTTTTCCTTTTCGTGTTTCTTTCCTTTTTTTCTTACTCTTTGTCTCCTCTCCTCACTTCCACTCATACCCCAACAAAGTGAATAAAAATTACGTCATGCTTTTTTCCACTGACGTCTTTTGTCTGTCAGTGACGTTCCGGTACTTTGACAGCGCTTCCTATGGCCAGAGGTTGGCTCTTGAATCTGTGCCATTTTTGCACACTGTATCTTTCAAATTGGAAGCCCTCCAGAATCTGGATAACTTCCACTCTTTCTTTTCTTTTCTTTCTTTGTTTCTTTCTATCTTTCTTTTCTTTTTTTCTTCCTTTCTTTTTTTCTTCCTATCTCTCTTTTCTCTTTCTATCATTCATTCTTTCATTTTTATTGTTTTTCCACAGCGGAAGATGGCGTCCAGAAGACTGGTCTTATCGCTGATGCTGGTGA
>CM060325.1:24029388-24069388 GCA_030674155.1 Stramonita haemastoma | reverse complement strand
GCCTGTCTATCTATCTATCTATCTATTTCTATCTATCTATCTATCTATCTATCTATCTATCTATCTATCTATCTATCTATCTATCTATCTATCTATCTATCTGTCTGTCTGTCTGTCTGTCTGTCTCTCTGTCCCTGTAATGTTTCAAATTCCTATCCATGCACACATCAAGGAAGCAAGAGCCATAACCAGAACCAAGGACCAGAGCAGAGCAGAACAGAAGAAGGCAAGCAAAGGGGCCAGACACTGAGTAGCCAATCTCATGATTAAAAGGAGGCACTCTCTGTCTCTGGGGATAGGACGGGATAGCTCAGTGGTCAGAGCCCTAGCTTTCCCCCAGCCAAGAGTAAGCAGCATCGAGCGTGCTTACCGATTGGATGGGTGACCGTTTGCTCGCCTTGGCTTCAGTACAGTCCCCCCCAGTTCACCCAGCTGAAAATGGGCACCTGCCCTCTTCAGGGTCAGGGAAGGTGAAGTGAAGCAGCGAGCTAGGGAAGGAGATGGGCGCTACTGCCCTCAATATGCTGGCCCCTGGAGGAGCCGAGGTCTCTGACGCATTGCTCCCTTACGACCACATAGGTTATGGGACACTTTTATCTTTTTACCTTTTTACTCTGTCTGTCTGTCTGTCTGCATGTCATCTCTCTCTCTTCTCTCTCTCTCTCTCTCTCTCTCTCTCTCTCTCTCTCTCTCTCTCCTCTCTCTCTCTCTCTCTCTTTTCTATGACTATGTTGGTCTGTCCCCCGTGTTGTGTGTGTGTGTGTGTGTGTGTGCGCGCGCGCGCGCGTGTATGTGTGCCTGTATCTCTGACTCTCTCTCCCTCCCTCCCCCCTCCTCTCTCCCCCTCACTACCCTCTCTCTCCATCCCCTCTCTCCATCCCCCTTTTTCAATTTTAACATCCATCCCCCCCCCCCCCCCCCCGCACCCATCACCCCTTCCTTTTTTGTTTCCTTCTTTCTTCTTCTTCTCCATCTGACTTAAACTTAAAACACCGCCTAATATACTGCTGCTGCTGCTGCTGCTGCTACTACTACTACTACACAGAATATAGACTGGAATTCACTCACTCACCCCTATACATTATTATTTCATTTCTTTTATTTTATACCACTTTATGTCACAGCAGATTTCTCTGCGTGAAATTCGGGCTGCTCTCCCCGGGGAGAGTGCGTAGTTTCCCTTTTCTGTCTGCAACTGTATTTGTTTTCTTATCAGGATGGCTTTTTCCTACAGGATTAGGCCAGAGACAACTGTCTCTTGTTGCCCTGCGTTCTTTAATGCGCGTTAAATAACGATGTGTAACACACAGGACCTCGGTTTATCGTCTCATCCGAAAGGCCACCACTCATGGTCTAATAGATGGGGGTCAGGGTCAGTTTTGGGCCCAAACGGGATTCAAACCACCGCACACTTCCGACCCGGACTTTTCGCTTTCTACTTCTAGTCAGGCGCGTTACCTCTAGACCACCGACCCACATATACAATGTAATTGTACAAATGTGTGTGTACATTCGAATTTGCTAAAACTATTGATCGCTTGTGTGTTGTATAGGTCGATATAAACACTTTGATTTTTTTTGGGGGGGCGGGGGGGGGAGGGGGGGGGGGGGCAAGAGTATAGCCTATATAAATTCTGTTATCTATCATTATTATTATTATTACATTTTCAACGGACGGATAGCTCAGTGGTCAGAGCGCTCGCTTTCCCCCACCAAGTTAAGCAGCGTCGAGCGTGGTTGCCAATTGGATGGGTGACGTTTACGCCCTTGGCTACAGTAAGTCCCCCCCCCCAGTTCACCCATGCTGTAAATGGTACCTGCCCTCTTTAGGTCAGGGAAGGTAAAGCACGAGAGAGAGGAGATGGCGCCGCCCTCAACATGCTGGTTCTAGAGAAGCCGAGGCCTCTGACGCCTCGCTCCCCTACGCCCGCCTAGGTTATGGGAACACCTTTACCTTTACCTTTTGACATGTCCATGTACTAGCAAATTGTTAGCTTTCTATAAAACAGAGCACTTCAAAAAACCGGGTAGACGTAAAACGGCAAAACTGGAATCAGAATAATTATACAGCTTAACATAAATGGTTACCTGAACAAGATATTCTTCTTTTATATGAACGCTCGGATAGCAATTACTGTTGTCTGTTATATGGCACCTTTACCTATTATTATTATTATTACTACACTGCTTTGTTCCAGCCCCTGCAGTAAAGCGCGTGCTGCTGATCAGTTACGGACGCAGCGGCTCCACCTTCGTGTCGTACATCCTGAAGGAGACTCCGGACACCTTCTTCTTCTTCGAGCCCCTAAGGGCCGTGCTCACCAGGAGCAGCAGGGCTTCACACAGCATCATCATGAACTACAAAGACATCGGGTAGGTAGTTGTCAGTAGTAGGGGCCTAGTGTTAGTACTGATACTACTAATGCTGCTAATACTACTAACTAGTACTGATACTACTAATGCTGCTACTACTACTAACTAGTACTGATACTACTAATGCTGCTACTACTACTAACTAGTACTGATACTACTAATGCTGCTAATACTACTAACTAGTACTGATACTACTAATGCTGCTACTACTACTAACTAGTACTGACACTACTAATGCTGCTACTACTACTAACTAGTACTGATACTACTAATGCTGCTACTACTACTAACTAGTACTGATACTACTAATGCTGCTAATACTACTAACTAGTACTGAACACTACTAATGCTGCAAATACTACTAACTAGTACTGACACTACTAATGCTGCTAATACTACTAACTAGTACTAATACTACTAATGCTGCTAATACTACTAACTAGTACTGATACTACTTATGCTGCTACTACTACTAACTGCTGCTGTTTGCTTCTACTATTACTCTGCTGCTGCTCTATACTAACTATTGCTGCTGCTACTACTAACTGCTGCTGTTGCTGCTACTGCTGCTGCTGCTGCTGCTACTACTATTGCTGCTGCTACTACTACTGCCGCTGTTGCTGCTGCTGCTTCTGCTGAACTATATGCTGCTGCTGCTGCTACTGTACTATACTACTAATCGCTGCTGCTACTACTACTATACTAATAATACATGGAACTTATATGCGCTATATCTTGTAAAAACAAATCAAAGGGGCTTGCATTCGACTATAACTTCTGCTACTGCTGCTGCTGTTACTACTACTACTTTGCTGATACTGCTGTGCTGCTTGCTCTACTAGTACTACTACTACTAACTACTACTACTATTATACTACTACTAACTCACTACTACTACTTTACTATACTACTACTCTATACTACTAACTGCTGCTGCTGCTGCTTGCTGCTGCTGCTGCTGCTGCTGCTGCTACCACCACACCACCACCACTACTACTCCTGCTGCTGCTGCTGCTGCTGCTGCTGCTGCTGCTACTACTACTACTATCTCTTACTACTACTGCTGCTGCTGCTGCTGCTGCTGCTGCTGCTGCTGCTGCTGCTGCTGCTCTCATCTGCTGCTACTGCTGCTTTTGGATTTTGTATTTTGTACCACTTTATGTCACAGCAGATTTTTCTATGTGAAATTCAGGCTGCTCTCCCTGCGGATAGCTACTAGCGTCGCCACAAGTGCAAAGCCTACCCGTGATTTCTTTTTTTTCCTGCCAGCAACTGTGTTTGTTTCCCTATCAGCGAGGCTTTTTTCTACAAAATTTTGCCGGGGACAACCCCCTTTTTGCCTGGGTGCTTTTACGTACGCTAAATAATGATGTGCAACGCACGGGACCTCGGTTTATCGTCTCATCCGAAAGACTAGCACCTAGACCACCACTCATGGTCTAATGGATGAGGGGAAAGTTTTGGGCCCAAACGAGTATTAGTACTGATACTACTGCTGCTGCTGCTACTACTACTAACTACTACTGGTACGATTACAAACTACTACTACTACTACTACTACTGCTACTACTACTACTTTTGCTGCTGCTGTTACTAGTATTACTTCTGCTGCTGCTGCTGCTGCTGCTGCTGCTGCTGCTGCTGCTGCTGCTGCTGCTGCTACTACTACTACTACTATACTACGGCTGATGCTGCTACTACTACTTCTGCTGCTACTACAATTGTAGTGATACTGCGACTGGCTTGCCATGCCACTGAAGGGATCAGACACAGAGAGAGAGGGGCGGAGAGAGAGGGGCGGAGAGAGAGAGAGAGAGAGAGAGGGAGAAGAGAGAGGAGGGAGAGTACAGCCGCCAAGGATTAAATTCTGACACGAAGAGTGTCAGCAAGCCCGTTTGCATACACATACTTACTATCATAGTGACCAACATTAGCGTGGGAAACAATGAATGTGTGCCCCATGGGAGACATGGTCAACACGAAAGTTTTGCAACACTTCTCGAACTGGGCAATTTGAACACTTTGGGTTTTACATTGATGTCCGGCACCTGTTGTGCTGCCCCCATCCACCCAGATTCACCCCCTCCTTCTTTCCCTATCTCCTACCTTCTCCTCCGTTTTCACTGTTTGCTTTGAATTTCTTCTCCTCTTTTCTATCCCTCTCTTTGTTTGTTGTTCTTTTTCTTTGAATCACCTCCTTCTTGTCCATTTTCTGCCTTCTTGAGCCATTCCTTTTTCCAGAGACTTAAAAGATATCAAATCCCTCCCACACCAAAGTCGGATGCACTGGGCCTGATTTGTCACATGCTTAATGGCACTGCAACACATTTTCGCTCATATGATAGACAATAGTTGCTATCTGAGCGTTAGATGAAGAAGAAAATGCCTTCGTGGTCGGTGGGGCTATGCACCACATGAAATGACATAGAATCAAATGAGCGTGCCACCACAAAGGCAGAGTCTTTATCATTTTTATTTATTTAGTTTACGCCGGTCTGTGTAGCTGTTTGGCTGTAAGCTAAGGAGGAGGTTATGGGAGAGGGAGGAGGACAATAGGTTAGGGAGGGGTTTATGAGTGAGGAGGGGGATAGTTGAGGGTGATAAGATTGGGGGAGAGAAAGATTGAGGAGTGGGGGATAGATTAAGGAGTAGGGTGGGGATAGGTGTAGGGAAGGGGGAGGAGGATTAGGGGGGAGGAGTATGGTAAGGGGGTAGGTGGTAGGGGGTTAGGGAGAGGAGTATAGGGGGGGGGGGGTAGGTGTAGGGGGGAGAGTAGGGGGAGGAGGATTTGGGGGAGGAGGATTAGGGGGTAGGGGGGAGGGGTTTAGGGGGGAGGAGGTTAGGGGGGAGGTAGGTTTAGGGGGGAGGAGGTTTAGGGGGGAGGAGGTTTAGGGGGAGGGGTAGGGGGAGGAGGTTTAGGGGGAGGGGTTAGGGGGAGGAGGATTAGGGGGGAGGAGGTTTAGGGGGAGGAGGATTGGGAGGGGGGGGAGGAGGAGATTAGGGGGGAGGAGGATTAGGGGGGAGGAGGTTTAGGGGGGAGGAGGATTAGGGGGGAGGAGGATTAGGGGGGAGAGGGGAAGGATTAGGGGGGAGGAGGATTAGGGGGGAGGAGGATTAGGGGGGAGGAGGTTTAGGGGGGAGGAGGTTTAGGGGGGAGGAGGTTTAGGGGGGGAGTATGGTGGGGGATAGGTATAGGGAATGGGGAGGAGGTTTAGGGGGCGGGGTATGGTGGGGGATAGGGGAGGGGGATGAGTATGGTGGGGGTAGGTGTGGGGAAGGGGGAGGAGGTTTAGGGGAGGGAGTATGGTCGGGGATAGGTGTAAGAATAAGTTTTGGTTTTGTTTTGTTTTTACATCCAATCCACCTTGCAGACGAGACTTTGAGAGTGTTGCTCAAACTACCTGACCCACACTGCAGGTGTCTGTATGTAGAATAGGGAGGGAGAGAGTATGTTAGGGTGTGGTTGCATTGTCAAGGTCTGTAATAAGTGGGTCATATATCTTTAAGCATCAAATGGAACAGATGGCTGTTCCACCATCTGAATGACACACCCTTTACCTTTTATGTAAATAATTAAACATGAAGGGAATGTAGGCAGTGGCAGGTCTGCACTTGAAGTTGAAATGGGTGACTGTTAAAATCCCCATCCTTCATTCACCATACGCCCCTCCAATATTCGAACCTATGACTTCATGGACCCATGGGATTGAAATCAAACGGTCTTAACCACTCTGCTAAGACGTCTGTCTAATAGAAATGAGGCCAAAGCTTTGTTTTTTTTTTCAATCTGTCTTTGGTTGGTTGCACAGGGGAGCATTTCTGGAGCCCCGAGAGCGGCCGGTGTCCAACCTGTCTTCCTACGAGCAGAAAGCAGTGAAGCTGATGGACCAGCTGTTCCAGTGTGACATCGGCACTTTCCCCGTCAACGACTACATCAGCAAGCATTTCTTGTCAGTCCACTTTCCTCATGTAGTCAGTATATTGCCTCGTGGGATCTGTCCATCAAGTGAAAGTATTGCTTTGTGTGATCTGTCCCTTACGTGAAAGTATTGTGTGATCTGTCCCTTACGTGAAAGTATTGTGTGATCTGTCCCTTACGTGAAAGTATTGTGTGATCTGTCCCTTACGTGAAAGTATTGTGTGATCTGTCCCTTACGTGAAAGTATTGTGTGTCTGTCCCTTACGTGAAAGTATTGTGTGGTCTGTTCTTTAAGTGAAAGTATTTTGTGATCTGTCCCTTACGTGAAAGTATTGTGTGATCTGTCCTTTAAGTGAAAGTATTGTGTGATCTGTCCCTTAAGTGATAGTATTGTGTGATCTGTCCCTTACGTGAAAGTATTGTGTGATCTGTCCCTTAAGTGAAAGTATTGTGTGATCTGCCCCTTGAGTGAAAGTATTGTGTGATCTGTCCCTTAAGTGAAAGTATTGTGTGATCTGTTCTTTAAGTGAAAGTATTGTGTGATCTGTCCCTTACGTGAAAGTATTGTGTGATCTGTCCCTTACGTGAAAGTATTGTGTGATCTGTCCCTGTGAAAGGATTGTGTGATCTGTCCCTTAAGTGAAAGTATTGTGTGATCTGTCCCTTAAGTGAAAGTATTGTGTGATCTGTCCTTTAAGTGTAAGTATTGTATTGTGTGATCTGTCCCTTAAGTGAAAGTATTGTGTGATCTGTCCCTTAAGTGAAAGTATTGTGTGATCTGCCCTTTAAGTGAAAGTATTGTGTGATCTGTCCCTTAAGTGAAAGTATTGTGTGATCTGTTCTTTAAGTGAAAGTATTTTGTGATCTGTCCCTTACGTTAAAATATAGTGTGACCTCTCCCTTAAGTGACAGTACTGCTTTGTGTGATCTGTCCCTTAAGTGAAAGTATTGTGTGATCTGTCCCTTAAGTGAAAGTATTGTGTGATCTGCCCTTTAAGTGAAAGTATTGTGTGATCTGCCCTTTAAGTGAAAGTATTGTGTGATCTGTCCCTTAAGTGAAAGTATTGTGTAATCTGTCCCTTGAGTGAAAAGTATTATTTTGTGTGGTCTGTCCCTTAAGTGAAGGTTCGTGCTTTGTGTGATCTGTCCCTTAAGTGAAAGTATTGTGTGCGTGTTCTCTCTCGGTCTCTTTCTCAGTCTCACTGTCTGCTTTCTGTCTCTGTCTCTCTTTGTCTTTATCAGCCTGTTTGTTTATCTATCTCTTATCACACACACACACACACACACACACACACACACACACACACACACACACACACACACACACACACACACATATGCAAGCGCATATCCACCAAATTTTACAGGCGTTTTATCAAAGCAGTCGATATCCTGTCCATTTGCTGTGTTTGTTTGCAAGCTGGTACCTGTCAAATTCCTTGAAATTCGAGTAAAAAGACAAATAGGCACCTGTCAAACTCCTTGAAATTCGAGTGAAAAGACAAAAGGCAGCTGTCAAACTCCTGGAAATTAGAGTCAAAAGACAGGCAAACGAGCCATTCTAAATTGATGCCTCTATCATTTCGCTGTGAACATGTCAAAGCCTTAATTGGTAAACAATTGATTCTGCCGCTCTTGTTTATTGGTTTCTGTTGTTTTCAATTTAAACACATGCATTTTTACCTGATTCTTGGATCCAACTAATTATGTGCTGGCCTACCAACGAAAGAGGGGAACGGATCTTAACCTGTGCGTAAGTCCTTTGGATGATACTGTAAGCCAACCCCGTGTGCGAACGCACGCAGAACATTTTGCACACACGTTAAAACATGTTCGGTTTTTTTCAAAAGAGTAGGCCATTGTGTGCCAGTGAGAACAGTTGACAAAATTTACAAAACCGCAAACGCACGGGGACTGGATGTAAAAAAAAAAAAAAGCACATGAGTGCTCATTCGATTATCCTCGATATAAAAGAATAAAATAAATAAAATAAAATAAATAAAAGTGACCTTGGCAGGCGTGTATTTTTGCAGGCTGACCTTGGCAAAAGTGGGTCTTTTTTGCAGGTTGACCTTGGCAGGCGTGTTTTTTTTGCAGGCTGACCTTGGCAGGTGTGATTGTTATTTTGCGGGCTGACCTTGGCAAAAGTGGGTCTTTTTTGCAGGTTGGTCTTGACAGGCGTGTTTTTTTTTTTTTTTTTTTTTTTTAGCAGGCTGGACTTGACAAGTGTGATTTTTGCATGTTGACATTGGCAGTCTTGGGTGTATTTTGCATGTTGACCTTGGCCAGCGTGTGTTTTTTGCATGTTGACCTTGGCAGGCGTGTTATTTTGCATGCTGACCTCGGCAGGCGTGGGTTTGGGTGGTTTTTTTTTTGCAAGATGACCTTGGCAGGCGTGTTTTTTGCAGGTTGACCTTGGAAGACGTCTTTTTTGCAAGGTGACCTTGGCAGGGCAGGCGTGTTTTTGTGCAGGTTGACCTTGGGAGACTTGTTTTGCAAGCTGACCTTGGCAGGGTTGGGGTTTTTTTGCAAGCTGACCTTGACAGGCGGGTGGATTTTTTTTTGCAAGCTGACCTTGGAAGCCGTGCGCTTTTTTGCAGACTGACCTTGACAGGCGTGTTTTTTTCAACCCAGACAGGTGCGTGTTGTTTGTTTTTTCCCCCTGCAGGCTGCACGGGAACGTGTCCAAGGTGGCCAGGTGCCTGGAGAGCATGGTGAACGAGACCTACCTCAACATCTCCCACTACCTGCAGTGCCTCCTCGACTTCTGGCACGACTGCCGGGTAGCCTCCACCCGACTCTTCAAGGTCATCCGCCTCCCCGTCAGGGCCGCCTTCGCTCTCCTGAGAAGCCACCCGGACTTGCGGGTGGTCTACCTGGTGCGAGACCCCAGGGCCGTCCTCAACTCCCAGAGCGCGCTTTTCGGCAAGGCTCCCGCGCCGGCAAGCTTCTGCCGCATGATGGCGGATGACGCCGCCCACATGACTCTTCTCCTGAAGACCTTCCCGGGCCGGGCTGTGGCCGTGCGCTACGAGGACATCGCCCGCGACCCGCTCAACTACACCCAGCGGCTGTACCGCGCGCTGGACCTGCCGCTCACACCCCGGGTGGAGATGAGCATCCGGAAAATGACCTCCGCCAGTTCCCACTGGGGGGAGACGAAGGATCCCTACTCGACTTTCCGTTCCGATTCGCGGGAAGCGGCGAGTGTTTGGAGGCTCAAGTTGACGGAGGTGCTTTTTCAGGACAGTATGTGTGGGAAGGCTTACGGGTGGCTGGGGTACAAGGCTGCCGGCAATCTATCCGTGCTGAGAAACCTGAGCGTGTCCCTGACCGGGTCTGCCCATCGCCTGCCCTTGCTTTGATGTCGCCTGGCTCTTGTTGGGGGGGGGGGAGTGTGGGGGAAGTAGGGGGTTCTTACTGTACATAAGTTATTTTATTGATGACACTTTCTCGTTTAAAACGGGAGTTTGGTGGTGGTGGTGGTTGTTGATTTTTTTTTTTTTTTTTTTTTTTTTTTTACACAGTGTGGTTGTGGTAAGGTGTTTTTAAGTGTTTGGTTTTTTTTATATAAAAGTGTCATCATGGTAAGGTATTTAAGGTTTTTGTAAAGAAAAAAAATACAGTGTCGTTTGGGGTAAAGGGATTCAAAGTTTTTTTGTTTGTTTTTTTTCAAACAGTGTTTTCATTTGTAAGGTATTTAAATTGTTTTTTTTTAATAGTGTCATCATAGAATTTGAAAAGATTTTCTTTAAAAAAAAGTTGTCGTTATGGTTAGGCATTTAGATTTTTTTTTATATACATAAAACGTTGTTATGGTAGGGTATTTGTAGTTTTAAAAGGTATGACTCGGTCTGATAATGTTTTTGATTTTTTTTTTAAAAGATATCTTCTTTATAAGATATCTTTTTTTAAAAAAATCAAAAACATTATCAGACCGAGTCATACCTTTTAATTTTGCTGTTCTTGTAAGACAAGCCAAAGAACTCCCTTCACGGAATTAACGCATGGAGTTGCTAAAATGCAAGATTTTGTGCTTTACTGAAATGGTTAATTGTCATTGTTATTATTCATTTTCCCGTGCCAATAATGTTCCAGCATATCCAAAAATACAAAGACACATGTTTCATATAAAACCCCCTATGGAGTACATCCGTGTCATGTAACATCACACTAAGCAGGATATCATCCTCATCCTCATTCTTTTTTACATCCAGTCCCCGTGTGTATGCAGTTTTGTAAGTTCTGTCATCTGTTCCCAACGGCACACAATGGCCTACTCTTCCCATGCTGATCACTATGCTAAAAAGGAGAGGGTCTTCTTCTACTACTGCTACTACTACTACCAGAGCGTAGAATTGGGAAAGAAAAAAAAAAGAGGAAACTAAGCCCGGGACCAGGGGCCACTTAGGCCCCGGTGGGGTGCAGGGGCAAAGCCCCGCAGGGGGGTCCAGGGGGGCGAAGCCCCCCGGCCGAAAACGGTTTTTCGCGTTTAAAAGGCAATTTGGAGTCCTCTCCAGGCACCATTTTGTGCAATGTGGAGGCATATGTGTGTGTGTGTGTGTGTGTGTGTGTGTGTGTGTGTGTGTGTGTGTGTGAGAGTGAGAGAGACAGACTCAGACCTTCCATAAAGAACCACCAGAGTATGTCAATTTTTTTTTTAAAGATCTATTCTGGGTAGCGGTAATATAAGTTTGTGTGTATGACTGTGATGGTTAATGGAAAACGTGGAGAGAGAGATTTATTTATTTTTATTTTTTATTTTTATTTATTCTTTTATATCAAGGATAACAGAATAAGCAATCATGTGCTTTTTTTCATCCGGTCCCCGTGTGTATGCAGTTTTGTAAATATTGTCATCTGTACAGACAGACAGACAGACAGACAGACAGACAAAAACAGTGGGTGAGAGAAATGAGGACATAAACATCCAGCAACTAATTGCAGAATGTTAAAAAAAAAAAAAAAGGGTGTGTATGTAGTGATGCCTATGTCTGCCTGCTTGCATGTACACTTGTTCTGTGGCTTGTTTCTTCAACTGTGTTTTCTTCGCTGCTTGGATGCCCTGAGTGTTGTCCACAACAGTATTTTTCTCAGTGTCAGTCTGCAAGAGTTGTATGGATGGAGTCGATCACCTTCTTGTGTTTTGCCGTTTGCAAAATGGTCTTCAACTGCTCTGCACTTTTCGATCTCCAACCTTGACTTCACCATCCACCCACTCCCATTTCCATGCATTTTTGCATCCTCTGTAGTCATAAGCATGAGTCCGATCGACGATCGTTCTTCCGCATATGCTAGCCATTTTTAAATTATGCATACGGCCCTCTACTGGCTTTAGCTACCGAGTCAAGTGAGTGAGAACTGAACCCTTTGACGACACTCGCACCATTTGAGAATATCATCCAGTTTCTTTTTTTCCCCTAGATTTTTTTTTCCGCGGAAACTTTCTTTTTCCCGCGGAAATCTGCTTTAAAAAATCGGAAATCCGCGGAAACGCGGAGAATTCTATGCTCTGACTACTTCTACTACTACTTCTTCTTCTTGTTTGTTCTTTGTTTTTCTTGCTTTCTTTATTCAACTCAAAATCATCATTGATTCTTACTTATCATTTTCGTTTCTGAATCAGTGACTTTTTATATAACATTACCTTAATATTGTATCTCTGTGTTAATTCTTGCCTGTTGTTTGATACTTGGTATGGTTCCTTACTTTTGGTATCTGGATCATTATAATTGTTGATTTTATTTATATTTTTATTGGCAGTATCTCTCCCCCCCCCCCCCTCCAATAAGGATATTAGTTTTAAAAAAATTTTCCCCCTTTTATCCAAATGTATGATTTATATCACATGTATAACTTTTGACAGATGGTGGTGGATTGATGTTTTCAGTTGTTCATTTCATCTTGTTCTCTTGTTTGCTCTTTACCTATCAACACTTTTCTATTCTTCCATAATCAAAATCTTTTTATTGTGACTTCTGATTTTTGTCTTCTGATCGAGTGCATTTTTATTACCTTATCATATATAGTGTCCTTATTCTTGTGTGTTGTTTGGTACTGCGTAAAGTTTTATTGTTTAGTATCTCTTCAACTTGATGTATCCCTGAAAAGGGCGGGGACTGGATGTAAAAAAGCACACGAGTGCTTATCTATTATCCTCGAATAAAATACTTTGCCTTGCCTTGCCTTGCCTCCTCTTCATAGTCGAACGCCCAGACAGCAACTATACATAAGAGAAAGAGACAGCAACTATACATAAGAGAAAATGCGCTGCGCTGCCCTTAAGCGCCTGACAAGTCGGGCTTAGCGCATCCGACTTCGGCGTGGGAGGGCATTGTTATCTTTTAAGTTTTTTTCTGGGAAAAACAGGGCAAGAGAATGGACAGGTAATAATTGACAAGAAGTGAGATGACAGGAAGAAAATAAACAAGGCAGAAACAAAAGGAGGGATGGAAAAGAGGGAATTCCTAGCACAGAGTTTCTAGAAGGTGGTGATGCTGTTTATACTGACAGCCCGCCACTAACTAAAACCCCTCCCCCCGGGGGCGAGGAAAAAAAGGGTCTGATTCTGGCCTTTCGTTCCCTGTACTCTATTGATGGCATCAGCCCTCAAATTGACGGTTATTTTATTTACGCCGCTACTTCTTTTACCATGATAATGATAAAACAATTCTTTATTCATAATTCTTTAACACGCGACACAAAGTTTTAGAGCGCAAAAGCAAAATCAAAAATAGAAATGTTCAGGAGGCCAAATAATAAACATCAATCAAACGAGACAGTAAAAAGGTCTAAACACATGCAAACATTTACATCTACGCATGAATGTGCCATCAGAATCCACCACCACCCCACCCCCAATACACACACACACACACACACACGCACGCACGCACGCACGCACGCACGCACGCACGCACGCACGCACACACGCACGCACACACACGCGCGCGCGCGCGAACACACACACGCACACACCACACACACACACACACACACACACACACACACACACACACACACACACACCGCACTAACCAGTGGTTCCTTCGGACGAGCCTTTAATCCGAGGTTCTGTGTGCGAACGCACGCAGAGCAGAAACATCTTGCAGGCACGTTAAACCCCGCTCCGCATTTCGGAAGAGTAGTAGGCGATTGTGTGCCGCAGCGAAGGAAGGGCAACATTGAAAGAACCGCATACACATGACGGGACCTGGGTGTAGAGAAGGAAAAAAACCCAACAACATACAATTAAGATGCTGTTATCAAGACTGTATACTGGGGCAATTTGCTTGTTGGTTGGTTGGTTGGTTGATTTGTTGTTCTGGTTTTCTGTTCTGGGTTGGGGGGTTTTGTGTGTGTGTGTGTGTGTGTGTGTGTGTGTGTGTGTGTGTGTGTGTGTGTGTGTGTGTTGTGTTTGTTGTTTTTTTTGGGGGGAGGAAGGGGGGTGTGCGTTGGATTTTTCTCCCTTTTTTTTTTTTGCTTATTTCTTTTTTGTTTTAGTTTTTGTTTGATTTTGTACCCTTTTTTTCTCCCTTTTTTTGATGTGGCGCTATCTTTTTCTTTTGGGGGGGGGGGGGGGGGAGGTAATGGAGGAAAGGTGTTGGTATGCTTCATTAGGGGTGGGGGGTGGGGGTGTAGCTGTGTTGGGGTGGAGGATATGACAAGTTTTTTCATCCGTGAAGTGACCAGTAAGTTGTCATTTTTTTCTGGTTTGCTGTTGTTGTTGTTGTTGTTTGGTAACCAGAGGGTGTTTTACATTTATGTCAAATACCAAAACCAAAACCACCCCAATGATTGGGCATTACCTTACCTTTCCCGCGCAACAGCCTATTTGTTTGAAATCACTCATATACATCATTGGACCCTTTTTGTCAACAGAATATTCATTGTTTTTGTGCGTGTATGCGTGAGGTGTGGTGTGGTGTGGTGTGTGGTGTGGTGTGTGTGTGTAGTGTGTGTGTTGTGTGGTGTGTGTGTGTGTGTGTGGTAGTTGCGGTGGTGGTAGTGGTGTGTTTGTGTGTGTGTGTAAGTGTGCGTGCATGCGTGAGTGCGTGCGTGTGTATGTGCATATTTTTTCCTGAAAATGTTCTTCGTTAGGCCTGCAACTGTCTTTACAGACGGTCATCGAGGGTTACTTTACGAGCGCGTGTGTGGGATCCCTTCGGATACTGAAACAATACAAAGCAATTACATGGAACATCCCTCACCACCTTTCTTGAACCTTTGGACGGACGCTTAAGCCAAGTGGTTAAGACCCTTCGCCTTCAATCACTTGTGTCCATGAAGTCGTAGGTTCGAATCTCAGCGTGGGCATCTGGTGAATTTCAGAGTGGGGATTTTTTTTTTTTTTTTTTTTACTATCTCCCATGCCAATTTTATGTGCAGACTTGCCAGTGCCTTAAGTCTCTTCGTGTATATATACACATGCATATCAATCTCCCATGCCAATTTTATTTGCAGACTTGCCAGTGCCTTAAGTCTCTTCGTGTCTATATACACATGCATATCAAATATGGCGCGTTAAAGATCCCGTCTTTCATTTCAGCGTTCGGTGGGTTACTGGAACACGAAGACACCCAGCATACAACCCTGAAGTCGGAATACATCTACCTTCATGGTGGGCAAAAACCGGTTGCATACTCAAAAATCTGACCATTGGTGAACTTCGGAGCTCTAGCCGAGCACGACCCCCCTCCCTCCCCCCAAAAAACAACAACAACAACAAAGAAAACAAAACAAAACCGATCCTTGATGCATCGTCTCACTTAAAAGACAACAGCAACCCTCCATTTGTCAACTTTTGTGGATTAGAGAAGAACAAACTCTGCTTGAAAACAGATTTTAACATGATTGTATTCTCAAAATAATCTCTGAACTCCGAGTGAGACTACCTTTAGTGGTGGGCAGAAGTGTTCACATATGCAAAACTTCACTACTGGTAAACCTCGGAGCCAGGGAACGCACAAAAAAACCCTCCAAACAAAACAAAATAAAAACATGAAAATCTTAAAATAGGCAATACAGGCTTACATGAACAAGAAAAAGCAATATCATAGAGCATAAATAAGCTATCACGCTTTGACACAGATGCAAACGACAGATCCCTTACTTCCAAGCAGGTAAGCATTATGGCCATCGAACCGCATTGTGGGTTGTTTTTTATTTATAATTATAAAAAAAAGAAAGGAAGATCCACAGAAAGATATCGGCCACTCATACTGGCTTTGCCCTCCTCCTTCCTCCCCAAATACTTCGTCATTTACCATCTCCTTCTTCTTTTTCTCTCCGATTGACAGTGTTGGATGTTTGAAGGGATGAGAGACGGTGTTGTTGATTTTAAACTTGTGAAAACACTAGAATGCCTGAAATTGATACATAAAAACACAGCCCTGATGAGCACTGTGTGGTCGGTGGGGCTATAAACAACATAACATGAACCTCCACTCTCATCCCACACCCACACTTCCTCCTCTTCCCCATCTGCTTTCTCACTCGAGGCCCCGTGTGCGAACGCACGCAGAACATCTTGCGCACACGTTAAATCTTGTTCCGCTTTTCGTAAGAGTAGGCCATCGTGTGCCAGTGGGAACAGATGACACGATTTACAAAAACTGCCTACACACGGGGACTGGATGTAAAAAAGCACATGAATGCTTATTCCATTATCCTCGATATAAAATACAAAAGAATAAAATATAAATATAAAATATAGATCGCTCCACTGGCATACCCCCTCCCCCCAATTCTGATGTATCTAAGTGTCAGTCTTTCGAAGCATTTGGCAACAATGACAGTTTTGTTCGCCATTGTCAGAGAATGTGAATCGTTCTTTGTTTTCTTCCTTTCTTTATGTGGTGGCGGGGACAAAACGAAATTGACAAGGCGTGACTGAGAATCCGAGCGCGAAACTTCTGCGCAAATAACGGCTAACCCTTTCTCTCAACTGTATGCTATAAGCTAGTGTATTGTATTGTATCACGTCACGTCACGTCACGTCACATCATGTTATGTCATGTCATGTCATGTTCTGTCATATATTATATCACATCACATCACCTCACATATATCATATTATATTATAATCATATCATATTATATCGTATTGTACTGTTTTGTTTTGTATTGCATTGTATTGTGTTGTATTGTATACCACTTTAAGTCACGGCATATTTCCCTGCGTGAAATTCGGGCTGCTCTCCCCGGGGAGAGTGCGTCGCCACAAGAGCAGCGCCATTATTACTTTTTTCTTTTCCTATCTGCAGCTGTATTTGTGTCTCTATCAGAGTGGGTTTTTTCTCCATAATTTTGCCACGAACAGCTCCTTTGTTGCCACGGGTTCTTTCACGCGCGCTAAATAATGTGTAACACGGAGGGCCTCGGTTAATCGTCTCATCCGAAAGACTTGCACCTAGACTACCACTCACAGTCTAGTGGATGGGGAGAACAGTTTTTTGCCCCAAACAGGTATCGAACCACCACACAACTCGACCCGGGCTTTTCGCTTTCTGGGCAGGTGCATTACCTCTAGACCACCGATCCATTATAATCCACCGATTATTCATTTATTCTTTTTTTTATTGAGGAAAATGGAATAAGCACTCATGTACTTTTTTTTACATTCCAGTCCCCGTTTGTATGCAGTTTTGTCAATTTTATCATCCGTTCCCACCGGCACACAATGGCATACTCTTACGAAAAGCGGAACAGGTTTTAACGTGCGCACAAGATGTTCTGCTTGCGCTTGCACACGGGACGTCGGTTTATAGTCTCATCCGAAGGACTTTTGGGGAGAGTTGAGTCTGCACTGATGTTAACTCTAGGGGGAAAATCTCGAACGGGAATCGAACCCGGGTCGTCAGATTGCGAGCGCAATGTTCTGACCACTAGGCTATCATGTCCCCGATTATACATGAAGGAATGGCGCTCAGCAGGCATCCGAAAACAGTATGCTCCATTTTTGTCTGCAGCCACGGAACACAAAATAGGTAAAGGTGTCCCATAACCTATGTGCTCGTAGGCGAGCAAGGCATCAGAGACCTCAGCTTCTCTTAGCAGCCAGCATATTGAAGGCGGCGCCCATCTCCTCTCCCTCGCTGCTTTACCTTCCCTGTCTCTAAAAGAGACAGATACCCATTGACAGCTGGGTGAACTGGGGGACTGTACTGAAGCCAAGGCGCGCAAACGGTCACCCATCCAATTGGTAACCACGCTGGATGCTGCTTAACCTTACTTTGGGAATGCGAGGGGTCTGGACCACTGACCACTGAGCTATCCCGTCCCCACAATGCACAAAGCAGAAAAGAAATCCTTCCTGTATTCGGCAGTAAACTTCTCCCAAGTAGGCACAAAGTCTTCATTTGCAACCGCTGACTCTGAACAGGCGTTAGTTGGTTGTTTTTTGTTTTTTTTTTATTTTTCTCTGCGAAAATCGCTGTAGCACTATAGCAGCTATCTCATCATGGGGAAATCTTCATAGTAAAAAAGATATTCCATTTCACAACCAAACAATGACAACTTAAAACTGTTAAAATTATACATACATACATACATACATACATACATACATACATACATATATACATATATATATATATATATATATATATATATATATATATATATATCTGTGTGTGTGTCTAAAATATATATATCTATATATACATATATATATATATATATATATGTAAATCTGCTTTTTACTGTTACAAAATAGACATCAAAGTTTCATATGAGAGAGAGAGAGAGAGAGAGAGAGAGAGAGAGAGAGAGAGAGAGAGAGAGAGAGAGAGAGAGAGAGAGAGAGAGAGAGAGAGAGAGAGACAAGACAAGGCAAGGCAAGGCAAGGCAAGGCAAAGTCTTTTATTCGAGGATAATAGATAAGCACTCGTGTGCTTTTTTACATTCAGTCCCCGCCCTTTTCAGGGATACATCAAGTTGAAAATATACTAAACAATAAGACTTTACGCAGTATCAAACAACACACAAGAATAAAGGACACTATATATGATAAGGTAATAAAATGCACTCTTTCAGAAGACAAAAATCAGAAGTCACAATAAAAAATTTGATTATGGAAAAAAAGAAAAGCGTTAGTAGATAAGGAGCAAACAAGAGAACAAAATGAAATAAACAACCGAAAACATCAATCCACCACTATCTATCAAAAATTGTACATGTAATATAAATCATACATTTGGATAAAAGGGGAATTTTTTTTTAAAAACTAGAGAGAGAGAGAGAGAGTGAGAGAGAGAGAGAGAGAGAGAGAGAGAGAGAGAGAGAGAGAGAGAGAGAGAGAGGAGAGAGAGAGAGAGAGAGAGAGAGAGAGAGAGAGAGAGAGAGAGAGCAGTCAAGTCAAAAGCATTTTAATCATCTCAGGAGGAGCAACTACAAGCACTCTGATACGAATCATAATCTCGAAAGACATAAGAAAGCTACATTTCATATTGGTTTAAACATTCCAGGATAACTTCAGATTAACAGACAGACAGCCAGCCAGCCAGCCAGCCAGCCAGCCAGCCAGTTTGCTGAACATTATTGACTTACTTTCTAGTTACACATCGCACCTTTTGCCCTTCCACTATTTAGTCAGTAAATATCGGGTGTTTGCAGTGAGAAAAAATTGCAGCTGTTCATATTCCAGTTAAGGATAAAATCGGGCACATGTTTGCCAATTCTTCACACCGCCAGTAAAACAAAGTGTTCGACACTGCCAATAATTGACCTTGCTGCGTGCATATGAGTTCTGTGTGTGTGTGTGTGTGTTGTGTGTGTGTGTGTGTGTGTGTGTGTGTGTGCGTGCGTGCGTGCGTGCGTGTTCGTTCGTTCTTTAGATTTTACGTTTTTTCACTATTAGTGATATTAGACGAGCGCGCGCGTATGTGTGTGCACGCGTGCGTGCGTGCGTGCGCGCGCGCGCGCGCGCGCGTGTGTGTGTGTGGAAAGAGGCAGAAAAAGAGGGATAGAAAAGGGGAAATTTCTAGCACATACTTTTCAGAAGATGGGGACACAATTTATACTGGAAGAGCCCACGGCATCCCTGCGGTTGTATATCAGTAATTAAGAATAATAGATTTTAAAAAAAAATTAAAAGGCCCTTACCTGCCCCCCCCCCCCCCTCCCCCTCTAAAAAAGGTAAAAGGAAAATAAAATAAATTTCAGCAATGCAAGTTTGAAGAAGCAATAGTCCAGATCACTGGTCCAAGGGATGTAATCGCAAGAGTGACACATAACCTGAGATAATTCCTTGAATGCAACATATTGTGCGAAGAATGCGTCAAAACTTAAATCAATGTCAGACACTTGTAATTAATATATATTTGATGCCATGTACATACTACCACCAATGCATGATACTCTCAATTTGGTGCCATGTACATACTACCACCAATGCATGATACTCTCAATTTGGTGCCATGTACATACTACCACCAATGCATGATACTCTCAATTTGGTGCCATGTACATACTACCACCAATGCATGATACTCTCAATTTGGTGCCATGTACATACTACCACCAATGCATGATACTCTTCATGTGCTGTTTTTCGTTCCTCGGATAGGCCTAGAGCTCCGAGGTTCATCACTGGTAGGATTTTGCGTATGCGGCCGTTCTTGCCCACCATGAAGGTAGCCGCATTCCGACTTCGGGGACGTATGCTTGGTATGTTTTTGTATCCGTAACCCACATATCGCTGACATGAATGACAGGATCTTCAACATGCATATTTTGATCTTCTGCATGTGTATATACACGAAGGGAAGGAAGGCACTGGCAGGTCTGCACTTGAAGTTGACCTGGCAGATCATAAAATTCCCCACCCTTGATTCACCCGACGCCGCCGAGATTCGAGCCCACGACTTCATGGACCAATGGGATTGAAGTCGAACAGTCATAACCATTCGGCTAATAGTGTCCATTGAAGGTGTTTTCAACTGCTAGGGTTTATATTGACAATTTTCTGTATTCCCTGTTAATGTTTCTTTCTTTTTAGTTGTTTGGTTTGTGAATCTTAAGCACTGAAAGTCATAAAGTCAGTACAATACCAAAGGCAAACATCACACATTATTCAAGTTCCATCACCATTTATTTTCTTTCAGAAGAATCACACACACGCACACGCACACACACACACATACACGCACGCACGCGCGCACACACACACACACACGCGCGCGCGCACACACACACACACACACACACACACACACACACACACACACACACACACACACACACACACACACACACACACACACACACACGTTAAATCCTGTTCCGCTTTTCATAAGAGTAGGCCATCGTGTGCCGGTGGGAACAGATGACAAGATTTACAAAAACTGCATACACACGGGGACTGGATGTAAAAAAAAAAAGCACATGAGTGCTTATTCCATTATCCTCGATATAAAAGAATAAACACACACACACACACACACACACACACACACACACACACACACACACACACACACACACGTCCTCTCAGGGTGCTGAGGTGGTCGGACGTGCAGGTGCGCTCATCCGAAAAATTGAGATTTGTGATAGTTATCCACTATAGACTAAAGTGAATTTTGGCAGGTGGGTGTGCAACCATAGACTCATTACCAATCTGACATTGCTGATTGAAAATTTTGCCGAATTAGCCTGTAAATTGCAATACAATTATTAATACTTAACAAGGAAGATTTAATTTTCATCCCATTGCCGAAGAGAGATCAACACTTTGTATTCAAACTGCACGTGAAATATCATCACAACTTGTTCTGGGTACACATGTACTCTTCCCTTCTGCTGCTGGTTGTTAGGATACTGTCTGCACGTGAAAACTCAACATGCCTTTGACACACTGATGTACCTGCCAACTGCCAACTGGAGATGGGAACTATGACAGCATGTGAGTGTCAGTAATTTTTTTTTTTTTTTTTTTTTTTTTTAAGTATGACGGAAGATTCTACAAGTAGTATGAAAAAACTTAGATCCACCATGGATGAAATCCAAAAACGTTTTTCTTGTGGAAGTGAAGAACTAGCTGCATGGCGGAATTCACTTATTTTTCGTTATACTGCAATAAATGAAAAGTCAATTGTAGTAACAGTGACGGACTTCAACCAAAATGATGAAATCATTTCTTCTGTGCCTAAGTTTGTTTCACTATCTCCACCTCCTGAACTTTCTAAGACAGTTATCAGAGTTCTTCATAAATCTACAAAATCCGTCACCATTACTCTGTATTTTACACAGCAGGGAGGGGGCACCCTGTTGTGTCAAGGCAGAGACTGTGTACAATGGCGTGACCAAGAGTGTGAAAAAATTAAACATTTCATCCCACCTTTCCTGGAAACAAAAAACAACAAAGAACTTATTGAACATCTCCTCAAGACTCCCCTATTATTCATCAAAAACATGCCAGAAGTTGTTTTCCTGGAAGCCTCCCTCACCAATGAAGTCTGTCTGGATCCTGCCACCATGATTCCAGGCCATCAGTCTCCTGATGCAGTGGCTTCAACCCCTCCTCCAGACTCCAACCTGTTGCTGTCCAGTGACGTCACTGACACTGCAATGTCTACCAGCCTACAAACTGTCTTCCTTCCACCAGTACCATCCATTCAGCAAAAAGCAGAGTGTACAAAATCAGAAGAAAGACCTCACCTGGATACTACACCCATTGGTAAAAGAACTCGCACCCAGAGAAAAAGAAATCTGTTCTCGTCTGGCTTGAAAGCCAATAAAAAACAAACATCATCATTGTCACTGTTATCAAAAGAAATTAAAAGTTCCATTGAATCCTTAAACTTAGCTCAAGATGAACATGAATCAAAGACAGCCTCACTCATTGAAGATGTTAGAGTTTCACTAAAAAATGAGCTGCGAGTGCATGTCTCTGAAAAGCATGATAACCTACTATTGGAATTAGACACTTTGAGAAAGAAAATAAACCATCTGGAAGAAAAAAAATGCAAAACTAGAAAAAGACAATCACTCGCTTAAAACTCAGATGGGAACAATACAGTCTCAGTTAAAAAGAACTAGCTCCAGACACACTGAATCAACATCCACTCAGACTTCTCCTTCTCCTCAACCAGAAAAACTTTCTACTGTTTCACAACAACAAACATTTGAATCAGAACAAAATGGGTGTTCCAACCAAGAAGATCTAGAATCTTCAGTTGGAGATACGACCATCCAGCTATCTCAAGCAGAGGATTCTGCCACCACAGCTGATGTTGATTTTCCTGCTATTTCAAAAGCAACAGAACAGGAAATTGTCGAACCCAACATTCACTACAATATACCTGTAACAAATTCATTTGAAGCACTGGCTGATGCAGATCCTGGCCTTACAACTACACAGCAAACAAAAGTACAGCTAGGTCCTACAGGAGAAAACAGCAGAGGCCTGTACAACAAAACTGTGGGCTCTGAAACCCTTAGAAAACCACAAACTCCTAAACCATCACCCCATGAGACATTGTCAAAGATTTCTATTCCAAATACCACAACAATGCTATTGATAGGGGATTCTGTAATCAGAAATATTGATCCATACAGACTGGCCCCTCGGGGTGAAAACATGTTCAAAATCTGTGTGTCTGGAATGAAGGTATCTGATCTATCATCATGGCTCTTGTCCCTTCCTGTTATGTTTAAAATAAAATGTGTAGTTGTTCATGTTGGCATGAACAGCTGTAAATCTGGTGCTATTTCAGAAAAAGAATGGTCTGACCTTGTGAAACAATGCTTCTCCTCCTTCCCCAAATCCACAATCAGTATGAGTTCTATTATCCCAGCTAGAGGCCAACACCATCTAAACACTATCATAAGTCCCTCCAATAGAAACCTTCAGACAGTTTGTCATCATTCAAACATCACTTTCATTGACCACACAAGCACCTTTACTACCAGTTCTGGATCTCCTCGTCTAGCTCTCTACTCCAATCTTACCCATCCTAGTGAAAGAGGCACTTCCAGAATAGCAAACAGTATTCGGTTTACCTGGAATAAAATTGAACACCACAACTCTGAGAAACAAGACCAAATTCAAACCAATTCTTCCTCAGTGAGCAGAGTATATAGGCCACCTACTCATCACAACAGACAAGCAGGGCATGGTGTTTCCTCACTTCCAAATAGTTCATCCACAGATTCCAGAAATCCTGAGACTTTTTTCAAACAACTATAGTTCACAACAAAGCAGGACAAATAGAGGCCCCAGGACCTATCCTCAACAAAGTTTCCCCCCTTCTCAGATTCATAATTTTACAGAAACTTTGTCTCAATCTCATGCCAGTCATCATGATCAGCATGCATACAATGACAATCCAGCATGTCCTCCTCCTCCCTCCTCACTTTTACACTACCCACCTCTCAGATCAAGGCCACATGAAAACACAACTAATGCTTCATTCCCAGTATCTTCTGTTCAACATCCCTCTATGTATTCAAACTACACGAATTTTGGAAGAAGTTCCTTGTATTCTTTTCCACCTCCTCTGTCATCACAAGAAGCACATAGCTTACACCCCCCTTAGAACAAGATGCTTCTGTGACATCCGAGCAGTTTCCTAGAAACCTCCCTCCTTTAAGAGGACATATTCATCCATATGCACTAGACTTGCTTTCTATGGCCTCTCAGATTATGGCAAATCAAGTTAGAACCCCCTACCCAATGCATGTATAAAAACTGGATTATGGATATTGGGTGTGTTTACTTTTTGTCCAGGATTTTCACCTGAATTTTGATGTGTGATTGTGTTTGAATGTTGTAGTTTCAGATGCTCCAGTGGCAGTGTGATTGACCTGAAGAAACATTTGTTTGAGATTGGAAACGGAAACAAGGCTTTGGCGTTTTTGAGGTCTCCTTTTGCATTTTTGACCCTTTGCTTATAGAAATTCTTTTACAGTTTTTTGTTTGTTTGTTTTTGATGGTAAAATTACACTAAACATTGTTTCCTTTGGTGAACTGACATTTCATTGAGAGTGGGTTCATACTTTCATGTGTATATATTTTTTGTGCTTTGTGATTTTTTTTTCTTCATAAATAGTTTACTTGATCTTACTTTACTTTCCCTATTGTTATATTTTTCCATTATATTTAAGTGTTATTTGATTACTTTACTTTGATTTTGTGAGAAACAACTGTTGGAATTAGTGATCAGATGTGCATAATATAAACAACTTATATTGATTATGGATCATCAAAAGAATCCTTGGTTAACTAAAGATGGTCTTCGAATTGGTCATCTCAACATCAATCATGCAATACATAAAATGACTGAAATATCTTCGATTTTGTCAAATTCAGGGAAAAATTTCCATGTATTTGGTTTCACAGAAACCCATTTCTCCTCCCATATTTCAGACAATGACATCTCAGTTCCAGGCTACAATACTATCCGTAGAGACTCCCTTATTCATAAAGAAACTGGTATAGTTGTTTATGTTCATAAATCAGTTCAGTTCAAAAGAGTTACAAGTTTAGAGCAACTTCATATAGAAACAATTTGGATTGAAATTAAACTAAAAAATTCCAGACCAATTCTCTTATGCTTTCTATATAGAAATCCTAAGGAAAAAACAGAATGGATTGATCACTATATTTCAATGATGGATAGCATAGATAAAGATTATGATGATATTATTATACTAGGTGATTTCAATATTGATTTATTAAAACCAAATAACCAGTGGATACAGACGTTTGAATCTTTCAACTTGAAACAATTGATAACTTTACCAACTCGTGTTACAAGTATTTCAAAAACTTTGATTGATCATATATATGTTGTTAATAAAGAAACTATTGTAGAGGTGAACGTTCCACTTTCTGGCTGCAGTGATCATTTTCCTGTATGCATAACATGGTCCAAAAAAGGAGTAAAAATTCCGAAAGTTAGCCATAAAACTATAACTTACAGAAATTTCTCTAACTTTAATAGTAATGCCTTTCTACAGGACCTCCTAAATTCACGTTTGAACGATGTTTATCAAATTACTGACCCCAATTTAGCTACTGAATATTGGTATTCTATCTTTTATAATGTTTACAATAAACATGCTCCATTACAAATTAAGAGAGTTAAATACAAAACAAAACCACCTTGGCTTACTGGCCAAATACAGGAACAAATATATCATAGGGATTGTTTATTAAAGAAAGGTTTAAGAGAAGATTATAAAAAACAAAGAAATTATGTAACTTCACTTTTACGAGCTGAGAAAAAAAAAGTATTTTGAGGCACATCTAAACAACAACAGGGACAATAGATGTATCTGGAAAGCTATTAACCAGCTCACCAAAAAAAGTTTTCATAAAAACTCAGATATTTGCTGTGATATATCTGCTGACAAATTAAATCTTCATTTCTCATCTGTTGCCAACCAGTTAATCGTTAAGGATAAATCAGAAGACAATGACTTAAAAAAATTGAAAACCTTTTGCGACAGTAAAAATATTCAATCTAAAATTGAGATAGAACTTATTACAGTTAATGAGGTGTTTACTGCCTTACGTCAACTAAAACAATCATCAACACGTGGTCTTGATGGATTAGATGGGAAAATTCTAAAACTCTCCGCATCAACTATAGCAGAAACACTTACATATGTCTACAATCTTTGCATAAGCAAAAACACATTTCCTAAGATCTTAAAACAGGCAAAAATTATTCCTTTACATAAATCAGGAAATACCTCTGACCCATCAAACTACAGACCAATATCAATATTGTCCACTCTTTCAAAACCATTAGAGCAGCACATTCATAAAAGTTTACTAGCCCACTTAAACAAATATAATCTGCTACACCCAAATCAATCTGGATTTAGAGCAAACCATTCCTGCCATACTACCCTTGTAAAAATGACAGATAGATGGTTACTTAATATGAATAGAAAAGAATTCACAGGTATACTTTTTATTGATTTTGCTAAAGCTTTCGATGTTATTAACCACAAACTTTTACTAAGAAAGCTTGCAATCTACAAACTATCTTCCAGTACCCTCAAACTGATTTCATCTTTCCTATCTGAGCGACAGCAAAAAGTATATCTAAACAACACTTCTTCAACTTTTCTTCTAAATAACTTTGGTGTACCACAAGGATCTGTGCTTGGTCCCCTATTGTTTCTTCTGTATATAAATGACCTGCCATTGAATATAAAAGTACAAAACGAATTATTTGCAGATGATACAACTCTTCATACCAGCCACATAAACCCTCTCCAAGTAAGTCAAAGTTTACAAGAGCATATAAATATCATTATTGAATGGACACAAATGAACCATATGGCCCTTAATCCAGGTAAAACAAAATTCATGCTATTATCAACAAGACAAAAACGTCAAAATCTAAACATGAACTTACCTTCTATTTATGTCAACAACTTCAAAATTGAAGAAGTTTCTAGCCACAAAATTTTGGGAGTAACCATTGATAATAGTTTGTCTTGGTCTGTACACATACATAATCTAACAAAGAAAATTGCCTCCAAAACCTACCAATTAAATAAGATCAAACACCTTCTTAATCTGAATGCAAGGAAAATATTTTTTCATTCATTTATTCAGTCTATTTTGGATTATGCGTCTACACTATGGGACTTAGCAAGTAATAACCTATTCAAACCATTAATCAGTATTCATAAACGAGCTATCAAAATAATAGTAGATAAGTCATCTTCATTGACATTTTCAGATTACAAAAATGTAAATATTCTTCCTCTCAAAACAAGACTGCTCTTTAATAAAGGTGTACTAATGCACAAAATTCTTCATGGTAATGCCCCATCTTCCTTAAGCAGCATGTTCAGCGTAAACAACTGTCGGCATTCACATAAAATAAACCTTCCTTTACCAGCCATTACTCTATTTAAATCAAGTCTAACATACTCTGGGAGCTGGTTTTGGAATAGACTCCCTACTGTTCTGAAAGATGAAACAAAATTTTCAAGATTTAAGATTCTGTTGTATGATTTTCTGATGACTCATGAAAATGTCACATTGCTTTCACCACAAATGTTTTGATCAAACCACAAGAAATCTCAATTTCATAAACTGTCTACTCGGAGGGTACAGTTAGTTTCTGTTGCATTCCTAATTATTTCTTTTTCCACCATTTCCACATATATTTAATCTCTCTCTCTCTCTCTCTCTCTCTCTCTCTCTCTCTCTCTCTCTCTCTCTCTCTCTCTCTCTCTCTCTCTCTCATTTTTCTTTTCTTTCTAGGTTTTTCCTTTTGATGTGTGTGTATGCGTGTGCCTGTTTGTGTGTGTGTGTTTATGTGTGCGTGTGTGTGTGCGTGTGTGTGTACGTGTGTGTGCGCGCGCGCGCATGTGTGTGTATTGCTTTCCATGCATTTCTATGTCATTATGTATATTTTTCCTTTTATTGTTGCTATTGGACTGTAGTTTATTTATTTTGTTTTCTTTTCTTTTCTTTCGAGGGCTGGATGTAAAAAAGCTTGTAACGCTTAATCTATTACCCTCTGAAAAATAAAATTTGTTCAAAAATTTGTTCAGTTCTTCCTGCTCATTAAGTAGTGAAAGCGACATGCTGCCCACTTTTTGCAGTATTTCTAATCATCGGCGGGAGGGGGGTTGGGGGAGGGTTGTTTGGGTAAAAAAAAAAATTCAGAAAACTGGTTAATACTTTTCCTCATTGTTGGTTGTGATTTAGTAATTGAAATTTTTTAAAACTTTATTCTATGATACCACTACGTTTGCTATGTTTATATCAGACATATTTTTGCTCCCTGTTCAAAGTAGCTCAGTAGTTTAGCACTGCAAAATTCATCATTCAGCATTTATTGAGACGTTGAGGTTCCTTCTGCCATACACAAGGTTCTGTTGTACACACGTAGAACCTTTCAAATTGTGAGTTGCTTTGATGCTTTTTTAGAAACTTTGTTTTTGTTCCTCTGCTAGAGATCTGAGGTTTACAAATCGTGGGATTGTTGCGTGTGCAACCGTCCTCCCACCCCCCACCATTTAAGTAGTCACATTCCAAGGTTGAGGATGGGTCAACCTTCAGGTGTATGGGGGAGAGAACGGGGGGGGGGGGGGGGAGGGCGGGATAGCCTAGTGGTCAGAACACTGCACTGGCAATTTGACAGCCCGAGTTCGATTCCTGTTGGAGGGGATTTTTCCCCTGGAGTTAACATCAGTGCTGACTTCACTCTCCCCAAAAGTCTTTCGGGTGAGACTGTAAACCGAGGCACCGTGTGCGAACGCAGGCAGAACATCTTGCGCACACGTTAAATCCTGTTCCGCTTTTCGTAATACTCTTACGTGTGCCGGTTGGAACAGATGACAAAATTTACAAAACTGCACACATACGGAGACTGGATGTAAAAAAGCACTGAATGCTTATTCTATAATACACGATATAAGAGAATAAAAAAAAAAATAAATAAAAACCTTTCTGCATTTGTTTTTCGAAATTTTGTCATCAGTTCCTACCGGCACGAAATGGCCTTCTCTTCCAAGGTTTTTAATGTGTACCCAAGATGTTCCGAAGGACTCTGATTTTGTCATCAAACTGGGAAGAAAGGGCAAGGCTGGGAATCGAACCCAGAACCTCACATTTTACTCGTTAGGCAGACGAACGTTTTTAATCGTCTTGCCACATTGTCACAGATCTGGGTCATTATCCTGCATATTTAAAAAAAAAAATTCTTCTTTTAAAACTTGCATGGCGAGGAAACGACTGTCACAAGGGCTCGTTGCACAGGTAGGTGTTGTTGACACGGTTTTTGCATTTCTTGCGAATCTCGAGGTAAATTCCGAGCCTCAAGTCTTCGTGCTGACCTGCGAAGTTGTAGTTGCAAAGCTAGGGCTAAGTGTCAGATGCACGGAACTGGTCGACTAAAGTCCGGTTGAGGCGTCTTGGCTCCAACTGTTTGGAAGAGGGCTGTGCAGGGGAGAAAATAGGGCAGGGAGATTTCAGGGAGACTAGAGTAGAGGGAGACTGGGGGGGGACAGCAGAGAGAGATTATGGAGAGAAGTATGGGGGAAATAGTGGGAGACTGGGCAGAATAGAGAAAAACTACGGGCAGAGTGATGGGAGAGTAGAGGGATGATAATTTAAAATTATGGGGGAGACTATGGGGAGAGTAGTGGTAGATTATGGAGAGAGCAGGGGAAGACCATAGGGGAGACTATTGTGAGAGTAGTGGGGGGATATGGGAGAGACAGAGGGAGAACTATGGGGAGAACAGGGAGAGATGATGGGGGAGACTTTGGGGAAAGAAGAGGAAGACTATGGGGAGAGTAGAGGGAGACTATAGGAGGAGTAGATGGGGGCTATGGGGAGAATAGAGGGAGGTTATGGGGGGAGTATTTATATGTGAAGGTTTGTTCAAATCTTCTACAATTTATTCTCTGACAGGCAAGTGTCAATAGCCTGTTGAATTTGGATGCCACATCTGCCGACCTAGTCAGCAAAAGAATGTCGTACCTGAGACTAAATGTCCTCACACATGGAAACCAAAAATTCAACAATCACCTATCTTGATCACGTTTTTGTATTTTTCATAGTTAAGTACGAAATCCGCACTGAATTTCATATAGAGCCGAGCATTGAGCACCAGTTGCGTTGAATTCTTGTTACCCTGTAAGGTCTGTTTCAGAGCAACTCAAGTCCAAAGTTTTAACTCTTGGTCCGACCATGTCGGCTCTGAAAAGTTGGCATCAGCTGCCGAATTTGAAGATTTTTCAGCAAATTTGGCATGTAAAAATTTTTTATATTTTTTTTAAAGCCTCTCCTTGAACTACTTTCAGTTCGTCATACTAAGCAATTTCTGCCAGAGATCAAAATAAGGTCTCCTAGAATCAATCAGTCATAACGACTCTTCCTCCCTCCTCTGCTGCCACCACCCACCCCTTCCATCCCTCAACTTTTTTTTCTTCTCCATTTCTATGGCAAGTGGCGTAATAGGACAGTGTGGATGTTACGCCACAACAGTGGAAAGGATTGAAATGACCCTGAACTAATGGAATTATGCTTACCTTTACATTTTTTTTCGATGATCTGCGTGTTCTCGATGCTTTTTTTCTCTCTTCTTTTTCGGTTTTTTGTTGTTTTTTTGCCATTGGTGGGCTGGTTGCAGACGAGATAATTCAATATCTGAACATTTTGCCCAGAACTAGACTTTGCACCAGTCACGATGCAGTCGTTTATTGTCCAAGCTGTCTGTCTCAGACAGCTATTCCCACCTCTACTTGTTCTTCATTCCTTTCTCAACAGTAGCGAGGTTTGAATTGCAAGAACGGCACGACAAAACTTGACGTTGCCCTAACTGCAAAACTTTTTGTGCTTGAGGGCACCTGTGTTGTCTTCCAACAAGAAAGAGCGCTTCCTCATTTCCGGCTGTCTGCTACAGTCGTCTGCTTCGGTCACCATACTGCCGATTAACTGTTTCTTTTTTTCACAAGAGAGAGAGAGAGAGAGAGAGAGAGAGAGAGAGAGAGAGAGAGAGAGTCTTTTCGGGCAGAATAGGATTGATTGCAGCAGTTTACACTCTCTCTTTGTATCGTTTTTCTTTGATGTGATTGTTGAGGTTTCTTGCATGCACCACCAGACCACACCAGACTAACTTGACACCACACAGCATGCTTTGCCGTGGATTTTCCTGGCTCCTGTTCAGCCAATCCTATCACCATTTGCTTGTCACACCAGCATCAATATCTTCTGTTGAAGAATTTCACACAACTATGTCGGTTTGCTTTAGCATTTTTGCTTTTTCCTTCTCTTCCTTTGCTCTTGTTCAAATTCGATCAGGTCAACCCAGAGCAGAAAGCAGTGGTGAATGTGTTGAAAGCGCATATGTGAAGTAGTCCTACACAGTGCTACTTTTGGTGGGATGAACACCTGGTCTCGTCAGGTGCTGCTCACTTTTTGCTTTTAGATTTCCGCAAACATAAAAAAAAATTATGCCATGTCTGGTTTCAAACTTCTGCCCATCATTGCTTGCAGGCAAAGTGCTTTATTACATGCGCAGTGAAAACACTTGCTTAGTTTGTTGCTACTTCATTCATCTAACCTCCGAGGTCTGCTACTCTTGGTTATACTGGATTTAATGCATGGCTTTTGCCTTGCTTTGTTGTTTTGAACTCTTGACAGACAAAATATCCATCTAAGGTGATCAATGGACTTACTGAGACTTTTTGTGCATGTGCCAAATTAATAATTACCTCCCTAAAACACTTTGTCATATACTATTCCAAGTCCATTTTGTCCATGCACTCACATGCATTTGAACTTTTATCTGCTTATTTTTTCCCACAAAAAGTATCTTCAGTTTTTTGTCAGGTAAAAGAGAATGACTTCAACAGACAAAACTTGGTTCTCAAAGGTTTTCTGAGGTGTTTGTCACAGGTTGTCACAATAATATTGTTTAAAGCCCTACTGACCACCAAAGCCATATCAGGGCTGTCACTTCAGTTTCAGTGGCTCCAGTAACTTCCACAGGTTCTCATTTCAGTCATTTTCAACAGGATTCAAGGTCTTGAATTTCATATTTCTTTTTTTTTTTTAAATGTTCTAAATAAAAAAAATCGCCAATATGGAATTCAAATGAAAACTAAAGGAAAATCCCTCAGGTAAATGTGCACTGAGAGTGATTTGATTTTTATGGAGATACTTTTGTGTATGCATAGAAAAGTTCATAAAGGTAAAAGGTAAAGGTGTCCCATAACCTATGTGGTCATAGAGGAGCGAGGCATCAGCTTCTCTAAAATCCAGCATATGGAGGGCAGCCCCCATCTTCTCTCTTTCACTGCTTTATCTTCCCTGACCCTAAAGAGGGCAGGTAGCCATTGACAGCTGGGTGAACTGGGGGACAGTACTGAAGCCAAGAAGAGTAAACGGTCACCCTTCCACTTATATAACCACTATCGATGCTGCTTAACCGTAGCTTGGGGAAAGCGAGTGCTCTGACCACTGAGCTATCCCATCCCCAGTAAAGTTCATATAAAGGCAGAAAAAAATGGTATAAACAGATATGTGCTATTTCAAGGGTTGGTGAGGATTTTTCACTGCAACTCTGAAAAGTGGCTCTGTGACTTATGTTAGTTTTTTTTTTTAGCGATGTCACATACTGGTAAATCAAAAAAGTTAATTTACAACAGACTTCATTCGGAACTTTCAACGTTAGTGGACAAACAATTTCTAGAGTTTATCATTTTATTTTGGAGTGGTTAGTTGACAGCCATGAAATATAGAGCTCACATAATTATAGAGCAGTCAGACAAAATTTATTGACCCCTTAATCATTTTCAAGAAAAAACTTCTACCTTAAAAATCTCAAGTAATGGTAAAGAAGATTTGAATGTGGTACACACACACACACACACACGGTTTGCATGTATGTACATATCATTTTACCTGAAGCATGCATACAGACTGTGAGTGGATGAGTTGTTATGCATACATAAGCAACCAAGAGAGTGAGAGAAAGTGTGGGCATGTGTGTGTGTGTTATGTGTGTGTGCGTGTGCGTGTGTGTGTGTGTGCGTGCATGTGTGTGCATGTGTGTGCGCATGCATGTGTGCCTCAGTGAGAGTGAACTTTTCAGTAGTGGTGGATGAAACAACATAAAATGCTTACATGCTCCCCCCCCCCCCAAACACACACACAATCTCCCCTGTGGGGATGTCAGAGGCCTGTCAGTATAAATAGCATCGCCATCTTCTGTGCTAGGAATTCCCTCTTTTCTAGCACTCTCTGTTTTTTTTTCTTTTCTTCCAGTCATCTCTTTCTTGCCTATTCTCTGCCTTCTTGGTCCATTCTAGTTCTCTCCCAAGCCAAAGTCAGATGGATGCTCTGGGCCTGACTTGTCAGACGCTTAACGGCAGTGCAACGCAGTTTGGCTCAAATGACAGACAATAATAGCTGCTGTCTGAGCATTCCCCGAAGAAGAAGAATATGCCCCTAAAGGATAAAGCAGAAAATAAAATTCATACATGCAACTCACACACACACACATATATATTTATCATAAACCATGAGAATCACAACTAAAACACACATATCAAGGACATATTTCATTTATTTTCACAACAATAGACCACCTTCTCACAAGCATTCATCAATATTCCAAAATCCGCACGACATAAAAACTACTCCAATCCAATCATACCCTCCCCCCCCCCCCCCTCCCCCCAAATCTCTTCTCTTTTCCCAAATACTTACAAGGAATTTCAAAGAGGAGAAAAGACCTAATTATCACCAACAGAGAAACTCTGTCCTTTCAGACTTAATAATAATAATAATAATAATAATAATAATAATAGTAAGAATAAAAAATGCAGACAGAGAGGCTTTTAACTGCTTCCCATATAATCTGAAGCTTCCCTCCACCAGAACCAATCTCTCTGCTCACCATTGGCACAGCACTGGACTGAAGACTAGCTAGCACTTCTTGATTAAAGACATAGCAGCGTCTCAACAACGTATCAGAAACTTGACACACGTCTTTTTCAGCGGAACAAAATGCTGCAGCTTCAACATCTCTCAGTTACCAAAAAAACCACACAAAAAAACAGGACTGAGGTGAACACGTTGCAATATTCCCATCACGGTCAGAAAGTGGTGCTCATGACGAGCGATTGGGCGTCACATGGCCAAAGTGATCCTTGATGACGGCCTGAGCAATCTGTCTGCGCCCTGAAAAACAGAAAAGGTAAAAGGTAAAGGTGTCCCATAACCTAGGCAGTGGTAGGGGAGCGAGGCATCAGAGACCTCAGCTTCTCTAGGGCCCAGCATATTGAGGGCGGCACCCATCTCCTCTCCCTCGCTGCTTTACCTTCCCTGACCCTAAAGAAGGCAAGTACCCATTGACAGCAGGGTGAACTGGGGGGACTGTACTGAACCCAAGGCGCGCAAACGGTCACACCTCCAACTGGTATCCACTTTCGACGCTGCTTAACTTGACTGGGGGAAAGCGAGCGCTCTGACCACTGAGCCATTCCGCCCCCAACAAAATGTACAAATATGAAAAAGAGTCGTTACATCATCATGGTTAAAGTCTTAAAAGCCGATAAATGTTTGGGGTTTTTTTGTTCCTTGGCCAGAACTCAGAGATTCACCAATGGTGAGGTTTTAGTGTATGCAGCCCTTTTTTCTCCCCAACCATGTAGGGAGCCCCATTCCAATTTCAGAGATGGTGTCTAAACAAGACATCTGTGTGCATGCTGATTTTTTTTTTGGGGGGGGGGGGGTGTTGAGAGGAGGTCATCTGTTATATCAACACACCTACTCTTCTCAAAGGTGGGTTTTTATCGTATGCACAAGATGTTTTGCGTATGTCGACATACGGGCCTTTGTTTACAGTCTCATCCAATGTTTTGGTCAAAGTAGGTGGAAAAGGTGAGGCGAGGACAGAACCTCTTGGTTTATTTGCTGGCAGGCAAACATCTTAACCATCCTCCTTCTTATAAATGGAGTCATATATGGTACATATTACCTATGCCATGCACAGGAGTTTCAACAGGCAAGCTGGGGTTAAAAGTTTCTATGAGTTAGAAAACTGATATCAGTGTGTGTGTGTGTGTGTGTGTGTGTGTGTGTGTGTGTGTGTGTGTGTGTGTGTGTGTGTGTGTGTGTGTGTGTGTGTGTTGTGTGTGTAAGTCAGTCTTCAATTTTAACGTCTTTCCACTTTAAGTGATACCAGATGACCCTAAGATAGGAGACTGGATAGGTAAGAGAGAGCGGGAGGGGGAGAGAGAGAGAGAGAGAGAGAGAGAGAGAGAGAGAGGAGAGAGAGAGAGAGAGAGAGAGAGAGAGAACTAATGTGTGTGTATGCACACGCCGCGCACGTGTGCACGTTAGTGTGTGTGTGTGTCTGTGTGTGTGTGTGTGTGTGTCTGATAAATAGTAACAGCAAATAAAAGTTATACCTCTGTGTGTGTGTGTGTGTGTGTTGTGTGTGTGTGTGTGTGTGTGTGTGTGTGTGTGTGTGTCTGTCTGCCTGCCTGCCTGCCTGTGTGTCCGTGTGTATTTCTGTTTCTCATTTGTTTAATTGATGTCTATTCATAATGAGGTGATTTTGACACATATTTGTAAATTGATTTATGACAGATGCTATAGTCAAGTGGCTAAGACAGTTCGACTTCAATCCAGTACGTCCATGAAATCATGGGTTCAAATCTTGGCAGCATCTGGTGAACAAAGGGCTGGGATTTTCACAATCTCCCAGGTCTGACTTCAAACGCAGACCTGCCAAAGCCTCGATTCCCCTCATGTTTATACACATGCAGAAGATCAAATACGCACGTTAAAGAAAAAAAAAACCGACACCACAAAACCAGAAGAAAAACAAACAAATACAGACACAAACTCGCTCGCTCACCTTCCATAAGGTCCAGGTACAACTTCAGGTAATACATCTGTGCAGGAAGAGGCGTGCCATTGTTTTGTGAGCCCTGCAAACAGACAGCAACAGTTTCACTTTCATCATTTATTTTTATTTTTTCCCCATTCCTCAGCTAGAGCTCTGAGGTTTACCAATGGTGAGATTTCTCCATATGTATAATGTGACCCTTCCCCCCGCCCCCCCCCCCCCCCCCCCCCCCCTGCATGGCATTTAGGTAGCCGCATTCTGACTTTGGGAATGGCGCCTAAACATGACACCTCCTGTGTGCATGCATTTTTTTTCAGCTTTCATCATCTGCACCTTCACCTTCACCTGTCCTGTAGTCCTGTGGACTGTGGGGGCACAACTGAAGATTCTATAACCATTTACAGCTGGGTGAAGTGGAGGACTGTACTGAAGCCAAGGTGTGCAGATGGTCACCCATCCACTTGGTAACCAATGCTGCTTATCATCAGCTGTGGTGTGCTACCCCCCCCCCCCTCCACCAAACACCTCACCCCTTTAAAACCACCTCCACCACAACCACCACCATTACCACCACCACAACCACCACTATCACCACCACCATCATTATCACAACCACCACCATTACCACAACCACAATCACTACCATCATCACAACTACAATCACCACCATCATCACAACCACCACCACAACCACCACCACAAACATTACCACCACCATCATTACAACCACAACCACAATCACTACCACCACCACCACCACCATAACCACCACCACAACCATCACCATTACCCCAATCACCACAACCACCACCATTACCACAACCACCACAACCATCACCACAACCACCACCATCACCACCACAACCACCACCACCACCATCATCTCAACCACCACCACCACCACCACCACCACCACCACCATCAAGACAATCCCACTGCTAGGTGAGGTGAGGTGAGGTGGTGTGAGGCAAGGTGGTGTGAGGCGAGGTGGTGTGAGGCGATGTGGTGTGAGGTGAGGTGGTGTGAGGTGAGGTGGTGTGAAGTGAGGGGGTGTGAGGCGAGGGGGTGTGAAGTGAGGGGGTGTGAGGCGAGGGGGTGTGAGGTGAGGGGGTGTGAGGCAAGGGGGTGTGAGGTGAGGGGGTGTGAGGCGAGGGGGTGTGAGGTGAGGTGGTGTGAGGCGAGGTGGTGTGAGGTGAGGTGAGGTCTGACCTCAAGTCAGGTACTTCATGGCCTTGTCGTACTCAGTGCACATCACCACCATCACCACCATCACCACTATAATAACAATCCCAATGCTAGGTGAGGTGAGGTGAGGTGAGGTGAGTGCTGACCACGGTGAGGTGAGGTGGTGTGGGGCGAGGTGGTGTGAGGTGAGGTGAGGCGGTGTGAGGTGAGGTGGTGTGAGGCGAGGTGGTGTGAGGTGAGGTGGTGTGAGGCGAGGTGGTGTGAGGTGAGGTGGTGTGAGATGAGGTGGTGTGAGGTGAGGTGGTGTGAGGCAAGATGGTGTGAGGTGAGGTGGTGTGAGGTGAGGTGAGGCAAGGTGAGGTGGTGTGAGGTGAGGTGAGGTGAGGTGAGCTAAGGCGAGGTGAGGTGAGGTGAGGTAAGGTGAGGTGAGTGAGATAAGGCGAGGTGAGGTGAGGTGAGGTGAGGTGAGGTGAGATGATGAGGTGAGGTGAGGCTAGGTGAGGTGAGGGCTGACCTCAGTCAGGTACTTCATGGCCTTGTCGTACTCGGTGCGCATGGCGTGGGCCACAGCCAGGTTGTGCTGCATGAAGGCCTTGGCCTTGATCACGTCACGCGGGATCCACGCCACCAGGGCACCTGACACATCATCACACATCACCTGACAACTACCTGACACATGACACATCATCACACATCACCTGACAACTATCTGACACATGACACATCATCACACATTACTTGACAACTACCTGACACATGACACATCATCACACATCACCTGACAACTACCTGACACATCATCACACATCACCTGACAATTACCTGACACATGACACATCATCACACAGCACCTGACAACTACCTGACACATGACACATGATCACACATCACCTGACAACTACCTGACACATGACACATCACCTGACAACTGTCACATCATGACACATGACACATCACCTGACAACTGTCACATAAAACACTCCACATCAGCTGACAACTGCCACATGATGACACTCCACATCACCTGCCTGCCACATGATGACACTCCACATCCATATTAGCTGACAACTGCCACATGACACACTCCACATCAGCTGACAACTGCCACATGACACACTCCACATCTGCTGACAACTGCCACACGACACATTCCACAGACAACTGCCACATGACACACAACTGCCACTTGATACACAACTGCCAGATAACACACTCCACATCAGCTGACAACTGCCTGCCACATGACACACTGTGCTCGCAGTCCTCTTCAACTGTGCTGCTGTTGTTAACAAAGAAAAGGAGGAGGATGGGAAGGAGATTGAGAAAAAGAAGATGAAGAAAGAGGAAAATGAGGAGAAGAAAGAGGAGGAGGAGGAGAAGAAGAAAGAGGAGGTGGAGAAGGAAGAGGAGGAGACAAAAGAGGAAGATGAGAACAAAGAGAATGAGGAGAACAAAGAAGAGGAGGAAAAAGAGGAGAAAAAGAAGGTGGAGAATAGGAAGAAGAAAAAGAAAAAGAAAGAAAGAAGAAAGAAAAGAATCAAACAAACTACACAGATTCAAACAAACTGCATTTTCAGGTGATGGAATAAACATGAGAACCACTTTAAAAAAAAAAAAAAATTGATATCCAGCCTTCTATATGACAATACAAATCAACCACCATATAAACCAATTTTTTTATGTAGACTACATTTTTCAAAATTGAGAGAGAGAGAGAGAGAGAGAGAGAGAGAGAGAGAGAGAGACAGAGACAGAGACAGAGACAGACAGACAGACAGAAAGAGACAGACAGAGACAGACAGATGGAGACAGAGAGATAAAGAGGCAGAGAAAGACAAAGAGACAGAGGGTATAGACAGAAGACTAGAACCACACACATTGCAACTTACTTTTATCTTCTGCCCCTTCTGCCGCATCGCGATCTCCTTTGTCGTTCTTGTCTATCTTCTCTGCAACAAGTCACCGCATCCAGTACAGTACAAACACAAGAGATTCTTCACACCTCACCCACATGCAACCCCGAAGTCGGAATGCAGCTACCTTCATGGTGGGCAAAAATGGTTGCATACGCAAAATCTTCACCATTGGTCAACCTTGGGAGCTGTAGCCAAGGAACAAAAAAAAAACCCACCCCCAACCCCCCAAAAAACCCAACAAAACTATATATAAAAAAAGCCACATGCAGAACAGTGTCTTACATTACCATATAAATCTCACAGAAGAAAGGGAATTATGAAAAGGCAATTCCCACTTACAAAAATCCAGTAAGAGTCGGCAAGAATTTGTTCATTTCAGGCTTCAGACGATTTACTGTACTGTTTGCCATTGACAAACCCATGCACAAACCAGCAGCATTAAAGCAGTAACAAAGATCCTGTGTAACAAATATGAACAGACAAGTCTGTGAACTCAAGTTATAACATGCCAAAAAGTCGCAGACACAGAACAATTCCCTCCAACACCAGAGTTTGGATGCGCTGGGCCAGACTCGTCAGGCACTTCACAGCAGCGCATCAACGCATTTTCGCTCATACAAACAACAGACAACACTAGTTGCTGTCTGAGCATTCAGCAAAGACACATCAAGCTGTAACAGTGGAAAAGAAGAAGGAAAAAAAACGAACCTGGGTCGGCTTTGGCCTCCGGGGGCACTGTGCTGACATCTGCAGGAGTGAGGGTCTCTGGGCTGAGGTAACTGATGGCATCGGCAATGCGGTCCATGGCTACCAGTGCTTCCGCCATGTACATGTTGCCGCAGTAACTGCACACACACCACACTACACGGTAACTACACACATACCACACAGTAACTGCACACACCACACACTACACAGTGACTACACGGTACCTACACACACACCATGCAGCAACTACACACACCACACAGTAACTACACACACACCACACAGTAACTGCACACACCACACACACACACCACATAATACACAGTAACTACACACACCACACAGTAACTACACACACCACACACACACACACACACCACACACTACACAGTAACTGCACACACCACAACCCACCCTGTTACATGTCTCCTCGTCCTTGTTGCTATTTTTACAGTACATGCCATGGCTGCAGGGATATAGAGGAAGAAACGGGGATTCTTGGGTTCTGGGTTAAAACCACCATGTGCAAAGCTTAAATAAATATAAAAAGGTAA
>CM060325.1:23999868-24024288 GCA_030674155.1 Stramonita haemastoma | reverse complement strand
AGTAATCCGTGTCATGTAAAACATCACAAAAGCAGGATATATCCTCACCTCATTTTTTTTACCCCCCGTCCCTGTTATGCGTTTTGTAAGTTTTGGTCTTTTTTCCCCAAAAGGCCACCAATGGCCTCTATTTCCCATGTGATACTTGCAAAAAAGGAGGAGGGTCTTTTCTACTATGTATATACCCCAGAGCGTAGAATTGGGAAAGAAAAAAAAAAGAGGAAACTAACCCGGGACCAGGGGCCACTTAGGCCCCGGTGGGGTGCGGGGGGAAAGCCCCGCGGGGGGTCCGGGGGGGAAAAACCCCCCCGGGCCCCGGGAAAAAAAAGGTTTTTTTTTTTTTTTCGTTTTTTTTTTTTTTAAAAAGGCTTTTGGACCCCTCTCCAGGCACCTTTTGTGCAATGTGGAGGCATATTTGTGTTTGGGGGTGTGTGTTTTGTTCGTGTGTGGTGGTGTGTGTGTGTGTTGTGTTGTGTGTGTGTGTTGTTTTTTTGGGGAGAGTGAGAGAGACAGACCAGCCTTTCCCCATAAAAAACCCCAAAAGTTTTAAATTTTTTTTTTTTAAAGATCTTTTGGGTAGCGGTAATATTGTTTGTGTGTAGACTTGATGGGGAAAAGGGGAAAAGGGGGGGGGGGTGGGGGAAGAGATAAAAAATTTTTTTTATTTTTATTTTTTTTTTTTTTTTTCCCCCCCCTTTTTATAAGGAAAAACAAAAATAAGAATCTGTGTTTTTTTTCATCGGCCCCCGTGTGTATGCAGTTTTGTAAATATTGTCATCTGTACGGAAAGACAGACAGACAGACAGACAGACAAAAAAAAAAACAGTGGGTGAGAGAAATGAGGACATAAAAACCCGCAACTAATTGAAAATTTTTTAAAAAAAAAAAAAAGGGTGTTTTTTATGTAGTGATCCCTATGTCTGCCCCCTGTTGCTGACATTGTTTGTGGCTTGTTTTTTTAAAACTGTGTTTTTTTTTTTCCCCCTGCTTGGGGTTTGCCCCCTGAGTGTTCCACAACAGATTTTTCCGGTGTCAGTCTGCAAGAGTTGTATGGATGGAGTCGATACCTTTTGTTTTTTCCCCGTTTCAAAAAACAAAATGGTTTCTTCAACTGCTCTGCCTTTTCGTCCCAAAACCTTGATTTTCCCACCCCCCCCCCATTTCGGTTTTTTGCCCCTCTGTAGTCAAAAAGAATGACCCCGATCGACGATCGTTTTTCCCGCATAGCTAGCCTTTTTAAAATTTTATGCATAGGCCCCCTTGGCTTTAGCTCCGGTAAGTGGGTGAAAAATGAACCTTTGAGACACTCGCCCCCCCCCATTTGAGAATTACCCAGTTTCGTTTTTTTCCCCTAGTTTTTTTTCCGCGGAAAAACTTTCTTTTTCCCGGGAAAAAATCTTTTTTAAAAAAAATCGGAAATCCGCGGAAAGGGGGGAGAATTTGGGGGGGCCCAAAAATTTTCTTTTCTACCACATTCTTCTTTTGTTTGTTTTTTTTTTTTTCTTTCTTTTTTCAATCAAAATCACATTGTTCTTACTTTCATTTTGTTTCTGAATCAGTGCTTTTTAATAAAAATTCCTTAATATTTTTTTTTAATTTTTTCCTGTTTTTTATTTTTTGGGGGTTTTTTTTTTGGGTTTTCCCCCCCCCCCCCCCCCCCCCCCCCCCCCCCCCCCCCCCCCCCCCCCCCCTCCAAAAGGATATTATTTTTTAAAAAATTTTTTTCCCCTTTTATCCAAATGTATATTTATTCCAGAAAAACTTTTGACGGGGGGGTGGATTGATGTTTTAGTTGTTCATTTCATTTGTTCTCTTGTTTTGCTCTTTACCTATAAACCCCCTTTTTATTCTTCCATAATCAAAATTTTTTTTGTGATTCTGATTTTTGTTTTTGATCGAGTGTTTTTTTTATTACCTTATCATTATATGTGTCCTTATTCTTTGTGTTGTTTGGTACTGCGTAAAGTTTTATTGTTTAGTATCTCTTCAAATTGATGTATCCCTGAAAAGGGCGGGGACTGGATGTAAAAAAGCACACGAGTGCTTATTATTATCCTCGAATAAAATACTTTGCCTTGCCTTGCCTTGCCTCCTCTTCATAGTCGAACGCCCAGACAGCAACTATACATAAGAGAAAGAGACAGCAACTATACAAAAGAGAAAAATGCGCTGCGCTGCCCTTAAGCGCCTGACAAGTCGGGCTTAGCGCATCCGACTTCGGCGTGGGAGGGCATTGTTATCTTTTAAGATTTTTTCTGGGAAAAACAGGGCAAGAGAATGGACAGGTAATAATTGACAAGAAGTGAGATGACAGGAAGAAAATAAACAAGGCAGAAACAAAAGGAGGGATGGAAAAGAGGGAATTCCTAGCACAGAGTTTCTAGAAGGTGGTGATGCTGTTTATACTGACAGCCCGCACTAACTAACCCCTCCCCCCCGGGGGCGAGGAAAAAAAAGGGTCTGATTCTGGCCTTTCGTTCCCTGTACTCTATTGATGGCATCAGCCCTCAAATTGACGGTTATTTTATTTACGCCGCTACTTCTTTTCCCATGATAATGATAAAACAATTCTTTATTTCATAATTCTTTAACACGCGACACAAAGTTTTAGAGCGCAAAAGCAAAATCAAAAATAGAGATGTTCAGGAGGCCAAATAATAAACATCAATCAAACGAGACAGTAAAAGGTCTAAACACATGCAAACATTTACATTACGCATGAATGTGCCATCAGAATCCACCACCACCCCACCCCCAATACACACACACACACACACACACACGCACCACACGCACGCACGCACGCACGCACGCACGCACGCACGCACACACGCACGCACACACACGCGCGCGCGCGCGAACACACACACACACACACACACACACCACACACACACACACAACACACACACACACAACCGCACTAACCAGTGGTTCCTTCGGACGAGCCTTTAATCCGAGGTTCTGTGTGCGAACGCACGCAGAGCAGAAACATCTTGCAGGCACGTTAAACCCCGCTCCGCATTTCGGAAGAGTAGTAGGCGATTGTGTGCCGCAGCGAAGGAAGGGCAACATTGAAAGAACCGCATACACATGACGGGACCTGGGTGTAGAGAAGGAAAAAAACCCAACAACATACAATTAAGATGCTGTTATCAAGACTGTATACTGGGGCAATTTGCTTGTTGGTTGGTTGGTTGGTTGATTTGTTGTTCTGGTTTTCTGTTCTGGGTTGGGGGGGTTTTGTGTGTGTGTGTGTGTGTGTGTGTGTGTGTGTGTGTGTGTGTGTGTGTGTGTGTGTGTGTGTGTGTGTGTGTGTGTGTTGTGTTGTGTGTTTTTTGGGGGGGAGGAAGGGGGGTGTGCGTTGGATTTTTCTCCCTTTTTTTTTTTTTGCTTATTTCTTTTTTGTTTTAGTTTTTGTTTGATTTTGTACCCTTTTTTCTCCCTTTTTTTTGATGTGGCGCTATCTTTTTCTTTTGGGGGGGGGGGGAGGTAATGGAGGAAAGGTGTTGGTATGCTTCATTAGGGGTGGGGGGGTGGGGGTGTAGCTGTGTTGGGGTGGAGGATATGACAAGTTTTTTCATCGTGAAGTGACCAGTAAGTTGTCATTTTTTTCTGGTTTGCTGTTGTTGTTGTTGTTGTTTGGTAACCAGAGGGTGTTTTACATTTATGTCAAATACCAAAACCAAAACAAAACAACAAAAAACAATGATTGGGCATTACCTTACCTTTCCCGCGCAACAGCCTATTTGTTTTGAAATCACTCATATACATCATTGGACCCTTTTTGTCAACAGAATATTCATTGTTTTTGTGCGTGTATGCGTGAGGTGTGGTGTGTGTGTGTGTGTGTGTGTGGTGTGGTGTGTGTGTGTAGTTGTGTGTGTGTGTGGTGTGTGTGTGTGTGTGTGTGGTAGTTGTGGTGGCGGTGGTGGTAGTGGTGTGTTTGTGTGTGTGTGTAAGTGTGCGTGCATGCGTGAGTGCGTGCGTGTGTATGTGCATATTTTTTCCTGAAAATGTTCTTCGTTAGGCCTGCAACTGTCTTTACAGACGGTCATCGAGGATTACTTTACGTGCGCGTGTGTGGGATCCCTTCGGATACTGAGACAATACAAAGCAATTACATGGAACATCCCTCACCGCCTTTCTTGAACCTTTGCACGGACGCTATAGCCGAGTGGTTAAGACCGGTCGCCTTCAATCACTTGTGTCCGTGAAGTCTTAGGTTCGAATCTCAGCGTGGGTGTCTGGTGAATTTCAGAGTGGGGATTTTTTTTTTTACTATCTCCCATGTCAATTTTATGTGCAGACTTGCCAGTGCCTCAAGTCTCTTCGTGTATATATACACATGCATATCAAATATGGCGCGTTAAAGATCCCGTCTTTCATTTCAGCGTTCGGTGGGTTACGGGAACACGAAGACACCCAGCATACATCTCTGAAGTCGGAATACATCTACCTTCATGGTGGGCAAAAAACCGGTTGCATACTCAAAAATCTGACCATTGGTGAACTTCGGAGCTCTAGCCGAGCACGACCCCCCTCCCTCCCCCAAAAAACAACAACAACAACAAAGAAAACAAAACAAAACCGATCCTTGATGCATCGTCTCACTTAAAAGACAACAGCAACCCTCCATTTGTCAACTTTTGTGGATTAGAGAAGAACAAACTCTGCTTGAAAACAGATTTTAACATGATTGTATTCTCAAAATAATCTCTGAACTCCGAGTGAGACTACCTTTAGTGGTGGGCAGAAGTGTTCACATATGCAAAACTTCACTACTGGTAAACCTCGGAGCCAGGGAACGCACAAAAAAACCCTCCAAACAAAACAAAACAAAAACATGAAAATCTTAAAATAGGCAATACAGGCTTACATGAACAAGAAAAAGCAATATCATAGAGCATAAATAAGCTATCACGCTTTGACACAGATGCAAACGACAGATCCCTTACTTCCAAGCAGGTAAGCATTATGGCCATCGAACCGCATTGTGGGTTGTTTTTTATTTATAATTATAAAAAAAAGAAAGGAAGATCCACAGAAAGATATCGGCCACTCATACTGGCTTTGCCCTCCTCCTTCCTCCCCAAATACTTCGTCATTTACCATCTCCTTCTTCTTTTTCTCTCCGATTGACAGTGTTTGATGTGAAGGGATGAGAGACGGTGTTGTTGATTTTAAACTTGTGAAAACACTAGAATGGCTGAAATTGATACATAAAAACACAGCCCTGGTGAGCACTGTGTGGTCGGTGGGGCTATAAACAACATAACATGAACCTCCACTCTCATCCCACACCCACACTTCCTCCTCTTCCCCATCTGCTTTCTCACTCGAGGCCCCGTGTGCGAACGCACGCAGAGACATCTTGCGCACACGTTAAATCTTGTTCCGCTTTTCGTAAGAGTAGGCCATCGTGTGCCAGTGGGAACAGATGACACGATTTACAAAAAAATGCCTACATACGGGGACTGGATGTAAAAAAGCACATGAGTGCTTATTCCATTATCCTCGATATAAAATATAAAAGAATAAAATATAAATATAAAATATAGATCGCCCCACTGGCATACCCCCCCCCCCCCCCCTCCCCTCAATTCTGATTTATCTAAGTGTCAGGCTTTCGAAGCATTTGGCAACAATGACAGTTTTGTTTGCCATTGTCAGAGAATGTGAATCGTTCTTTGTTTTCTTTCTTGCTTTATGTCATGGCGGGGACAAAACGAAATTGACAAGGCGTGACTGAGAATCCAAGCGCGAAACTTCTGCCCAAGTAACGACTAACCCTTTCTCTGAACTGTCTGCTATAAGCTAGTGTATTGTAGTGTGTTGTATTGTATTGTATTGTATTATAAATATTATATTATATTATATTATATTATATTATATTATATTATATTATATTATATTATATTGTTTTCTTTTGTACTGCATTGCATTGTATTGTATTGTTTTGTATTGTATACCACTTCAAGTCACGGCATATTTCCCTGCGTGAAATTCGGGCTGCTCTCCCCGGGGAGAGTGCGTCGCCACAAGAGCAGCGCCATTATTACTCTCTTTTTCTTTTCCTATCTGCAACTGTATTTGTGTCTCTATCAGAGTGGGTTTTTTCTTCATAATTTTGCCACGAACAGCTCCTTTGTTGCCACGGGTTCTTTCACGTGCGCTAAATAATGATGTGTAACACGCGGAGCCTCGGTCAATCGTCTCATCCGAAAGACTTGCACCCAGACCACCACTCACAGTCCAGTGGATGGGGAGAAAAGTTTTTTTGCCCCAAACAAATATCGAACCACCACACAACTCGACCCCGGACTTTTCGCTTTCTGGGCAGGTGCGTTACCTCTAGACCACCGATCCATTATAATCCACCGATTATTCATTTATTCTTTTTTTATTGAGGAAAATGGAATAAGCACTCATGTACTTTTTTTTTTACATTCCAGTCCCCGTTTGTATGCAGTTTTGTCAATTTTATCATCCGTTCCCACCGGCACACAATGGCATACTCTTACGAAAAGCGGAACAGGTTTTAATGTGTGCACAAGATGTTCTGCTTGCGCTTGCACACGGGACGTCGGTTTATAGTCTCATCCGAAGGACTTTTGGGGAGAGTTGAGTCTGCACTGATGTTAACTCTAGGGGGAAAATCTCGAACGGGAATCGAACCCGGGTCGTCAGATTGCGAGCGCAATGCTCTGACCACTAGGCTATCATGTCCCCGATTATACATGAAGGAATGGCGCTCAGCAGGCATCCGAAAACAGTATGCTCCATTTTTGTCTGCAGCCACAGAACACAAAATAGGTAAAGGTGTCCCATAACCTATGTGGTCGTAGGCGAGCAAGGCATCAGAGACCTCAGCTTCTCTTAGGAGGTAGCATATTGAAGGCGGCGCCCATCTCCTCTCCCTCGCTGCTTTACCTTCCCTGTCTCTAAAAGAGACAGATACCCATTGACAGCTGGGAGAACTGGGTGATTGTACTGAAGCCAAGGCGCGCAAACGGTCACCCATCCAATTGGTAACCACGCTCGATGCTGCTTAACCTTACTTTGGGAATGCGAGGGTTCTGGACCACTGACTACTGAGCTATCCCGTTTCCCACAATGCACAAAGCAGAAAAGAAATCCTTCCTGTATTCGGCAGTAAACTTCTCCCAAGTAGGCACAAAGCCTTCATTTGCAACCGCCGACTCTGAACAGGCGTGAGTTGGGTTTTTTTTAAATTTATTTTTTCTCTACGAAAATCGCTGTAGCACTATAGCAGCTATCTCTTCAAGGGAAAATCTTCATAGTAAAAAGATATTCTATTTCACAACCAAACAATGACAACTTAAAACTGTTAAAATTATACATACATACATACATACATATATATATATATATATATATATATATATATATATATATATATATATATATATATATATATATATATTATATATATATCTGTGTGTGTGTCTAAATATATGTATATATATATATATTATATATATATATATATATATATATATATATATATATATATATATATATATATAAGTCTGCTTTTTACAGTTACAAAATAGACATCAAAGTTTCATATGAGAGAGAGAGAGAGAGAGAGAGAGAGAGAGAGAGAGAGAGAGAGAGAGAGAGAGAGAGAGAGAGAGCAGTTAAGTCAAAAGCATTTTACTAATTTCATGAGGAGCAATTACAAGCACACTAATACGAATCATAATCTCGAAAGACATAAGAAAGCTACATTTCATATTGGTTTAAACATTCCAAGATAACTTCATAGTAGCATACAGACAGACAAACAGACAGACAGTTTGCTGAACATTATTGACTTACTTTCTAGTTACAGATCGCACCTTGTGCCCTTCCACTATTTAGTCAGTAAATAGCAGGTGTTTGCAGTGAGAAAAAAATAGCAGCTGTTCATATTCCAGTTAAGGATAAAACCGGCCACATGAAGTTAGTGTTTGCCAATTCTTCACACCGCCAGTAAAACAAAGTGTTCGACACTGCCAATAATTGACCTTGCTGCGTGCATATGAGTTCTCTGTGTGTGTGTGTGTGTGTGTGTGTGTGTGTGTGTGTGTGTGTGTGTGTGTGTGTGTGTGTGTGTGCGTGTGTGTGTGTGTGTGTGTGCGTGTGTGTGTGCGTGTGCGTGCGTGCGTGCGTGTGTGTGTATGTGTGTGTGCGAGCGCGCGCGTATGTGTGTGTACACGCTTGCGTGCGTGCGCGCGCACGCGCGCGTGCGTGTGTGTGTGTGTGGAAAGTGACAGAAAAAGAGGGATAGAAAAGGGGAAATTTCTAGCACATACTTTTCAGAAGATGGGGACACAATTTATACTGGAAGAGCCCACGGCATCCCTGCGGTTCTATATCAGTAATTAGGAATAATAGATTTTTAAAAATTTAAAAGGCCCTTACCTGCCCCCCCCCCCCCCCCCCCCTCTAAAAAAGGTAAAAGGAAAATAAAATAAATTTCAGCAATGCCAGATTGAAGAAGCAATAGTCCAGGTCACTGGTCCAAGGGATGTAATCGCAAGAGTGACACATAACCTGAGATAATTCCTTGAATGCAACACATTGTGCGAAGAATGCATCAAAACTTAAATCAATGTTAGACACCTGTAATTAATAAATATTTGGTGCCATGTACATACTACCACTAATGCATGATACTCTGAATTGGATGCCATGTACATACTACCACTAATGCATGATACTCTGAATCTGGTGCCATGTACATACTACCACCAATGCATGATACTCTGAATCTGGTGCCATGTACATACTACCACCAATGCATGATACTCTGAATTGGGTGCCATGTACATACTACCACCAATGCATGATACTCTGAATCTGGTGCCATGTACATACTACCACCAATGCATGATACTCTGAATTGGGTGCCATGTACATACTACCACCAATGCATGATACTCTGAATCTGGTGCCATGTACATACTACCACCAATGCATGATACTCTGAATTGGGTGCCATGTACATACTACCACCAATGCATGATACTCTTAATGTGCTATTTTTCGTTCCTCGGATAGGCCTAGAGCTCCGAGGTTCATCACTGGTAGGATTTTGCGTATGCGGCCGTTTTTGCCCACCATGAAGGTAGCCGCATTCCGACTTTGGGGACGTATGCTTGGTAAGTTTTTGTTTCCGTAACCCACATATCGCTGGCATGAATGACAGGACCCTCAACATGCATATTTTGATCTGCTGCATGTGTATATACACGAAGGGAAGGAAGGCACTGGCAGGTCTGCACTTGAAGTTGACCGGGCAGATCATAAAATTCCCCACCCTTGATTCACCCGACGCCGCCGAGATTCGAGCCCACGACTTCATGGACCCATGGGATTGAAGTCGAACAGTCATAACCATTCGGCTAATAGTGTCCATTGAAGGTGTTTTCAACTGCTAGGGTTTATATTGACAATTTTCTGTATTCCCTGTTAATGTTTCTTTCTTTTTAGTTGTTTGGTTTGTGAATCTTAAGCACTGAAAGTAATGAAGTCAGTACAATACCAAAGGCAAACATCACACATTATTCAAGTTCCATCACCATTTATTTTCTTTCAGAAGAATTACACACACGCACACACACATACGCACGCACGCACGCGCGCACACACACACACGCGCGCGCGCGCGCACACACACACACGTTAAATCCTGTTCCGCTTTTCATACGAGTAGGTCATCGTGTGCCGGTGGGAACAGATGACAAGATTTACAAAAACTGCATACACGCGGGGACCAGATGTAAAAAAGCATATGTGCTTATTCCATTATCCTCGATACAAAAGAATAAAATAAACACACACACACACACACACACACACACACACACACACACACACACACACACACACCACACACACGCACACACACGCACACACACGCACACACACCACACACACACACACACACACACACACACACACACACACACACACACACACACACACGTCCTCTCAGTTCTTCCTGCTCGAACCCAGAACCTCACATTTTACTCGTTAGGCAGACGAACGTTTTAATCGTCTTGTGTCATTCTCCTGCATTTTTTTTTCTCGGAAAGCTTGCATGGCGAGGAAACGACAGTCACAAGGGCTCGTTGCACAGGTAAATGTTGACACGGCTTTTGCATTCCTTGCGAATCTGTTGGTAAATTCCGAGCCTTAAGTCTTCGTGCTGACCTGCGAAGTTGTAGTTACAAAGCTAGGGCTAAGTGTCAGATGCACGGAACTGGTCGACAAAAGCCCCGTTGAGGCTTCTTGGCTCCAACGGGCGGATAGCCTAGTGGTCAGAACATTGCGCTGGCAATTTGAAGACCCGGGTTCGAGTCCGGTCGAGGAAATTTTCTTCCTGGAGTTAACATTAGTGCTGACTCCACTCTCCCCAAAAGTCCTTCGGATGAGACTTTAAACCGAGGCCCCGTGTGCGAACGCACGCAGAACATCTCGCGCACACGTTAAATCCTGTTCCGCTTTTCGTAAGAGTAGGCCATCGTGTGCCGGTGGGAACGGATGACAATATTTACAAAACTGCATACACACGGGGACCAGATGAAAAAAAGCACATGATTGCTTATTCTGTTATCCTCGATATAAAAGAATAATAATAATAATAATAATAATAATAACTGTTCGGAAGAGGGCTGTGGGGAGAGCATAGGGCAGGGAGATTTCAGGGAGACTAGAGTAGAGGGAGACTGGGGGGGACAGCAGAGAGAGATTATGGAGAGAAGTATGGGGGAAATAGTGGGAGACTGGGCAGAATAGAGAAAAACTAAGGGCAGAGTGATGGGAGAGTAGAGGGATGAAAATTTAAAATTATGGGGGAGACTATGGGGAAAGTAGTGGGAGATTATGGAGAGAGCAGGGGAAGACCATAGGGGAGACTATTGTGAGAGTAGTGGGGGGATATGGGGAAAGAAGAGGGAGACTATGGGGAGAGTAGAGGGAGACTATAGGAGGAGTAGATGGGGGCTATGGGGAGAATAGAGGGAGGTTATGGGGGGAGTATTTATATGTGAAGGTTTGTTCAAATCTTCTACAATTTATTCTCTGACAGGTAAGTGTCAATAGCCTGTTGAATTTGGATGCCACATCTGCCGACCTAGTCAGCAAAGAATGCCGTACCTGAGACTAAATGTCCTCACACATGGAAACCAAAAATACAACAATCACCTATCTTGATCACGTTTTTGTTTTTTTTCATAGTACGAAATCCGCACTGAATTTCATTTAGAGCCAAGCATTGAGCACCAGTTGGGTTGAATTCTTGTTACCCTGTAAGGTCTGTTTCAGAGCAACTAAAGTCCAAAGTGCCAACTCTTGGTCCGACCATGTCGGCTCTGAAAAGTTGGCATCAGCTGCCGAAATTGAAGATTTTTCAGCAATTCTGGCATGTACATTTTTTTTTTTAAAGCCTCTCCTTGAACTACTTTCAGTTCGTCATACTAAGCAATTTCTGCCAGAGATCAAAATAAGGTCTCCTAGAATCAATCGGTCATAACGGCTCTTCCTCCCTCCTCTGCTGCCACCACCCACCCCTTCCATCCCTCAACTTATTTTTCTTCTCCATTTCTATGGCAAGTGGCATAATAGGACAGTGTGGATGTTACGCCACGACAGTGGAAAGGATTGAAATGACCCTGAACTAATGGAATTATGCTTACCTTTACATTTTTTTCGATGATCTGCGTGTTCTCGATGCTTTTTTTTTTGTCTTCTTTTTCGTTTTGTTTTTTTTTTCGTTTTTTTTTTTTCCATTGATGGGCTGGTTGCAGACGAGATAATTCAACATCTGAACATTTTGCCCAGAACAAGATTTTGCACCAGTCACGATGCAGTCGTTTATTGTCCAAGCTGTCCGTCTCAGACAGCTATTCCCACCTCCACATGTTCTTCATTCCTTTCTCAACAGTAGCGAGGTTTGAATTGCAAGAACGGCACGGCAAAACTTCACGTTGCCCTAACTGCAAAACTTTCTGTGCTTGAGGGCACCTATGTTGTCTTCCAACAAGAAAGAGCGCTTCCTCATTTCCGGCTGTCTGCTACAGTCGTCTGCTTCGGTCACCATACCGCCGATTAACTATTTCTTTTTTCACAAAAGAGAGAGAGAGAGAGAGAGAGAGAGAGAGAGAGAGAGAGAGAGAGAGAGAGAGAGAGAGAGAGAGAGAGAGTCTTTTCGGGCAGAATAGGATTGATTGCAGCAGTTTACACTCTCTCTTTGTATCGTTTCTCTTTGATGTGATTGTTGAGGTTTCTTGCATGCACCACCAGACCACACCAGACTAACTTGACACCACACAGCATGCTTTCCCGTGGATTTTCCTGGCCCCTGTTCAGCCAATCCTATCACCATTTGCTTGCCACACCAGCATCAATATCTTCTGTTGAAGAATTTCACACAACTATGTCGGTTTGCTTTAGCATTTTTGCTTTTTCCTTCTCTTTCTTTGCTCTTGTTCAAATTCGATCAGGTCAACCCAGAGCAGAAGGCCTTGAAAGCGCATATGCGAACTAGTCCTACATAGTGCTACTTTTGGCGGGATGAACACCTGGTCTCGTCAGGTGCTGCTCGATTTTTGCTTTTAGATTTCCGCAAACATAAAAAAAAATTTATGCCATGTCTGGTTTCAAACATTGCTTGCAGGCCAAAGCGTTTTATTACATGCGCAGTGAAAACACTTGTTTAGTTTGTTGCTACTTCATTCATCTAACCTCCGAGGTCTGCTACTCTTGGTTATACTGGATTTAATGCATGGCTTTTGCCTTGCTTTGTTGTTTTGAACTCTTGACAGACAAATATCCATCTAACTAAGGTGATCAATGGACTTACTGAGACTTTATGTGCATGTGCCAAATTAATAATTACCTCCCTAAAACACTTTGTCATATACTATTCCAAGCCCATTTTGTCCATGCACTCACATGCATTTGAACTTTTATCTGCTTATTTTTTCCCACAAAAAGTATCTTCAGTTTTTTGTCAGGTAAAAGAGAATGACTTCAACAGACAAAACTTGGTTTTCAAAGGTTTTTTGAGGTGTTTGTCACAGGTTGTCACAATAATATTGTTTAAAAGCCCTACTGACCACCAAAGCCATATCAGGGCTGTCACTTCAGTTTCAGTGGCTCCAGTAACTTTCACAGGTTCTCATTTCAGTCATTTTCAACAGGATTCAAGGTCTTGAATTTCATATTTCTTTTTTTTTTTAAATGTTCTAAATAAAAAAAAAATCGCCAATATGGAATTCAAATGAAAACTAAAGGAAAATCCCTCAGGTAAATGTGCACTGAGAGTGATTTGATTTTTATGGAGATACTTTTGTGTATGCATAGAAAAGTTCGTAAAGGTAAAGTTGTCCCATAACCTATGTGGTCATAGGGGAGTGAGGATCAGCTTCTCTAAAATCCAGCATATTGAGGGCAGTGCCCATCTTCTCTCTTTCACTGCTTTATCTTCCCTGACCCTAAAGAGGGCAGGTAGCCAATGACAGCTGGGTGAACTGGGGGACAGTACTGAAGCCAAGACAAGTAAACAGTCACCCTTCCACTTATGTAACCACTATTGATGCTGCTTAACCTTAGCTTGGGAAAGCAAGTGCACTGACCACTGAGCTATCCCATCCCCAGTAAAGTTCATATAAAGGCAGAAAAAAATGGTATAAACAGAAATGTGCTATTTCAAGGGTTGGTGAGGATTTTTCACTGCAGCTCTGGAAAGTGGCTCTGTTAACTTGTGTTAGTTTTTTTTTTTCAAGCGACGTCACATACCAGTAAACCAAAAAAAGTAAATTTACAACCGACTTCATTCGGAACTTTCAACGTTAGTGGAGGGACAATATCCAGAGTTTATAATTTTATTTTGGAATGGTTAGTTGACAGCCATGAAATATATAGCTCACATATAGAGCAGTCAGACAAAATTTATTGGCCCCTTTATCAAGCAAAACTCCTACTTACAAAGTCTCAAGTAATGGTGAAGAAGATTTGAATGTGGTAACACACCACACACACACACACACACACACACACACACACACCACACACATACACACACACACACACACACACACACACACACACACACACCACACACATCACACACACACACACACCACACACACACGGTTCGCATGTATGCACATATCATTTTACCTGACGCATGCATACAGAGTGAGTGGATAAGTAGTTATGCATACATAAGCAACCAAGAGAGTGAGAGAAAGTGTGGGCATGTGTGTGTGTGTTATGTGTGTGTGTTTTTTTATTATTTTTTTTATTTATTTATTCTTTTATATCGAGGATAACAGAATAAGCAATCATGTGCTTTTTTTTCATCCGGTCCCCGTGTGTATGCAGTTTTGTAAATATTGTCATCTGTTCCCACCGGCACACGATGGCCTACTCTTACGAAAAGCGGAACAGGATTTAACGTGTGGCGCAAGATGTTCTGTGTGTGTGTGCGTGCATGTGTGTGGGTGTGTGTGTGCATGTGTGTGTGCGCATGCGTGTACGTGTGCCTCAAAGAGTGTGAACTTTTCAGAGGGGATGGATGAAGGGGATGAAACACAACATAAAATGTTTACACGCACCCCCCCCCAACACACACACACAATCTCCCCTGTGGGGATGTCAGAGGCCTGTCAGTATAAATAGCATCCACATCTTCTGTGCTAGGAATTCCCTCTTTTCTAGCACTCTTTCTGCTTTGTTTCTTTTCTTCCAGTCATCTCCTTCTTGCCTATTTTCTGCCTTCTTGGTCCATTCTAGTTCTCTCCCTAGCCAAAATTGGATGCTCTGGGCCTGACTTGTCAGGCGCTTAATGGCAGTGCAACGCATTTTTGCTCAAATGACAGACAATAATTGTTGCTGTCTGAGCATTCCACGAAAAAGAATATGCCCCTAAAGGATAAAGCAGAAAATAAAATTCATACATGCAACTCACACACACACACATATATATTTATCATAAACCATGAGAATCACAACTAAAACACATATATCAAGGACAAATTTCATTTATTTTCACAACAATAGATCACCTTCTCACAAGCATTCATCAATATTCCAAAATCCGCACAACATAAAAACTACTCCAATCCAATCATACCCCCCCCCCCCCCCCCCCCCCCCCCTCCCCCCAAATCTCTTCTCTTTTCCCAAATACTTACAAGGAATTTCAAAGAGGAGAAAAGACCTAATTATCACCAATACAGAAACTCTGTCCTTTCAAGCTTAATAATAATAATAATAATAATAATAATAATAATGATGATGATGATGATAATGATAATAATAATAATGATAATCATCATCATCATCATCATCATCATCATCATAGTAATAATAAAAATGCAGACAGAGAGGCTTTTTAACTGCTTCCCATATAACCTGAAGCTTCCCTCCACCAGAACCAATCTCTCTGCTCACCATTGGCACAGCACTGGACTGAAGACTAGCTATCACTTCTTGATTAAAGACATAGCAGCGTCTCAACAACGTATCAGAAACTTCACACACGTCTTTTTCAGCCAAACAAAATGCTGCAGCTTCAACATCTCTCAGTAACAAAAAAAAAAAACCAAAAAAAACAAAAAAACCCAGGACTGAGGTGAACACGTTGCAATATTCCCATCACGGTCAGAAAGTGGTGCTCATGACGAGCGATTGGGCGTCACATGGCCAAAGTGATCCTTGATGACGGCCTGAGCAATCTGTCTGCGCCCTGAAAAAGAGAAAAGGTAAAGGTGTCCCATAACCTAGGCAGTGGTAGGGGAGCGAGGCATCAGAGACCTCAGCTTCTCTAGGGGCCAGCATATTGAGGGCGGCACCCATCTCCTCTCCCTTGCTGCTTTACCTTCCCTGACCCTAAAGAGGGCAAGTACCCATTAACAGCAGGGTGAACTGGGGGGACTGTACTGAACCCAAGGTGCGCAAACGGTCACACCTCCAACTGGTATCCACTCTCGACGCTGCTTAACTTGACTGGGGGAAAGCAAGTGCTCTGACCACTAAGCCATTCCGCCCCCAACAAAATGTACAAATATGAAAAAGAGTCGTTACATCATCATGGTTAAAGTCTTAAAAGCCGATAAATGTTTGGGGTTTTTTTGTTCCTTGGCCAGAACTCAACCACTGGTGAGGTTTTTGTGTATGCAGCCCTTTTTTCTCCCCAACCATGTAGGGAGCCCCATTCCAATTTCAGAGATGGTGTCTAAACAAGACATCTGTGTGCATGCTGATTTTTTTTTTTGGGGGGGGGGGGGGGGGGGTGTTGAGAGGAGGTCATCTGTTATATCAACACACCTACTCTTCTCAAAGGCGGGTTTTTATCGTATGCACAAGATGTTTTGCGTATGTCGACATACGGGCCTTTGTTTACAGTCTCATCCAATGTTTTGGTCAAAGTAGGAAGAAAAGGTGAGGCGAGGACAGAACCTCTTGGTTTATTTGCTGGCAGGCAAACATCTTAACCATCCTCCTTCTTATAAATGGAGTCATATATGGTACATATTACCTATACCATGCACAGGAGTTTCAACAGGCAAGCTGGGGTTAAAAGTTTCTATGAGTTAGAAAACTGATATCAGTGTGTGTGTGTGTGTGTGTGTGTGTGTGTGTGTGTGTGTGTGTGTGTGTGTGTGTGTGTGTGTGTGTGTGTGTGTAAGTCAGTCTTCAATTTTAACGTCTTTCCACTTTAAGTGATACCAGACGACCCTAAGATAGGAGACTGGATAGGTAAGAGAGAGGCGGGGGGAGAGAGAGAGAGAGAGAGAGAGAGGAGAGAGAGAGAGAGAGAGAGAGAGAGAGAGAGAGAGAGAGAGAGAGAGAGAGAGAGAGATGAGAGAGAGAGAGAGAAACTAATGTGTGTGTATGCACACGCCGCGCACGTGTGCACGTTAGTGTGTGTGTGTGTCTGTGTGTGTGTGTGTGTGTGTGTGTCTGATAAATAGTAACAGCAAATAAAAGTTATACCTCTGTGTGTGTGTGTGTGTGTGTGTGTGTGTGTGTGTGTGTGTGTGTGTGTGTGTGTGTGTGTGTGTGTGTGTGTCTGTCTGTCTGCCTGTGTGTCCGTGTGTATTTCTGTTTCTCATTTGTTTAATTGATGTCTATTCATAATGAGGTGATTTTGACACATATTTGTAAATTGATTTATGACAGATGCTATAGTCAAGTAGCTAAGACAGTTCGACTTCAATCCAATACGTCCATGAAATCATGGGTTCAAATCTTGGCAGCATCTGGTGAGTAAAGGGCTGGGATTTTCACAATCTCCCAGGTCAACTTCAAACGCAGACCTGCCAAAGCCTCAATTCCCCTCATGTTTATACACATGCAGAAGATCAAATACGCACGTTAAAGAAAAAATAATAATGACACCACAAAAACAGAAGAAAAACAAACAAATACAGACACAAACTCGCTCGCTCACCTTCCATAAGGTCCAGGTACAACTTCAGGTAATACATCTGTGCAGGAAGAGGCGTGCCATTGTTTTGTGAGCCCTGCAAACAGACAGCAACAGTTTCACTTTCATCATTTATTTTTATTTTTTCCCCATTCCTCAGCTAGAGCTCTGAGGTTCACCAATGGTGAGATTTCTCCATATGTATAATGTGACCCTTTTTTTCCCCCCTGCACGGCATTTAGGTAGCCGCATTCCGACTTTGGGGATGGCGCCTAAACATGACACCTCCTGTGTGCATGCATTTTTTTTCAGCTTTCATCATCTGCACCTTTACCTTCACCTGTCCTGTAGTCCTGTGGACCATGGGGGCACAACTGAAGATTCTACCATTTACAGCTGGGTGAACTGGAGGACTGTACTGAGGCCAAGTTGTGCAGATGGTCACCCATCCACTTGGTAACCGAAGCTGCTTATCATCAGCTGTGGTGTGCCACCCCAACCCCCCCCACCCAAACACCTCACCCCTTTAAAACCACCTCCACCACAACCACCACTATCACCACAACCACAACCACCACTATCACCATAACCACCACCATCATTATCACAACCACCACCATTACCACAACCACACTCACTACCATCATCACAACCACAATCACCACCATCATCACAACCACCACCACAACCATTACCACCACCATCATCACAACTACCACTACAATCACTACCACCACCACCACCACCATCATAACCACCACCACAACCATCACCATTACCCCAATCACCACCACCACCACCACCACAATCACCAAAACCATCCCAACCACCACCACAACCACCACCACCACCATCATCACAACCACCACAACCACCACCATCACAACCCCCACTATCAAGACAATCCCACTGCTAGGTAAGGTGAGGTGAGGTGAGGTGGTGAGGTGAGTGCTGACCTCGGTGAGGTGAGGCGAGGTGGTGAGAGGTGAGGTGAGGTGGTGAGGTGGTGAGGCGGGGTAAGGTGAGGCGAGGTGAGGCTAGGTGAGGTGAGGTGGTGTGAGGTGAGATAAGGTGGTGTGAGGTGAGGTGAGGTGGTGTGAGGCGAGTGAGATAAGGCGAGGTAAGGTGAGGTGAGGCAAGGTGAGGTGAGGCAAGGTGAGGTGAGGTGAGGCAAGGTGAGGTGAGGCAAGGTGAGGTGAGGCAAGGTGAGGTGAGGTGAGGCAAGGTGAGGTGAGGCAAGGTGAGGTGAGGCAAGGTGAGGCGAGGTGAGGTGAGGCGAGGTGAGGTGAGGCGAGGTGAGGTGAGGTGAGGTGAGGCGAGGTGAGGTGAGGCAAGGTGAGGCAAGGTGAGGCGAGGTGAGTGAGATAAGGCGAGGTGAGGTGAGGTGAGATGAGGTGAGTGAGATAAGGCGAAGTGAGGTGAGGTGAGTGAGGTAAGGTGAGGTGAGGTGAGGCAAGGTGAGGTGAGGTGAGGTGAGGTGAGGCAAGGTGAGGTGAGGTGAGGGCTGACCTCAGTCAGGTACTTCATGGCCTTGTCGTACTCGGTGCGCATGGCGTGGGCCACAGCCAGATTGTGCTGCATGAAGGCCTTGGCCTTGATCACGTCACGCGGGATCCACGCCACCAGGGCACCTGACACATCATCACACATCAGCTGACAACTGCCACATCATCACACATCAGCTGACAACTGTGCCACATCATCACACATCAGCTGACAACTGTGCCACATCATCACACATCAGCTGACAACTGTGCCACATCATCACACATCAGCTGACAACTGTGCCACATCATCACACATCAGCAGACAAATGTGCCACATCATCACACATCAGCTGACATCTGGCACATCACACACATCAGCTGACAACTGTGCCACATCACCACACACCAGCTGACATCTGGCACATCACACACATCAGCTGACAACTGTGCCACATCATCACACATCAGCTGACATCTGGCACATCACACACATCAGGTTACAACTGTGCCACATCACCACACATCAGCTGACAACTGTGCCACATCACCTGACACATCACCTGACAACTGCGCCACACCATCACACATCACCTGACAACTGCCTGCCACATCACCACACATCAGCTGACAACTTGCCACATCACCACACATCAGCTGACAACTTGCCACATCATCACACATCAGTTGACAACCGTGCCACATCATCACACATCAGCTGACAACCGTGCCACATCATCACACATCAGCTGACAACCGTGCCACATCATCACACATCACCTGACAACTGCCCGCCACATCATCACACATTAGCTGACAGCTGCGCCACATCATCACACATCAGCTGACAGCTGTGCCACATCATCACACATCAGCTGAAAACTGTGCCACATCATCACATGTGACACATCCACATCGCCTGACAACTGCCACACGATACACTCCACCTCAGCTGACAACTGCCACACGATACACTCCACATCAGCTGACAACTGCCACATGACACACTCCACCTCAGCTGACAACTGCCACATGACACACTCCACCTCAGCTGACAACTGCCACACTCCACATCAGCTGACAACCGCCACATGACACTCCACATCAGCTGACAACCGCCACATGACACTCACATCAGCTGACAACCGCCACATGACACACTCCACATCAGCTGACAACTGCCACATGACACTCCACATCAGCTGACAACTGCCACATGACACATTCCCCGTCAGGTGACAACTGCCACATGACACTCCACATCAGCTGACAACTGCCACATGACACATTCCCCATCAGCTGACAACTGCCACATGACACACTCCACATCAACTGCCATATGAGACACTCCACATCACCTGACAACTGCCACATGACACACTCCACTTCAGCTAACTGCCACATGACACACTCCACTTCAGCCGACAACTGCCTGCCACATAACACACTCCACATCAGCTAACTACCACATGACACACTCCACATCAGCTGACAACTGCCACATCAGCTGACAACTGCCACATCAGCTGACAACTGCCACATAACACACAACTGCCATATAACACACAACTGCCACATAAAACACTCTACATCAGCTGACAACTGCCACATAATACACAACTGCCACATAACACATAACTGCCACATAACACACAACTGCCACATAACACACACCACATCAGCTGACAACTGCCTGCCTGCCACACTGCTTGCAGTCCTCTTCAACTGTGCTGCAGCTGTCGATGAAGAAAAAACATGAGGAGGGGGAAAGAGAAGATGAAGAATTAGGATGCGGATGAGGAGAAGAAGGAGGAGAATGAAGAAAGAGGAGGAGGAGGTGAAAGAGGAGGTGAAAGAGAAGGAGATCGAGAAAAAGAAGATGAAAAAAGAGGAGAATGAGGAGAAGAAAGAGGAGGAGAAGAAGAAAGAGGAGGTGGAGAAGAAAGAGGAGAAGAAGGAGAAAGAGGAAGAGGAGAAGAAGAAAGAGGAAGAGGAGAAGAAAGAGGAGGAGAAGAAGAAAGAGGAGGTGGAGAAGAAAGAGGAGAAGAAGGAGAAAGAGGAAGAGGAGAAGAAGAAAGAGGAAGAGGAGAAGAAAGAGGAGGAGACAAAAGAGGAAGCGGAGAAGAAAGAGAATGAGGAGAACAAAGAAGGTGGAGAATAGGAAGAAGAAAAAGAAAAAGAAAGAGAGAAGAAAGAAAATAAAAACAATGAAAGAATCAAACGAACTACACAGATTCAAATAAACTGTATTTTCAGGTGATGGAATAAACATGAGAACCACTTAAAAAAAGAAAAAAAAATTAATATCCAGCCTTCTATATGAGAGAGAGAGAGAGAGAGAGAGAGAGAGAGAGAGAGAGAGAGAGAGACAGACAGACAGACAGACAGACAGACAGACAGAGACAGACAGACAGACAGACAGACAGACAGACAGACAGAGACAGACGGAGACAGAGAGATAAAGAGGCAGAGAAAGACAAAGAGACAGAGGGGTATAGACAGAAGACTAGAACCGCACACATTGCAACTTACTTTTATCTTCTGCCCCTTCTGCCGCATCGCGATCTCCTTTGTCGTTCTTGTCTATCTTCTCTGCAACAAGTCATCGCATCCAGTACAGTACAAACACAGGCAATCCTTCACACCTCACCCACATGCAATCCCAGAAGTCGGAATGCAGCTACCTTCATGGTGGGCAAAAATGGTCGCATTCGCAAAATTTTCACCATTGGTCAACCTTGGAGCTGTAGCCAAGGAACAAAAAAAAAAACACCCACCCCCAACCCCCCCAAAACCCAACAAAACTATATATAAAAAAAAAGCCACATGCAGAACAGGGTCTTACATTACCATATAAATCTCACAGAAGAAAGGGAATTTTGAAAAGGCAGTTTCCACTTACGAAAATCCAGTAAGAGTCGGCAAGACTTTGTTCATTTCAGGCTCCAGACGATTTACTGTACGGTTTGCCATTGACAAACCCATGCACAAACCAGCAGCATTAAAGCAGTAACAAAGATCCTGTGTAACAAATATGCACAGACAAGTCTGTGAACTCGAGTTATAACATGCCAAAAAGTCGCAGACACAGAACAATTCCCTCCAACACCAGAGTTTGGATGCGCTGGGCCAGACTCGTCAGGCGCTTCACAGCAGCGCATCAACGCATTTTCGCTCATACAAACAACAGACAACACTGGTTGCTGTCTGAGCATTCAGCAAAGACACATCAAGCTGTAACAGTGGAAAAGAGGACAAAAACGAACCTGGGTCTGCTTTGGCCTCCGGGGGAACTGTGCTGACGTCTGCAGGAGTGAGGGTCTCTGGGCTGAGGTAACTGATGGCATCGGCAATGCGGTCCATGGCTACCAGTGCTTCCGCCATGTACATGTTGCCGCAGTAACTGCACACACACCACACTACACGGTCACTACACACACACCACACAGTAACTGCACACACCACACACTACACAGTGACTACACGGTACCTACACACACACCATGCAGCAACTACACACACCACACAGTAACTACACACACACCACACAGTAACTGCACACACCACACACACACACCACATAATACACAGTAACTACACACACCACACAGTAACTACACACACACACACACACACACCACACACTACACCAGTGTTGATTCTAGGATTTCAAAAAAGGGGGCCCATGGGCCCCCTGAAATGAAAAAAAGGGGGCATTTGCCCCCTCCCCCTTTTCTCTTCATAAAAGAGGGGACAAGTAGTAAGTAGTATATATTTTGCTCATAATACCGTTAGTACTCTGATTTCTACTATTTTTCAAGAACGAGAAACAAAACAAACAAGATGGTATGTAGGCAGAGAGTATTTAATATACACCTTATGTATTGCAGCTGGTCTGTAAAATGATTTTCTTACACAGGAAAGAGAGAGAGAGAGTTGTTGGGGGGGGGGGGGGGGAAGGGAGGGGGAAGATTGTGGTACATTTAGATGTGGAGGGATACATACTGCATAGACACAGGAGGAGATGCATTGTTTGTATACGAGAGAGAGAGAGAGAGAGAGAGAGAGAGAGAGAGAGAGAGAGAGAGAGAGAGAGAGAGGAGAGAGATGAGAGAGAGGAGAGAGAGAGAGGAGGGGGGAGGGAAGGAGAAAGAGAGAGAGAGAGAGGGGGGGGGGGGGGAGGGGAAGGAAGGAGAGAGAGTCAAAGTCAAATTTGTATTTCCACATTTGAGTTGGAGAGAGAGCTAGATCTAGATGAAAAAAGAGGCAAGAGCCAAAATCAGTCTTACCTCCCCCCCCCCCCCCCCCCCCCCCCCCCCCCCCCCCCCCCCCCCCCCCCTTACCATATGAGAGAGAGAGAGAGAGAGAGAGAGAGAGAGAGAGAGAGAGAGAGAGAGAGAGAGGAGAGAGAGGGAGAGAGGAGAGAGAGAGAGAGAGGTGGGGGAGGGACAAAGGGATGTCAAAAGTCCATTTTGTATTTCCATTTAGAGTTGGAGGGAGAACTAGATTTAGATCTAGATGAGAAAAGGGCTTAAAGCCAATGTCTAAGTCTTACCTTTTCCTCCCATATGGCAGAGAGAGAGAGAGAGAGAGAGAGGAGAGAGAGAGAGAGAGAGAGAGAGAGAGAGAGAGAGGGGGGGGGGGGTGTCAAAGTCAATTTTGTATTTCCACTTTCAGAGTTAGAGAGAGATCTAGATCTAGATGAGAAGAGAGGTGACAGCAAATATCAAAGTCTTGCCCCTCCCCCTCCCCATGAGGGAAGGAGGGAGGGAGGGAGGGACGGAGAGAGAGAGAGAGAGGGGGGGGGGGGGAAGGGAGGGAGAGAGATTTTCTGTTAAAGAGAGATTTAGATCTAGATGAGAAAAGAGGTGAAATCCAATATCAAAGTCTTTTTCCTCCCATGCAGAGAGAGAGAGAGAGAGAGAGAGAGAGAGAGAGAGAGAGAGAGAGAGAGGAGGAGAGAGAGGAGAGAGAGAGAGAGAGAGAGAGAGAGAGAGAGAGAGAGAGACATTTTTGATATCCAGCTGATAGTCTACCCTATGCCATCATTATTGTTGCCAAGCATGGGCTACTTGTCTAGCCAGATCTGAAAAACCGCCTAGAAAACTTGTAGGTCTATTAGCTTTGAACCCTGCTGGGTCGCCACTCCTTCCACTAACGATCTCTAGCACAATGACGTCACTTGTTTCAGGAGTCACGGCTCCTTCGAAAAATGACGTAATGACGTAAATGAGTAGGGCAATGACGTCAGACCAGCCGCTTTGTGATGGTTGTGACGACTGTAGGCGCTAATCAGTGCATCCTGCTGTCCCTGGGGTATCAACGTAATGACCAACGCATGTAGCGCTATTTTGAAACTATACAAACGGCAGTTGCGGGGGCGCACTGGTTGTTCAAATATGCGCTATCCACAGTTTTTTTGCGTCCGTTAGGGCGCACTGGTCACATTATTTTGCGGCAAAGTTGAAAAAAATGCGGGAATCCCGC
>CM060325.1:23984868-23994868 GCA_030674155.1 Stramonita haemastoma | reverse complement strand
TGTTGTTCTACGGGCGACTTCTAAGAGTGAAACAGTCAGAAAGAAGAACAACTGAAAACATTCTTGATGAAGTTTCAGCACAGAAAGAAATGTTGGCTGAAACTGATCAACACAGACTGAGATACGCTGGTCATGCAAACAGAAACTCAAAGACAAATCTGATGACGACAGTTCTCTAAGGAAAGGTTGAGGGCAGAAGGACAAGAGCCAGACCATCTGTGAGGGCTACAGGAGATCGTGGGACTCAGCAGAGATAGAAGATGATGGCGAACACCAGTGGTAATTATGTGGAGCTCCACACACCAACAGCGGCAATGGAGACAGGCGACAGATGATTCAGTATTTGTTATTTTTCCCAACTAGCCCTGTTCAAGTCAAGCAACTCAGTTCAACTGTCTCCATCATCACGGTCATCAGTAGGAGTTCCAAGCCATGCTTTCAGAGTTTGCCATCTCCCTCCATCTCTGCTGTCACCAGTAGCCCTCCCAGACCACTGATCTCAGTGATGTTGGCAATGTAGGATGTTGGTGGTCTGCCTCTTTTTCCTTCTGCCCTCAGCCTTACCTTGGAGAACTGTCGTTATCAGAATCATCTGATTTTGCAAATAGAAACAAGTCAAGCAAGCAAAGCATTACCACTTGAAGAGTGCAAGGTTTATCGTTATCATTAGCTTTATTTTTTATGATAAACTGCTGTAGCACTCTGTCAATACAGACGATACAAACAACACATTTCACCAATAGTAAGCCAGTGCCTTTCCTACCACTGTGCAAAACGAAAAGTTGAGAAGACAAGGTTGTTAGTCCTGACCTGAGGTTGGCCACTTCTGCAGGCCTCATAGGGCTGGCTGGGGGTGCTGGCACCAGACCTGGCTCTGCTACCTTCCTGCAATCCATACACAGGCCACACCTTCAGCACAACAGTACTCAACTCTTTGGTGTCGTGTAAAAGGTAAAAGGTAAGGTAAAGGTGTCCCATAACCTGCGTGGTCATAGAGGAGCAAGGCATCAGAGACCTTAGCTTCTCTAGGGGCCAGCATATTGAGGGCGGTGCCTATCTCCTTTTCCTTGCTGCTTTACCTTCTCTGACCCTAAAGAGGGCAGGTATCCATTTACAGCTGGGTGAACTGTACTGTAGCCAAGGTGCGCAAATGGTCACCCATCCAAATGGCAACCATGTTTGGCGCTGCTTAACATTGGCTGGGGGAAAGCAAGTGCTCTGACCATTGAGCTATCCCGTGTCATGTGCTAGCTATTAATGCAACACTTACCATAGGCCACATCTTCATCGCAACAGCACTTAACTCTTTGGTGCTGTGTTCTAGCTATTAATGCAACACTTACTACAGGCCATGTCTTCAACACAACAGCACTTAACTCTTTGGTGCTGTGTTCTAGCTATTAATGCAACACTTACTACAGGCCATGTCTTCAACACAACAGCACTTAACTCTTTGGTGCTGTGTTCTAGCTATTAATGCAACACTTACTATAGGCCATCTCTTCAACACAACAGCACTTAACTCTTTGGTGCTGGGTCCTAGTAACACTTACCACATCTCAAAATGCTGTGTTGTAGCTATTCATATGACTTTTTTTTGTTTCAAATAAACAAATAATCCTCATCCCACATAAAACTGAGCAGTCTTCATTCTCCACACCAACTAAAATTTGTGTGTTAAAAATAATTTTGAAAGAAGGTTGTAAATGCATGTGGAAAAAAGTCTGGTTAGTTTTTATAACTACTCAGGCTTTACCACCCCTATCTTGTCAACAGCCCCCTACCCACCTTCAGACTCAGATGTTTGTTTCGTGCGATCTGGTAGCCCTGATTTCGGTCAGCTTTGACATGCTTGCTCCTTCACTCACACCACTATCAGCATCAATTTCAATCTCATCACTTTTATTCTCATCTGAATCAGGCTCCCACTCCTTCACTCACACTGCTATCAGCATCAATTTCAACCTCATCACTTTTATTCTCATCTGAATCTCAGGCTCCCACCCATCCATCATCAGACCCATCAGTGTCGTACCCACTGACGTCATCCTTGAACAGTCAGTCAATCCTGAACCTCAGAAATCAATTAATTTCTTTGATTTGCCATGTCATCTGTGATACACTCAAACCTTCATAGTTCTTAACCCTCTTCATCCCCCTTTGTCTCAAACACCCCTTCCCCACCTCCCCTCAAAACTTTTACTGTGACTCTCAATAAAATCCCCAACCAACCTACCTTCAAACCAACCAACCTGCCACCCAACCTACTCTACCACACACTCACCACACCAACCCAAGCTATGTCTACGTTAATCGCTTTCACCCTGTATTATATTTTGTATTTCGCACAAGTCTCTTTCCCAAGCCAATAAAGTGATCCCCCCCACACCCCCACCCCTCCCCCATTTGCTGTGCAAGGTCAAGGGGTCGTGACCACTCACGTGCTGTCACTGTCGTCGGTGGGGGGGACGTCTGCAGCATCCAAAGGGTCGGGGGGCAGGAGGGTAGGGCGTTGTTCAGACACAGGAAGGCGTACTCCAGCTTCAAGCCGGGCACAGTCCCCGTGTCGTTGCTGCACCACAGCCAGAAACAACCATTTTGTTTAGCAAAGTACAACCACCATTTTGTTTAGCAACGTACAACCAACCATTTTGTTTAGCAAAGTACAACAACCATTTTGTTTAGCAAAGTACAACCACCATTTTGTTTAGCAAAGTACAACCCACCATTTTGTTTAGCAAAGTACAACAACCATTTTGTATAGCAAAGTACACGTTGAATACAAAGGGCGGTGAGAGCGACAACAAGCTCACGGCTTACATACAGCCTACTCCTAAACAGACATCAGAATTATAACTGAACTGTGTTTATTTTTCTTTTATTTCAAGGATAATGGAATAAGCACTCATGTGCTTTTTCACATTCAGTCCCCATGTGTATGCAGTTTTGTAAATGTCATTTGTTCCTCCAAAAGCAGCCGGTAGAGTTGATGACGAATGATCAGAACCTGCTGAAATCCTTCTCCTCCTCCTCGGCGAACGCTTAGACAGCAAGTATTGTTGTCTGTCATGTCGCAGGGCGTTTTGGGGCATTTTGCCCATGGACGGGCTCAGGCATTTTTGGCCGATGTGCAAAGCAAAGGGTTTTGACCCTGAGGTACCTCAGTGCATTCATTTGTTCAAATCCTGTCAAGGAAAGTACTTTTTACAACTGTCAGTAGTCACTGCAGAAAAAAAAACTATTAAATATATTTATACGATCTTGTACTGCAAGAAATGCTATATCCTGTATCATGCAATAAATAAGATGGGTCAGGCGAATTTTGCATTCATGCCGTTGTTTACCAAAAAAAAAAAAGGAATCATGACATATCATTTTTGCCATTGGTATGGCAATCATGATCTCTTCAAGTAAACTTGTAAACAACGGCTTCTAGGCAACTATATCCCATCTGCTTCATCAGTCTTAACAATACTCAATAAATGGAAAAAGCCTTGAAATCTGCTCTATAGGCATCCAAATCCTCTCTCAGCAGCTTTCATTACCATAACCAGATTTATTTAGCAAACTTTGAAAATTCATAATTTAAAACCTTATTGATTTGGACACAGTAACATGTTGACAACATGGCAGCATCGTGTTAACACAAAGACAGCAACTCTCGTGAGAGTCTTGTTTATGTAAATAACAATGGTGGCGCCCTTAGTAAGCACACATTTTGCGGGTGTTAGCGGGCATTGACAGTTTAATTTTACTGTGGCGTTTGCAGGCCACCACACAAGGTTGGGTTACGTGCTTGACAAGTCAGGCCCAGTGCATATGACTTCGGCGTGGAGAAAATCATTATCTTCTAGTCTTTCTGGGGAAAAAAAAAAAAACCACAACCAGGAGAATGGATCAAGAAGGCAGAAAATCGACAAGAAGCAGGCGACAGTAAGAAAAGGAACAAGGCAGAAACAAAAAGAGAGGGAAAGAAAAGAGGAAGAGCCCAAAACAGCGACACATTTCTCTCCTGACGATCTCCCTGTCAGATTCCGGTTCACAGAGAAATTGCCTGTCAAGCAGCACACACGGCTGTTTTCATCATCTAGCACACAATTTACAGCAGATGGGGATGCATGCCATTCATACTGACAGGCCCCCAGCATCCCCATGGGGTAGAGGTTACAGTTCCCGCGATGAACTTTCAGGGGAGTGGAGTCCACACTGATGTTAACTCCAGGGGAAAAGTTCCCTCAAATGGGCGCTTGGTGGTGGCTCCAACCCAGGCCATCAGATCATGGGCACAATGCTCTAGCCACTAGGCTATCCCACCCTCTCCCCATTCTGATGAGACTATAAACTGAGGCCCCCTGTGCGAAACACATGCAGAACATTTTGCGCACACGTTAAAAATCCCGTTCCGCCTTTCGGAAGAGTAGGCCATTGTGTGCCGGTAGGAGTGGATGACAAAATTATAGAAAACCAGCATGCACACAGGTGTCATGTTTAGACACCATCCCTGAGGAAAAAATCGGGGAGTTGGGAGTCCCCAGGGCAGCTCAGGGCTGTGTGTGTGTGTGTGTATATATATATATATATATATATATATATATTATATATATATATATATATATATTTATATATATATAAATGGGTAGGTGCTGCACTTGTGGCGACGCGCTCTCCCCCGGGGAGAGCAGCCCGAATTTCACGCAGAGAAATCTGCTGTGACATAAGTGGTATAAAATAAAATATAAAATAAAATAAAATAAATATCCCTTGTTTTGATATGAAGCTGTCACATACACCTATGACTCAGGCATCTCGTTTCGGTCTAACTGCACTGACCACAGTATACACAAAAAAAGACGAAAGCAGAAGGCACCCTCCATCACTGACCTGGGTCTGTCCTGTCCAGTGCCCGGTCCAATGATCAGTTTGCGATGGAAGCCACTGCCCACTGACCCCTGAATCACCTGCTGCCGCTTTCCACTTGGAGTCACTGTCATTGTTCTGGTGACGCCAGACAGTTAGTTACCTTCAGTTCATGTAGTGTACAGATAACATACATGATCAGTGGTGTTTAGTCAGAAATGTACCTTCAGTTATGTATGTACTACACATTCAGTGTGGTGTTTAGATCAAAATAACTTTCAGTTTATGTATGTATACATACACCGATCAGTGTGGCGTTTAGAGTCAGAAATAACCTTTCAGTTTATGTATGTAACATACACGATTCAGTGTGGGTTTAGAGTCAAAATATACCTTCAGTTTATGTATGTTACGTATACAACACGATTCAGTGTGTGTTAGAGTCAGAAAAACCTTCAGTTATGTATGTATACATACACGATTCATGTGTGCATTTACAGCCCAGAAATATACCTTCAGTTGATATTGTATACATACACGATTCAGTGATGTTTAGAGTCAAAATATACTTCAGTTTATGTATTATACATACATATTTAGTGTGCGTTACAGTCAGAAATATACCTTCAGTTATGTATTATACATACACAATTCAGTTGGCATTTACAGTCAGAAATGTACCTTCAGTTTATGTATGTATACATACATGATTTAGTGTGGTGTTACAGTCATAAATACACATTCATTATACACACATTCAGTGTGGCATTTACACAGTCAGAAATAACCATCATCCTACACACAATTCAGTGTTGCATTTAAAGAAAAGAAAATACCATGATCATACACAAATTCGTGTGGCTTTACAGTCAGGATATATGTCCAGTCATACCATGGGCAACAACAATCAGATGTGGTGTTTACAGTCAGAAATATACCTCCGTTTATGTATGTATCATGTACACAATCAGTGGGTGTTAGTCATAAAATACCTTCTGTTTATAACACAATTCAGAGTAGCATTACTTTTTGATTAAGCTTGAATGCATCATTAACAACAACAAAAAAACACATTAAATTTGTGTGTGTGTGCGTGGTGTGTGCATGCGTGCATGTGCGTGTGTGTACTTAGATAGATGGCTTGATGAAAAAAAGCAAATGTATTGCTTATTCAATGTCCATCTGGCATCTGTAATAAAAATTTGACTCTGTCTTTCACCACATCTCTCTCTCTCCTCTTACTCACACACACACACACACATCACCAAACCAACACAACACACAACACCCCTTATCCCCCCCCCCCCCACCACACATCCTGAACTTGAGCACATTTAAATCCTGTTCTGCTTTTCTTAAGAGTAGCCATCAGTGCCGGGGAACAGATGACAAATTCACACAACTGCATACACACGCCCCTGTGGGACTCCCGGGGAATCTTGCAAAGCGAGCATTACAAGACTAGGGTCCCTGCCGCCAGCCAGCATGTCGTAAGAGGCGACTTAGGTGCACCACTCCCCCAGTAGGGTTGGACACAGGGCTAACAACCCTGTTCTGTAAAAAAAAGTTTGTTACAGAAACAGCAACAAAGAAATTCCTTTGTTGCTGCCCTACATGCCAAGAAGGCAAAAAAGCTTTGGATTGGACTTTGATTGGCATACACACGGGACTGGATGAAAAAAGCACATGATGCTTACTCATATCTCGATATAAGAGAATAAAGAATCAAGACAGAGTCATGCCAAACACTAAAAGCAACCCCCCAGTAACATGTACACTCAACCCTCTAACACAAACCTCACACACACACACACATCCACACACCCCCCCCCCCCCCCCACACCACCAAAACACAACAAAAAATCCACACACATCCTGTTCAGAATGGCACGCACTCAGCCACAGACCAGCCAGAGGCATGTACTTCAATACTTCTCATACACACTCACATCCTCACAGACTTTGTCTTTCTCCTACTCTCTCGTCTCTTCTACTGCCAATTCACAAATCAACTCAGCGGCATGTACCTCTCGTGCATGACGACTCAGTCTCCAGCTCAAGGTTGTCATTCTCCACACATTCTCAACATCATCAACTAAGAACAGTCATACTTTTGTAATCCTCACTCTCTCTCTCTCTCTCTCTCTCTCTTCTCTCTCTCTCTCTCCTCATCACACTCACACACACACACAACACACAACACACACACACAACACACACAACAAACACACACACGACACTACGCGTCGACGGCGCGCACGCACAGCCAGCACGGCACCACGCATGCACGCACACACACAACACACACACAGATGGACAGATGTACCTCTCGTAGGTGCATGATGCAACATTCGGCCAGATGCAGCCAGAGGCTTTGTCTTTCACACATACTCTCTCTCTCGCAAGCACGCACGCACCATGCACGCACGCACACACACACACACACACCCAACACACCACACAGATGGACAGATGTACCCTCTGTGGTGCATGATGCAACATTCGGCCAGATGCAGCCAGAGGCTTTGTCTTTCACACATACTCTCTCTCTCTCTCTCTCCTAACACACACACACCACACACACACACACACACACACACACACACACACACACCTCCCTGTGGTGCATGATGCAGCACTCAGCCAGACGCAGCCAAGGCTCTGTCTTTCACACATACACACTCTCTCATCTCTACTCTCTCTCTCTCCTTCTCTCTCTCTCTCTCTTCTCTCTCATCCTCTCTTCATTCTCTCTCTCTCTCTCTCTCTCTCTCTCTCTCTCTCTCTCTCTCTCTCTCTCTCTCTCTCTCTCTCACACACACACACACACACACACCACACACACACACACACAACACACACACACACACACACACACACACACAGACGGACCTACACACCTCTCTGTGGTGCATGATGCAGCACTCAGCCAGCCGCAGCCAGAGGCTTTGTCTTTCACACAGACACTCTCTCTCTCTCTCTCTCTCTCTCTCTCTTCTCTCCTCTCTCTCTCTCTCTCTCTCTCTCTCTCTCTCTCTCTCTCACACACACACACACAGATGGACCTACACACCTCTCTGTGGTGCATGATGCAGCACTCCGCCAGACGCAGCCAGAGGCTTTGTCTTTCACACATACTCTCTCTCTCTCTCACACACACACACACACAAGACGGACCTACGTACCTCTCTGTGGTACATGATGCAGCACTCAGCCAGCCTGAGCCAGAGGCGGGGGTTGGTGTGGTAGACCTGCAGGGCCACGGTCAGGCAGTCGTAGGCCACGCTGGGCTGGCTGCAGTGCAGGGCCTGGATCCCCATGTTGTAGATCAGCTCGTGGTGGCGGCTCAGGGCCACGTACTGGATCGGCTTCCCTGCCACAAATCACACACCACACCACATCAACACATCACACTTGGCTCAGGCCAAAAGCTGTGTCCGTTATTGATGTCAGCTCATTGCCAAGGCCTACACAAAAATGTTGTGATGTTGTAAAATGTTTGTGTTGAGATTTGCCTTCAGCCATGACAAGCTCTTACCAGAACAACCTGCACTCTCCTTTAAAGGAGAAAAAATCCTCTGAAGTCGGAGTATGGCTGCCTATATGGCGAGGTACTTGAAAACAGTCATACAGGTAAACTTCTCATTCAGTGTGTGCAATTTCAATCTTACAGTGATTCCCAGGTGGGATTAGTGAGTCAGAGATCACATTCCGGGTAACCCCCCAGAGTGTTAAGCTGGGGAACAACAACAACAACAACAACACATCACACCAGGCGTTTGAACCCTTTCGCTGTTGTCATAGGGTTGTTTTTGTTTGTAAAAAAAATTTTTTTTTTTTTTTTTTTTTGCTGCTGTCCTAGTTTGCTCAGGCACATGCTAGATGAAACAGGAGAGAGCTTTGAATCGTGACGAACAGCTATCGTCCAATCCAATCCAATGCAATGATGTTGCTTAGAGCCCCACCGACCGCACAGGCCATATTGGGGCTGTCACCTCGTCACGTTTTAAAACTCGTATTAAAAGTGTGCAAAACTATGTACAGTTTATTAAACAGGGTATAAAACCAACTCAACTGTCCTTGCTTGTATCGATGCCCTGGTCAACCATAAGGGTCACACACCACATCACGCGTTTTAACCCTTTTGCTGCTGTCATGGGTTTTTGTGTTTTGGTTTTTTTTAATTGATTTTTATTAAAAAAATGTTTAATTTTTTTATTTATTTCTTTTTGGCTGCTGTCATAGTTTGCTCAGGCACACGCTAGATGAAACAGGAGAGAGCGTTGAATCGTGACGAACAGCGATCGTCAACTTAGCATTTGCTGGCAAACGGTTTGTTTCTATGACAAACGCTGTTCGTCAACAGTACAGTGAGGAGGTTAAGGTTTGCGCAACACGTTTTGCTTGTGTATGCACACAGGACCTCGCTTTACAGTGTCAACTGAAGAGCATTTTTGAGGGAGTGGAGTCAGTAATAATGTTAACTCCAGGGTGAAAAATTTTTTTTTCTTGGAATGTGTATCTCAATGGTGGCTCAAACCCATGCAGTGTCTGAACACAAACGCAATGCTCTAATGGGGGACAGGATAGCCTAGTGGTTAGAAGATTGCACTACCAATCTGACGACCCAAGCTCAATTCTTGTTCAAGGGGCTTTTTTCCCTGAAGTTAACATCACTGCAGACTCCACTCTTTCAAAAAGTCCTTCGGATGAGACTATAACCCAAGGTCCCGGGTGCAAACGCACGCAGAACATCTTATGCACACGTTAAAACCACTTTTCAAAAGAGTAGGTCATTGTGTGCTGGTGTGAACAGAAGACAGTTTAAATCGTATACACACGGGGAGTGGATGTAAAAAAAAGCACACGAGTGCTCATACCATTATCCTCAAAATAAGAGAATAAATAAATAAATAATAAATAAACCACAAGCCTGTCATCCCCCTCCTCCCCTCCATCACCAACCAGTGGATCAGTCGTCTAGAGGTAATGCACCTGCCTAGAAAGCAAAAAGTCCGAGTCACAGTGTGTGGTGGTTCGAATCCCATTTGGGCCCAAAACTTTTACCCCATCCATTAGACCACGAGTTGTGGTCTGGGCGCTAGTCTTTCAGATGAGATGATAAACTGAGGTCCTGTGTGTT
>CM060325.1:23954868-23979868 GCA_030674155.1 Stramonita haemastoma | reverse complement strand
AATATATAATATATATATAATATATATATTATATATATATATATATATATATATATGTATCATGACATAAACCATTTTATTTTTTTATTTAAAAAAAATTCTTTTATATTGAGGATATTGGAATAAGCATTTATGTGCTTTTTTACATCCAGTCCCCGTGTGTATGCAGTTTTGTAAATGTCATCTGTTCCCACCAGCACATGATGGCCTACTGTTATGGAAAGCGGAACATGATTTAACGTGTGCGCGAGATGCACTGCGTGGGTTCGCACACGGGGCCTCGGTTTATAGTCTCATCCGAAGGACTTTGGGGGAGAGTGGAGTCAGCACTAAGAACACAAGAAACCTCAAACCAAATTTCACCACTGCACCATGACCATAATCATCACCACGGGTCATTGTGTAACAATGGAAAAAATTGCCTTTGTTTCAATAATCCTTCTGGCTCTGGTCTCCTTTGTTGTTGTTGTTCCTTGGCTAGAGCTCTGAGGTTCATCACTGGTGAGATTTTACATATGCTACTGTTTTCGCCCATCATGAAGGTAGCCGCATTCTGACTTTAGGGGATGAATGCTGCGTATCTTTGTGATTCCGTAGCCCATCGAATGCTGACATGAATTATGACATATTTAACGTGCATAATCGATCTTCTGCATGTGTCTATACATGAAGGGAATTAAGGCACTGGCAGACCTGCACTTGAAATTGACCTGGGAGATCATAAAAATCCCCACCCTTAATTTACCAGACACCGCGCCCAGATTCTAACCCATGATTTCATGGACCCATGTGATGGATATTTTTCACAGTGTTTCAGTGTTTTTCTGCCTTTTTGACAATCAACGAATTTTCCAAAGATACAAAACAAGTGATCTGCAATTTTATAACTTAAAAGTGCTTAGTTTGGTATTTATCCAAACTGTGTTTGAACCCACTTATTATTATTATACATGGAATTTGATAGCGCTATCTCTTGTAAAGACAAATCAAAGCGCTTGCATTTGACCTACAGAGCCACAGATCATCGCTGCGCACCAGGCGCAAAGATCAACGTACGAACAACGATGATCACTGTTGTTGTCTTGTTGCTCGCTGTACACTTTAGAGCGCAAAGCCTTGGCAAGTATGTATGGAGGGCAAGCTGTTACCCATGAGCAGCAGACCCCCTTCTCCACGGCACTGGATGATCCATTGGATCTATTGGAATCCATTTGGAGCCGCAGTCTGGGTACTCCACACTCCCCGTTCTTCACTTGCAGAATGAAAGCTTATAATTTCACTGATGCATGAGACAAAGCACAGGCTCCATGTCTCACTGGGCAAAACGAATGGCCCATTTTGCCGTTTGTGAATCTACATCTGCAAACTATCCCTCTTCTGGCCTGTTAACTAACGTCACTGTGCGTTTACTCCACCTCTTTCTTTGCTTCTGATGTGTGTCCGTTCAGTCAGTTTTTCTGGGAAAATCTCCGTCCTGTTGTTGTGAACGTGGCGCCATGTTTTCAACATCATGTTCACAGGGCGCAAATCCGACACCAATCAGTCAAGACTGTTAAATTATCGCACCCTTTCCTCATAACTAGTCCAAGAGCAGTCAGCTCCTGCTATAAATAACACCAGCTGACCACAGCTAGGCTGGGGATGGGATGGAATAATTAGCAGCTGAGAGAGCTGAAAGTGGGGGGGGGGGGGGGGGAACTTACAGCTGTGTGTTACCAAAACAAACCAAAACAACAAAAAAGAAGAAGAAAGCACAGAGAAAGAAAGGACAAAATGCAAGCAGCTCACTAAAGAAATTTTGAAAGTGGAGGCAACTTAACAGCTGTGTGTTACCAAAACAAACCAAAAACAAACAAAAAAGAAGAAGAAAGCAGCAAGAAAAGAAAGGGACAAAAATGCAAGCAGCTCACTAAAGAAATTTTGAAAGTGGGGAGGGGCAACTTAACAGCTGTGTGTTACCAAATCAAAACAAAAACAAAAACAAAAAGAGGCAGAAAGCTTAAGCAGAGAAAAGGAAGGGACAAAAATGCAAGCAGCTCACTAAAGAAATTTTGAAAGTGGGGAGGGGAAACTTAACAGCTGTGTGTTACCAAAACAAAACAAAAACAAAAAAAAAAAGAGGAGAAAGCAGAGTGAGAAAAGACAGAGGCAAAACAAATGCAAGCCGCTCACTAAAGAAATTTTGAAAGTGGGGAGGGGAAACTTAACAGCTGTGTGTTACCAAAACAAAACAAAAACAAAAACAGAGGAAGAAAGCAGCGTGAGAAAAGAAAGAGACAAAAAAAATGCAAGGCGCTCACTAGAGAAATTTTGGATCGGAGTGTCTCGTTGCTGTCCCCCCCTGCACTGGCCCCCTGCTCTCCCCGCTCTGGGGTGCCGGTGCCCTGCCCCCCTTTGCCGTTGGCCACCCCCTTCTCCAGGTAACCCAGCACCCGCAACGCTTTGTCCGGCTGCAACAAAACACCACCTCATGATTTAAAACAGGAATCCACGTTCTTCTTTTTTTTTTAGTGAACATAGGAGTCAAACTGATAATATTTATTACAAGCTCATGTTTTTATTATTAATAAGTCATACCAGATATTGAAAGGGCATCGCTTGTAAAAGAAAAAAAAAATTCATGATTACTTTCAATGAACCAAATGTGGCCACCAAAAAGTAAATTGTTTCAACCTTCCGTAGCTTTTTGTCTATAACAAGTACATAAACCATTGTTGCAAGGTTCAGGGGGGAAAGGGAAAATTTTAGGACTTAAGGCACTCCACAACTCAAGTAATATGATGCGAGGCCATGCAGGGGTGTTATGGTAACATGATTCATTGTTTCATTTACCAATAACAACACGACACACACACCTGAAACAAAAACAAAATTCAAGTAACTACTCTATCCAAATTTAACCTGGTACATAATTCATGAAAGGCAACACATAGCAAATACTATCGTCATCTAGCCAACTGTAAGAAAACCAAACTCCTTTCATCACTCATACCAAGATACCAAGTTAATCCTAGGAAACCAATACAAAGTAAACAATATATATGTAATATAATAATAATATAATATATAATATATATATATATATATAATATATAATATAAAGGTAAAGGTGTCCCATAACCTGTGTGGTCGTAGGGGAGCGAAGGCATCAGAGACCTCACTTCTCTAGGCCAGCATGTTGGGTGGCGCCCATGTCCACCCCCTGTTACCTTCCCATGACCCTAAAGGGCAGCTACCCATTACAGCTGCTGAACTGGGGTAACTGTACTGTAGCCAAGGTGCGCAAATGGTCAACCCATCCAATTGGCAACCACGCTCGATGCTGCTTAACCTTGGCTGGGGGAAAGCAAGTGCTCTGACCACTGAGCTATCCGTCCCCCATATATAAATATATATATATATTTTTTTTTTTTATTTTTTTTTTTTTAAATTAAATATAAGAAACGGGACAAAAGGAAAAAAAATTAATTGAAGAACCAACAAATACACAGAAATCTTATCCCCCCCCCCCCCCCCCCCCCCCCCCCCCAAAAAAAAAAGGAAGCACTCAGGAAACTGCCATAAGTTCACCAAGAAACCCCAAACGGATGTTTTCCAGCCTGAAAACCAGCACATCATAAGCCATGCCTGAACAGCCACGGAGTCTTTGCATATCTCTTTACAACTGCATGAATGCTCCAGTGGATATCATCACTCATGTTTTTACACACTAGCACATACCTTTAAAACAAACAGTGACGAAAAAACGAAGGTACATGTGTACCAAATCATGCTCTCTTTCACACTAGCACTTACCTTTAAAAACAATCAGGAATGAAAAACAAAGGTACAGTGTACCAAATCATGCTCTCTTTCACACTAGCACTTACCTTTAAAACAAACAGGACGAAAAAAAAGGTACATGTGTACCAAATCATGCTCTCTTTCACACTAGCACTTACCTTTAAAAACAATCAGGAATGAAAACAAAGGTACATGTGTACCAATCATGCTCTCTTTCACACTAGCACTTACCTTTAAAAACAATCAGGAATGAAAAACAAAGGTACATGTGTACCCAATCATGCTCTCTTTCACACTAGCACTTACCTTTAAAAACAATCAGGAATGAAAAACAAAGGTACATGTGTACCAATCATGCTCTCTTTCACACTACACTTACCTTTAAAAACATCAGGATTGAAAAACAAGGTACAGTTGTAACCAATCATGCTCTCTTTCAACACTCACCTGGCCCACACACAGGTGTAGTTCTGTCCACAGGAGCAACACGTTCTGAGCCAGAGCTTCATCTGAAACAACACCGCATTCTCTTCTTTCAACCCCCTCTCTTTCTTTCTTCCCCCCTCCCCCTTCTCTCTCTCTCTCCTCTCTCTCATCTCTCTCTCTCTCTCTCTCTCTCCTCTCTCTCTCTCTTCTCCTCTCTCTCTCCTATTCATCTAAGTTGGGTTTGTGATCTTCCAGACACAAAGAACAACACAAAATCACTCATACAAAAATATCTAACACCAGCTTCTCTATAATGAGAAGATAGAAAGATATTCAGGTATGATTTTTGCATTGCATCGCATTTTATGACAGAACAGTATCGCACTAAAGGACTATACAATGTACTGCCCTACCCCTCCACACTCTTTCTGCTGTGGTTAAGACATATCAATTTCATTTTCCTTCATGAACATCGGATTTTTTTTCGTTTTCCGATAAAATATGACATTTTTTTAATGCAGAAAACAGTAATGGAGGAAAACAACTGCAGGTAACCAGGTACAACTTTCCATTGTTTTGAAAAAGATGCATCAAATTTTTTTTTTAAAAACAAACCCTTGAGAAAATATCCTCTTTGAACGACCGCATTTTAGGTATTTTTGAGTAAGGACCATGCCTCTGCCCTGACCCGACTCGAGTTTTGGCTCCTGTCATAAAATATGGCATTGTGTAAAGCTGTACTGTGGTGTGAGTCTTAAAGAGTAATGCTCATTTGTAGAGGTGTATCACTCAGCTGTTTCACCCCACCCTGGTTGCCAAGCTGTGGAACATGTGACATCATATTTAACTACTTCAATTTCAATGTTGATGTATGAGCAAAATTACTCTCTCTCTCTCTCTCAACTAAGTCTTGATTCTGGAATCAATATCACATGAGTACATCAGTATATGCTTGGTGCAATGGCAGTGCATAAGGAATGATGAATCATGAAGCAACATGGTTCAAATCAGTGCTTGTGCATCCTGGTAGTTAAAATGGGATTTAAAAAAATAAAAAAAAAAAAAAAAAAAAAAAAAAAATATATATATATAATATATATATATATATATATACATATTATTATATTATATATATATATATATATATATATATATATATATATATATATAAAAACAAACATACAATACATATATATATATGTATATATTACACAGGTGTTTTGTCTTTTTTTTTTAAATGGGAAAGAAAAGGCAGCACTGCATGCAGATTAATACATCTTTTAAAGAAATGCATTCAAAGTACTTGACTGCATGGTTTTGAATTACATCACAATGATTTTCCAAAATATGCTTCCTGGTTTTGTTTTTTCAAGACTGTAATTCATCGAGGTGAAGCAGCACCACAGTGACTGAAAAGATCAATATTCATCCAACGCCAGACACAATCATGTATATCAACAATAAACCTTTCACAGGAGTGACAAATCCACTACACGTTAACTGACCGCTTTCATTTATTGGCACTGCGCTGCATCTGACAAGTTTGACGCACTAAAGCTAAGCTTTGTTGAAATCTGGATTCTGCTGTTGTAAAATTACAAGATGTCATTATCACTGGGCGTGGCGGCTAACACCAAACTCAGTGATGTCAACAGGTGAGAAAATACCAGATAAGGTTCAACCCAAGGACACTAAAAGGTTAGATATCTGATTCAGATTTAACCCATTTTCGTGTCTAGAGAACTGTGCTTTTCTTTGACCTAAAACATATTAATTGTACAAGGACAAAGGGACTTTGTAACATACTGAAAGACAGACTCTCTCCAGCACCAAGACATTTCTTATCTTCTTTTATGCAGTGAATAATAACACAAACTCAACATAGTTATATGTATATACAGATGATAAAACCATAACCATATCCGGCAACAAGCGAGTTGTCCCTGGCAAAATTCTGCAGAAAAAAGCAACTCTGGTAGGGAAACAAATACAGTTGCAAACAGGAAAAGGAAAAAGAAAATAATGGGTAGCGCTGCTCTTGTGACAACACGCTCTCCCTGGGAAAAGCAGCCCAAATTTCATGCAGATAAATCTACCGTGACTTAAAGTGGGATAACAACATTTTAAATAAATGAATAAATAAATAATAAAACATAGGACTTCAAGTTCAAACAGATTCACAAGATCCTGGAGTATTCCTTTAGAATGAAATCTGGTGGATCAGATTACAGACACTTATAGGCTGAATGTACATAACATGTACATGTTTCAGTTTCCTTTTCTAGGTGATATAACTGTAAATGTCAAAATCAAACAAAATAAACTTTGATGTCATTTAAAATCTATATATGGTTTCTAGTTTTATTATCTGATATATAACTATGTTGAGTTTCTAAAGTAAGGCCAAAAACCATTTGCCAAGGCAGAATGGACCTAGGCTAATTTTACAGAACATTCAATGAACCCAAAACATGAATAATCATTATTTTAAAAAAAAAAACCCACGTCAACACACTACTGATAAAGCACTCACACACAAAGTATGACTGAACTGCAGCACCAGACACAAACTAGTGTTAGCGTGCAGCCATGCACTTATCACTTCACTGAAGAAGTTCAAACATCAGTTAAAATAAAAACAAAAGTGCATGTAGGTAGGTGCAAGGTGACAGAAACGAACATGAACATCAACAATTCAAAACATCATACTTTCCCCTTCTTTTCCCCCCTGGCTTCTTCTGCAGGCCTTACGATTTATCAAGTCATTGTTTCCTCTACAGCCATAATCCTTGCTTAGATAACTCACACTTCCTTGTTTCCTTGGACTTCATCATGGAGTTTGGACTAAAACCTGGTAAACATTCACGCACAACAGCTGAGACATTGGTAACAGTGTTTTGATACAGAACAGACCCACATGCAAAAATCACACAACATAGGGGGGGGGGGGGGGGCAGGGGGAGGTTTGCTAAGGAGGAAAAGCAGACAGCACGCAAAGTATTCTTGTTCATCGAGTCAACAAAATAAACATTAACGTGAATCACTCAACTCCAGCCCATATCAAACTAATTTCTCAACAGTGTACAATCATTAGAATTTCAACAGCCAACAAGCAGACCTGTGCAGATCAGGGAAAGTAGATTATACAAGATATGAAAGCAAACTATTGCAATGTATACTTTTTTTTTTTTTTTGCTGCCTTGTCTTCTGTGACGTTCCTGTACTGCTGTTCCCAGACTGTTCATTTCAATCTCCCCGCCACAGCCATACCCAGATTCGTTGTGTCTCACCCCCGGGGTCGGGAGTCCACAGGGATCCCATCAATATTAGGCCGCCGCGGGGCCACCAGCCAGATGGGCCCTGCACTTCTGCTGGGTCACTTTGGTGGTGTTCAGTGGTGCCTGTTCTGAGCTAACATACGCAGGACACAACCTTCTAAGCCCCCTACTAACGACAGTATTAGCTCAGTCACAGAGCCAGACTGAGTGAGCCACCCACCCAAGGTGGCGACCACCACAACATCCCTCCAACGACCGCCTCCCCGCGAACCTCCAACCCCAAAGGCTTTGACACAAATTCACCACAGGCACAGAAGCGTATGGGGAAACCGAATCTGAGGTCACCATGAACCAGAGCAACAGAGGCCATCGAATCAGAGGCAATTTTTATTATTGCATGATGATCAATGATAATGAGGATGATGTAATGATGCTGCTGTGGATGTGCATCCGCTTTGAGACTACTTGACAGGGTTGTTCTCTATGCTTACTGTCATAATATATCCTGGCGTCAACCAGGCCCAAGAGATACAGATACCTGCAGTGTTGGTCAGGTAATTTGAGCAACACTCTCAAATTCGCATCCGTAAAGTGGATGAAGCTCAACTGTGTGGTCCCAGTCTCCCCACTGAGCCCACAGCACACTCACTCTGGGTAGGAGCCAGCCGGAGCCCGAAAAAATCCCTATGACTTATGCGATTCAAACCCGCGACCTTCCAGTCCGGAATCCAAGGCGCTTACCACTGCGCCATGGCGACTGGTTTGCCATGAATACTTATTAATAAAACAATTTTTTAAAAAAAAGATTAAAACATCAGCATGAACTGTGCAACAATATAAATCTCCACACTCAGAAAAAAACAGGTCATATATTAAAATGTATACTATTTTCCATAAAATTGAAGACAAGTGTATGAAATATACTGAAGTAAATGTGCTTAACTATTTATAATCATTTTACAAAATAAAAAAAATAAACATGAGGAAGGAGAGAAGGGTGGACAAATACTTAAAAAATCATAAAAACATCCTAATCCAGAATGCATTCAAAGTACCGAGTTCATCCAACTATGTGCCCCCTGTCCCTACCCTACTCCTCAATTTTTTTAATTTTTTTTTTTTGTCCTTTCATAGTTTGTTCCTCTTCGTGTATAATGTTCGACATGACCCAGCTATTCCTGATCATCTTTCCTTTTCTTTTCTTTTTTTGTTCCTTGGCAAGAGCCCGAAGATTCAACAATGATGAAATTTCGTGTATCACTGAATGTGACCATTTTTGCCCACCATTAAGGTAGCCACATTATGATTTCAGGAATGCATGCTGGGTATGTTTAGTTTCCGTAACCCACTGAACTCTGAACTTGGACATGAATTAGGAGGGGTATTTTTGCATGTGTACATTCACAAAGGGAATTAAGGCACTGGCAGGTCTGCATTTGAAGTTGACCTGGGCGATCTTAAAAATTGCCACCCTTAATTCAAAAGATGCTGCTGAGATTTGAACCCCAACTTCATAGATCCACGGAATTGGCACTGGTCTTAATCACTTAGCTAAAGCATCCATCACCTGATCTTCCTAACTTCTAAATGACTATTTTGTCACCCCACCACTGAAGACAGTTTTAATTTTATCACTAAGCAGAGAAATAGCTGACTTCTATACATCAACTTCATTTACGCTAAATATATCCCTGAAGTCGAAATAACTGAAATGTATACAACCATAATTTTCTCTCTCTCTCTCTCTTCTCTCTCTCTCTCTCTCTCTCTCTCTCTCTTCACACACACACACACACACACACACACACACACACACACACACACACACACACACACACACACACACACAAACACACACACACACACACACACAAACACACACAAACACACACACACACATCCGTGAAAAGATGACAAAATTTACAAAACTGCATATACACAAGAACTGAATGTTAAAAAAATATATTAAAAAAAGGACACAAGTGCTAAAATATATTTTAAAAAAAGGACACAAGTGCTTACTCCATCATCCTCAGAATAAAAGAATAAAATAGATTTAAAATAAATAAATACATAAAAAATCAAAACACACACACAGGCACATGCAAGCACACTTACGTCTATTACATTATAATAAAAACAGGAATACTAAACTATACATGCATTGATACAATCCAATAGAATGATAATAAAATTTCAGTTAACCATTTTGATGATTTTGTTTCAGCTGGTCTTCCACTATGTCAGTTAATATCACTGTAAAACTAGAATCATGATTTTACCTTACAAGAAATATCAAACTTTCAATACAATATATACACATGTATCATACAAACAGCATGGAAACTAGTTCTGTATCATACATATGAATGAGGATTATACATTACAAGTCTACACTCCCCTTAAATTCTTCTACATGTCCTTTTCGGCATTAGCAATACACAATAAGCCAGAAGGCTATGAGCAAACATTAGAACCAACATCAATGGGTAGAGTACTGATAGAATAAGAAGTCTTTTTTTTAGATACACACCAGATAGGTAGATGCAAGATACCACTCCTGAGTAAAACAGCCAAAATGTGTGCAAAGAGAAGAGAGGAAAAGATTTTGTTTTGTAGATTTTTCAATCTACAAAATAGAAAACAGTTGGTTTTGGGGGTTTTTGGGTTGTTTTTTTTTAAAGAAACATAGAGAATGAAAAAAGAAAGCGCGCGCACACACACACACACACACACTGACACAGACATGACACATATAACATACATACACAAACACATGTATGCATGTGTGCACTCGCGCGTAGCGCACACGCACACACACCACACAAACACACAGAGGCATATGCAAGCACAGTTAAGTCTATGTCTATTACAATAATATAATCAAAAAAGTAATACTAAACTATACATATAATAATTATAATGATACAATCCAATAGAATGACAATAACATTTCAGTTAACCATTTCAATGATTTATTTCAGCTGGTCTTTCATTATGTCAGTTATCTCAATACCACTCCGTGATAGCTTAGTGGTTAGAACATTGCGCTCGCAATTTGATGACCCGGTTCGATACCTGTTCGAGGGGAGTTTTCCCCTGGAGTTAACATCAGTGCTGAATCCACTCTCCCCAAAAGTCCTTTGGATGAGATTATAAACTGAGGCCCCATGTATGAACACACGCAGAATATCTTGCGCAACACATTCAATCCTGTTCTACTTTTCAGAAGAGTATGCCATTGTGTGCCGGTGGGTACTGATGATATGATTTATAAGACTGCATACACATGGGGACAGGACGAAAAAAAAAGCACATGAGTGCTTATTCCATTAGCCTCAATATAAAAGAATAAATGAATATAAATAAATAAATAATAAATAAAACACACACACACTGGATGTAAAACAGCACAAGAAAGCTTATTCCATTATCCTTGATATACAAGAATAAAATATAAAAGAAATAAAATAACTATTTATAAAAGAATAATAAAATAAACACACCCACACCCACACAAAATTCCTACTGTTTCCTTAAATCAAACAATGCTTTTTTAACCTGCATTCTCAATCAACCCCTGGTACCTGGCAAAGATACTGAGAAGATCCACCACCTTCACATGTCCTCTGTGTAAACATTAGCTTTATGTACAGTATGCAAATGTATACCATTCACGTAAATGCAGTGAGCTACTTAGGACTATGTCTGCTCATGCAGTTTAAGCGCAATTTCATACGATTTTCCTTGTGTAATAATGTTTTGACCCTATTCATCTTCTGATTTGTTCACTTTTTTAGTGTTTAAAACTACTTGATATAATTAAGAACATTACTGATAAGACGTGACCCATATCAAATATGTACATCAACTCAATAGAGAAACTGTGTACATGATGATGTATGATGTATTATGTATGTATGTATGTAATGCCACTGATGCTCACTTTTTTTTTCCACACAGCAATTTACATCACAAGCTCTTCATAAACCCGATTTCAACCACACGTGAAAGAGAGCACACAAGAACACAGTCACTGCAATGTGAGGGAAACAAGGAAGAAAGTTATAATCATTCTCAACACATACTTACAACACACAGGTGTAAATATCATTTATATCTGATTTGCGTTTTTAGTAGAAAAAGCCTTAGCTTACCGCTCTCTTGCTGTGAAAACCAGGTCATTAGGTGTGGGGCGTTGAAAACTGAGTCACAAGGAGGAACAGAAAGGAAACATGCACTAAAATGCGACAGAAATGATACAACATTCACAAAACAAAACAAAAGCAAAACAATACAGAAAGCTTATATGTGATGCTCCACCATGAAATGAGTTGTTTAGCACCTGACCCACTTTTCCACTAGAATCCATTTTATGCAGGTGGGGTCAGGTTGTCATTTTGAGATTTTGATTAATTATAATACTATAGCAATAAATCTACATTTCAATGAAATATCAAGGTATAACTTTGTTTTCTTTTGTCTTTTAAAAATACCCAAGTCCTTATTCTGACTACCTATTAGGATACTAAACTTGTCAATTTCTCATTTTCAAGTTTTGTCCTTTCCTGTAGTCTATCATTTCAATCTGTAATAACTTTTCATTGAATTGTTTGATTTTCCAATCTGTTTTCTGTATTGTACAGCCATTTCATTGCAGATTTATAATATGTTCATAACTGAAAATCGACCTCAAGTGCAATGCGACTCATTATGTGGTGGAGCGTCACATATATGCAAATCAACCCGTCGGCTGAATATACAGTGGTTGCTGCAAGAAAATGGCAATTGAACAGTTTAGATACTACATTAGGAAAACTCAACATTGGTTTCCTTTAAATAAAAACAAAAGTAAACCAAGGCTACATCAGGAAAAAGTCAACATTGGTTTCCTTTAAATAAAAACAAAAGTAAAACAAGAGCCTTGGTATGCTTACGAAACAACTTTAGTTCAAGGTACTATGATATGTATTCATGAATCAAAGAGGAGGATAAATTTTCCCTTCAGAATTCCTGAGAGGCTTATGAATTCTTGTGATTTGCATCAAACTACCTGAAGAATTGTAATTAGATGATTTACAGGTCAACACTTTTGTTCTGTTAATCCCACAAAAATAAGGTGTAGTGTGTTTAACTTCACAGCCCTTTGAAATGGTATGAATGGTGGCAATATGAAAAAAGGCATGCAAAATACCTTCAGCTAATATTCACTACACAGCATCAAACTCAGTCAAATGCCGTAACATTATATGTAACACAGGCTCTTTGTAAGAAATGAATAGAGGAAGCTACAAAATTACAGAAAACACATACCAGGTAAACACATGCATTTACATCAATGACAAAAGCCCACCCTTACAATGATGTTGTGTTTAGACATCCGAAGTTCGCAGTTGCATACACAAAATCTCACTATTGGTGAATCTCAGAGCTCTTGTAAAGGAATGAAAACAAAAAGTCCTACATGACAGCACAAAAAATATAAGCCACGGACAAATGTTGTATCTTTTTTTCCTTTTTAATAAATATATTTCTCTCATTAGCCATATGGCTTTCTTGTTGGGTTTTTTTGTGTGTTTTTTTGCCCTGGTGCCTACTTTACAAATTGCAATGCCAGAAAAAGTACTTAAATTAAAGCTCTCAAACAACATACAATACATTCCTAAAACTTGGTCATGAAACCATGTACAATAAGAACAATTAAATCAAAACTCTCCTAGTCTCTATACAATACATTCCTCAAACTACATCTATACTATGGATATTACAAGATATCCTTTCCAAGGGTATGATTTAAATCTTTTGAAAGTTTCTTTATTATCAACAAAGGTGTTAGAAATCATCTACAATGCTAAAAGGATGTTGGGACAATGCCAGCTAGACCAAACAAAGGGAAAATGTTGAAACAAAACAAAACAAACAAACAAAAAACATGCATAATTTACCCATCTTTCAATGCTACTTTCTACAAAGGGTTTCAACATGCAAGCACATACTGTACAACTGTAAGCAGGCTGGGCACATTATATCTATAGATCTATCTACATCTATCTATCTATCTATCTATACTATCTATCTATCTATCCTATCTATCTATATAAACATATACTACTTTTAGCTGGTCCTCCAAACAACAGGGTTTAAAACGGCTCATGGTTTCAAAACACATATTATAGGAGTGATAGCACAAACACTTCTGACCATGAAAATGTGACAAAGTGATAGTCACATGTCAAAGTGTACATAACAAACACATCTTTCAGTAGCTTTTTTTTTTCCCCAAATGCTTCTTTCTCTTTTTGAAATCAGAACTGCCTATGCTTTCATCTCCGATGCCATTTTCTTTTTAACGCGTGAATAGTCAAATTTGGCCAGTAACACAGCCCAAAATAGGGCGTTTTCTCTTTCCAGTGTTTTTGCAAAGTAACTTAGGAACTGTGTACAGTCAGTAGGAATAAATGTATTTATCTTTATGGCCCAAAATTATAAAGGACATCCCCTTCAAGTAAAATCAGACTCTCAGCAGTGAAAAATGTTTACCTAGGCTAATGGTAAATATTCACTAAACACTTGAATCATTTTAAGCCCAGCAAAAACAAAGCACTGAAAAGCAGAAATATATTCATAGAATTCCATGCAATCAAAGTATCCAGAGGGTCCAACGAAAAGCAACAAACACATGAATGTAAATTGCTGACAACATCAATGAATGGGTAAACAAAAAAAAAGAGAACTATTCAACCCTTTTCCCAGCACCCTTCATTCAAGAAATCATAAGTTTGTACGAGCTTTGATAACACGGAACCTGAGGTCTGTGTCTTACTGGTTTTCACGAGTTTGCACTTGAGCTTATCATTAAGTTCTAAGAGATATATATCTTCCCCCCCACCCCCAAAATAAAACCCCTGAAACAAACCAAACCGACCCTAAACATTCCATGAATACTCTGAACCTTCGTTGGATGATGGCAGGATACAGGTCTTTGGACACTGGTCCATCAAAGGAGCTGGCACATCATAGACTCACTCTGGCCGTCTCCAACCATTCATTCTACTCACCTGGAGGCTCAATGTACTGGAACCCTCGATCCAGAATGGTTAAGGCAGTGCGGAACTGTTTGAGGATAAAGTAGTACACAGCTTGGTTGTAATACAGGACAGCATTTTCCACATCCTCTATCCCATCCAGTGGATCCTCGCTGCTTTTGGCCTGTTGGACAATTTGCAGTAGCATCATTAGTTTTCATGACTGAATGAACAGTAAGGGAGGGGACAGGATGGTTAAGACATCCCCCTGCCTAACATTTTAACAAGTAAGCTGTGAGGTTCTGAGTTCCATTCTGGGCCTTGCCCTTTCTTCCCAATTTGAAGAGAAAAATAAACTGAATGTCAAAGTACTCTGGATGAGACTATAAACCCAGGCTCCATGTGCTGATACACGCAGAACATTTTGCTCACACATTAAAAACTTGTTCCACCTTTGAAAAGAGTAGGCCATTGTGTGCCAATAGGAACAAATGACAACATTTTTTTAATTAAATGCATACACAGATGTCATGTGAATGGGGTTACCTAAATGCTGGGAGAAAAAGTCACACACACACACACACACACACACACACACACACACACACACACACACACACACACACACACACACACACACACACACATACATACATACATACATACATACATACATACATACATACATACATACATACATACATACATACATACATACATACATACATGTATACATACATACATACATACATACATACATACATACATACATACATACATACATACATACATACATACATACATACATACATACATACATACATACATACATACATATATATGTATACACACACATAAACACCAACTATGAGTAAGTGAATGAGTGAGTGAGTTAGTGTGAGAATAAATGACTGGTGGGGGAGAGAGAGAGAGAGAGAGAGAGAGAGAGAGAGAGAGAGAGAGAGAGAGAGAGAGAGAGAGAGAGAAGAGAGAGAGAGAGAGAGAGAGAGAGAGAACTTGAATGTTTTATTGAGGAAATATGGATAAGCCAGAGGCTTCTTTATACCAGGTCGTCATAAAAAAAACAAAAAACAAACAAAATACAAACAAAATACAAAAAAACCCACCAACAACAAAACCCACTGGCAAACAGTCATAAGAATTATATAACATATATATAGATATAGTAAAGCAAATGATAAGCTTAATTACTTAGTTATTTATATAACCAACTATCCAACTACACTCACAATTACAGGTACAAGCAAAATCTCAATATACACTATTCCAAGTCACAGCCCTTAGTATTAGTCTTATCCAACTTCACACTCTAAATTACAAATTCAAATTATTCTACGCTAACAAGACAAAACACATCCCTACACTATTTCAATGACACAAAAGTGAGAAACTAAGTTCAAAACAATCAGATTTTCCATCCTCTCTCTCTCTCTCTCTCTCTCTCTCTCTCTCTCTCTCTCTCTCTCTCTCTCTCTCTCTCTCTCATCACACTCATAAAATAATACAATTTAAATGACTGCCTATAGGAATAAACATACCATCCAAGACGACATTCTAATCACAAATTCAAATCATTTTACTCTAACAGAACAACACGCACCCTATACACCATTTAATAGCATTAAGGAAAAAAGTTCAAGATAATTAAAATTTCAATGCAGAGAGAGAGAGAGAGAGAGAGAGAAATAGAGAGCGAGAGCGAGTGCGTGCGTGCGAGCATGTGTGTGTGCGTGCGTGTGTGTGTGTGTGTGTGTGTGTGTGTGTGTGTGTGTGCGTGCGTGCGTGCGTGCGTGCGTGCGTGCGTGCGTGCGTGCGTGCGTGCGTGCGTGCGTGTGTGTGTGTGAGAGTACATGCATGCATGTGTGTGTGTACACCCATTTATGTGTGTGGGTGTGCACAACTGATGCATCTGTTTTCTATTATTACACTTCTGAAGTTATTTCATAATGTAAACGTTTTCTCCCTTTTGACTGGACAGTAGTACTCAAAACGACACAGTGATGGACTTAGGCTGGTGGACAGATACAATAGCCGAGGGGTTAAGACCATTTAACTTCTATCTCATGGGTCCATAAAGTCATGGGTTCGAATCTCAGTGCTTTTTGGTGGTGAATCAGGGTGGGGATATCAGTTTACAATCTCCCAGGTCAACTTCAACTGCAGACCTGCCAGTGCTTTAATTCCCTTTATGTACATATATGCAGAAGATCACATATTATATGCACAGTAAAGATCCTGTAACTCATATTCAGCGTTCGCTGGATTACAGAAACACAAACATATCCAGCATAATACCCTAAGTCAAACTGTAGTTTACTTTCTACCTTCATGGTGGGCACAAGCGGTTGCATTATGCAAAAATATTACGCAAAAATATAATATGCAAAAAATGTAACCATAGGTGAACCTCAAAGCTTTACTTTAGCCAAGGAACCCCCACACCCACCCACCCCACCCCCCCAAAAAAAAGGCTGTTGCAAAAAACAAATCAAATATTTGACAGCAACCTAACGACAAGTTTCAAGTTTACACAGTACACTACAGTCTACAGTCACTAGTTGAGTAACTTAACTAGTATGTGATTTAGCTCTTTACCAGCTGGCAGGCCATGTTCAGTCCTTTCTTCAGGTCCTCCACAGAGCACTGGTTACTGAGGTAGAAGGCCACCACAGCCATGTTGTGCACTACTTTGGGGTCCATGGGCCTCTGATTCTGCAGTTCGTTCATGTTTTTGATGCACGAGTTCATGTTGCCCTTCTCAAACTCTTCAGTGGCGTTGTTGGCTATTTTCTTCTGGGCCTCTGTGGGGGCTGGGATACTGGCGCTCATGCTGTCCCCGCCGCTTGGGGTGCTGCCGTCCGAGGCCGATCCTTTTGCCTGCTGCTGGTGTTGTCTGTAATTATACACATAGTGTCATCTTCAGCTATATAAATTATTAAAAAACAATATATTTTATATTATATATAATATAGTCTTTTATTTATTATCTAAACACTTGACAGTTGAACGCATGAAACAACAGAAAGCTTAAACAATCATTATACTAGTTTTAAAAGAAAACAGTGTGCAGAGAACAACTGAAAAGCATTGAAGAATGAAGCATCCACACACGCATGCATGCACACATGCATGGGCGCATGCACGCACTCGCACGCACGCACACACACACACACACACACACACACACACACACACACACACACACACACACACACACACACACACACAGTGACACAGTCACTGTGAGAGAGAGAGAGAGAGAGAGAGAGAGAGAGAGAGAGAGAGAGAGAGAGAGAGAGAGAGAGAGAGAGAGAGATGAGAGAGCTGAGAGGGGGCGGGGGGGGGGGGGGGGGGGGGGGGGGGGGGGGGGAGAGAGGGAGACAGACAGAGACATGTGACAGAAAGACAGACAGAGAGAGACTGAGACAGACAGAAAGAGCGACAAACACTGAGACAGACAGTGAGACAGACAGTGAGACACTGGCTGACTGAAACAAACACTGAGACAGATTTTATTTAGTTGTACCTGAGAACAAAATCTTGAGTATGCAGTAAAAACATCTCCCCAAAACTGATTGAATTTACATCTCTCAAAATACTTTGGGCCCCAGGAATGCAGCAATTCTATTTCTGGGCATACAGATTTTAAAATTTTTAAAAGCTGCGAATTGTTAGCTGAACCATTATTCTTCAATGAGAAATTCAAGATTGCCCACAAAACTTTCTTTTTTAAGAAATGGGCAGACAACGGTGTATTTCTAGTAAAGCATTTAGTAGATGAAGAAGGCGAGTTCTTAAGTCACCAGTCTTTTGTATACAAAACGGGAATCAAAATTAATTTTCTGGAATACTTTGGTTGTGTTCGATCAGTCAAGTGCTACAAAAGACTGAGAAACATTGTCCTTGAAGACAATCTTAGTGATTCGCCAACAAGAGCTGTACAGCTCATAACTAGTGCCCCAAGGGGTTCCAAGGCTTATTATTCTATTTTGTTAGAGGAAATAGAAATACTGGACATTAAACCCTTTGTGCACTGGGAGAAAAAACTCCGCACTGCGATTGACTGGCATGCTGCCCTAAAAAAGATAAAAGGAATAAAAGAAATCAAATTGAAGTGGTTTCAGATCAAAATATGCTATAGAATATTGGTTACAAATAGTATTTTGATGAAGATGGGCATTACAGACGCTGACAGATGTAGTTTTTGCAACGAGGAAAAAGACACAGTAGAACACTACTTATACTTCTGCCAGTATGCACAATCCTTTTGGTTTCAACTGGGAAATATTTTGAAAGAAAAATGCGATAATTGTCACAGACTGTCTTTTAATTGTGAATTAATACTTTTTGGTACAACAGAGGATATCAAGACAGACAGAGTGACAGACTTGATCATTCTACTGGGAAAGTATTTTTATATAGAAATAGAATATAAACAAAACGAAACCAATGTTCAGGTTTTCTTGATTGAACTAAATCACTCTATACAAGATGGAAAAGTACACATATCAATTAGAAATGAACTACTTTGAATTTCAAAAGATGTGGCTTCCATATACTGGATTACTAAATCAGTGAAAAGACATTGGTGGAGTTCATCAAAACTTGCTATATCATGGGTTTTGTTGTTGTTGTTGTTGTTTTTTTTTGCCAGGCACTGCTTTTGCTTGCTTGTTTTTTTTCTCACTTAAAAATAGCATTAACAATTTTGAAGACAAAGTGACCGCTGCCTTTGAAAGGGACAACAGACTTGGAGTTATCGTTATTATTTTTTTAACAGACATGGAGTTGTTTGTCAGCTGTATTTCTGCAATTGCACGATCACTGATACATGTGCATATTCCCTTGTGTTTGTATTTATAAACTCATGTATACACTACAAAAAGAGCAGATGTTTTGTATTGCATTAGCCTGCAGTCTTGTCGGTAGAAACATTAGTTTTTGCAACTCTTGTTTTAGAAGGGTGATGTAAAACTCGTGTTTAAATATGTTATAACGTTTGTTAAGTGAGGATGATGTCAACAATGTTTACAGGTGATGCTCAATAAGCTGCTGATGGCTGTGCGTATGGGTCGGTTTAGGTAGGTGTGTGTGTGTGGGGGGGGGGGGGGGGGGGGGGGGGGGGGGGGGGGGGGGGGGGGGGGGGGGGTGGGGGGGGGGGGGGGGGGGGGGGGGGTGGGTGTGTGTGTGTGTGTGTGTGTGTGTGTGTTGTGTGTGTGTGTGTGTGTGTGGTTGTGTGTGTGTGTCTGTCTGTCTGTCTGTCTGTCTGTCTGTCTGTCTGTCTGTCTGTCTGTCTGTGTCTGTGTCTCTGTGTGTGTCTGTGAATAAGCATGAATATATATTTCAGATCCTGTGACATTCACATGTTAACGTGAGCTTGATCTCATGCTTTAGCATCATGCACATTCGCGTGTGTGTCATAGAAAAGCATTTTCTTTTTTTTTATGTCAACGAGTAGAAAAAGCTTTTTTTTTAATTTTAATTTTTTTTTTTATATTTTATTGATTGAAACAAAGTATATATACATTTATATATTTTTTTCTATTTTTGATTGAAAAAATCATTCCATGATGATACAAAATTTCTCCTTATTTGCTTATAGTATGCATATTATGTTGGATTGAATAAAAACATTAAAAATTTTTTTTAAAAAAAAAACAAAAAAAAACCCACTGAGACAGATAGTGATTGATTTTGATTGATTTTTTATTTTTTTATTTATTCTGTTATTGCAATGATAATGGAATAAGCACTCTTGTGCTTTTTTACATCCAGTCCCCGTGTGTATGCAGTTTTGTAAATGTCATCTGTTCCCACCAGCACATGATGGCCTACTCTTATGAAAAGCAGAACAGGATTTAACATGTGCACAAGATGTTCTGCGTGTGTTCGCACACCAGGGCCTCGGTTTACAGTCTCATCCGAAGGAGGCAGACAGCGAGACAGTAACAGAGAGAGAGAGAGAGAGAGAGAGAGAGAGTGGGAGGAGGGGGGCTGAAGAATGAAAATTGTGAACACTGTCAAAATCATGAAAATGTTTACATTTGCAGCAGTCAGTTGTTAAATGATTTAGATAGTTTAGTACTTTAAAAAAAACCCATTTTAAATAGTACTATTATGACAATAGATCTGGACATATTCCTCACACACAAAAAACCTGATTCAATGATTTTTTAAAACTCTTTAACAATCAGTGCCAACTGCCTTGATGTATCATAAAACTGAAGCCACATTTCATGTATTACATACATGTGTGTGTGTATATTTATTATATATATACATATTGTTATATGTCCAAAGTAACTAGGACAGGACAGTTGCACTCTTGGCTATCTGACAACTTTAATGGGCTGTTGATCAATAGTTGTCTTAAGTTGAAGACTTGTACAACTACTAGTACAGACATGGCATTTCTTGTCGGTATGTAGGCCTACATCAGTACACGTGAACTGTACTGTATGTTATTGTAGGCTTTGCAGTTTGCGAGACGGTAGTGTAAACACTGTAAGTGTAACTCGACTGTTCAAGTCGTGCTTATTGAAGTTATTCAGTTCTTAATTTGTTAATCATGATTTTCGTGAATCTGATCAGTATCTCCCGGCCACTAGTAACGTAGTATGTACTGATATTTATGGATTCTACATTTTTTATCGGTTGGTAAAGGTGAAACAACAATCATTCGCTCTTTCTCTTTTGGCTAAAATATATTGCTGTCTTTCTAGTTTCTTTTTTTTTTTTTTTCTTAGCCATGGATTTTAAAACTTCGGTCAGTTTTACATGCTCATTGTATAAATAGGAAGAGAGTTATATCTGAAACTGTATAGGTAGATCATAAAACTTCAGTCAAAGGCTTACCGGCTCATTGTAATGTCTTTGTGAAATAGGCGTAGCTATCCTAAATCGGTCTCAGAGTCACAAACTTCTGTTCTTCCGATTTCGATAATACACTGTTTGTGCTACCATTTGTGAAGAGCCCTACAAGGGAGATCATTCTGCACAAACTAAAACCAAAACATGCTACACACCGGCATTAGTTTTGACTACTTTCTACATGTCTACTTTCTACTACTTGATAACTCTTGCAGTCGCATTGCACGTACTAAGGCATCCACAGAAAAAAAAAACAACTTTTTTTGAGAAAGACTAGCCACTGACTCAAAACTCAGGTGATTTTGCACAAATTTGATAGGTTTGAACTTTTTTTTCTTTTTTTTAAGTAAACACTGTACCCCCCCCTTGTTTTGAGCTTGTCAGATCTTTCACAAACTGGTAGGCTTTCTTGCTGTTGTTTTTTCTGCAGGTTTTCTTCGATAGCTTTGCATTGTTCTTTGACCCATGTCTCCTTTGCTTTTCTCGTGCTCCCCCCCCCCCCCCCCCCCCCCTTTTTTTTTTAAATTATATTTTTAACCTGTTGATTGATTTCTCTGTATAATATTGCACCCTCTGCCTCTTTTCTTCCTTTGCTTCAGTTCTCTGCGTTTGTCATACAGCTTCAGTATGTCTTCTGTGACCCAGGCTTTTTGGTTGGCCGGTGTTTGCCGAGGATGTTGCTAGCTGTTTCACTCACTGCAGTATTAAAGCTGTTAATCAAGGTGTCTATTTCAATGTCCCGGTTGTCCATAACGAGGAGTGGGGCAAATTTTCCTCCCATCGTAGCTTTGAAATGTTCTCCTACGTTTAGGTCCCTTAGTCTGTCAAGACTGAACTTTACTCTTGAAACGGAGTCTAAATGTCATCATCACAAGCTCATGATCGCTTCCTATGTCTGCTCCTGGAAAGCTCCTGGTCTTTGCAATATTGACACTTGATTGGAAGCGTTGTTTGACCATGATGTAGTCAATTTGAATGTGGTGATCTCCTCCTGGGCTGTGCCATGTCCAACGTCTAGATGGTTTGTGTGGACCAAATGTGTTCAGTATGTGAAAGATCTGACAAGCTCAAAACAAGGGAGAACCACTACCATCCAAGACAAAGCAGGGAAATATCCCACTGAAGATCAAGATATTTGAAAAAGATGGTCACAGTACTCCTCTGAGCTGTACACTTACACAACAACAGGAGACCCAAGGTGCTAGATGTCCCTCCACCAACCAACAACAGCAGCTACCCCATCCTGTGGGAAGAAGTTGAAAGTGCAATAAAATCACTAAAAAGAGGGAAGTCAGCAGGAGTGGACAACATTCCATCAGAAGTGGTCCAGGCAGGGGAGAGACCATGATAGAGGCGTTACTCACTATCTGCAATAGGATCTGGGAGACAGGGGAGTGGCCAACACTTTGGACACAGTCCTTGATTATCACTCTCCCGAAGAAAGGCAACTTACAACTCTGCCAACAAAACTACCATATCCCACAGCCTGATCAGTCATCCAAGCAAAATCATGCTAAAAATCCTCCTGAACAGAGTAAAGCCTCAAGCTGAGGATATCATCAAAGAAGAGCAGGCAGGGTTCAGAGCAGGACAGAGCACAACGGAACAAATTTTCAATCTTATAATACTCTCTGAGAAATACTTGCAACACCAACAGATCTTTACCACATCTTTGTGGACTTTAAGAAGGCGTTCGACAGTCTGGCATGCAGCTCTGTGGGCAATCATGAGGTTGTATAATATCAATGCCAACCTGATCAGAGCCACAGAATGCCTGTATAACAAGGTAACCAGCGCAGTCTACTATAACAACAACATAGCAGATTGGTTCCGAACCACAATTGGAGTACGCCAAGGATGTCTGCTCTCTCCCACCCTCTTTAACGTCTTCCTAGAAAGAATAATGGCTAATGCACTTGAAAATCATGAGAAGTCAGCATTGGAGGCAGAACAATCACAAACTTACGTTTTGCCGATGACATCGACGGCCTAGCTGGAGAAGAACAAGAGCTAGTCAGCCTGGTAAATCACCTGGATGAAGCCTCATCAGCATATGACATGCAAATCAGTGCCAAAAAACCCCCATCTGATGAAAAATAGTGCCAAGGGCATCACCAATGACGTAAATATAGATGGTAAGAAGATCGGACTGTCCATAGTAGTCCAGGAATATTTTGCCAAAAAAGGGCTCTGGCCAAAAGTAATTGTTTCAAAAATGTTTTGATTTGTTTTATGTTTTGGTGGGTGTACTTGACCATCCCAAATGGTTTTAATAAAAATTTAGTGGGGGGATAAGATTTAATTCGTGTTTGAAAAGAGTAGGTGCAGTGCAGCTGAGCTGAAACGGTATTTCCCATTTGTGCTGCTTTGCAAGCTGCTCTGGCTGTCCAGTCAGGAATTTTTACACTTAATTGAAGCAGGCTTGTATAAATTACATTTCTGAACTAAAAATTTTGTACTCTGACGACCCAATTCCTTTTTACTGGGGGAAAACTAATTTAATTGCACTTCCGGTTTACAAATGTGAGAAAAGTTTACAGATAACATTACTGTAGGCAGCAAAATTTTAACATTGTGCAATCATTAAACATCATTAAGTGTAATAATCTTAAACACTCAAATATGCATTCATATGATGCAAAGAACATGATGTTTGATACATGCTGTTGTCATTAGAACACATGTTTTATTCATTACTTTTATTCTTTCTGTGACTGTAGCAAGATGCACAAACGATATGGACTTTGGATCATCCCATTTATAGCTATATAATGGTCAGCAGAGAAAACTTATCTCTGATTAATTCGAGGAGGAGTCTGACCCTGAAACTGGGAGACCCAAAAATGAGACTGAAACTCCAGCCCACTGGCGAAATGGACAGAAAGTAATTCGACATAAAAAGTGTTTTTACGTAAAACACACACACACACACACACACACAGACACACACACACACACACACACACACACACACACACACACACACACACACACACACACACACACACACACACACACACAAACTCTTATTTAAACCAGAGAAATGTAATCGGGAAGGTTCAATTCATTAGTTTGTGTAGTGAGAAATTTTGAAGCAATTACTTTGCACCAATTTTTTTTCTTGGACTATAAATTATGGAATTGCACTCTGGTTGTTAAATCTGGTACAGTGTTGGTTGTGGCTGACCAGTCCAACACGGAACGACAGTCCCTAGGGCGGAGGGCAAACACAGATGAAGTCTGACGATTATCTGTCTGCCTGGTCTGCAGCCTTTCTTCCCATTCTCTTTGCCTCGTGCTCCTGAGCAAGTGTCTCTTCTTCGAACTTGGAGATACCTTTCTGCACAGTCTGTCTCCAGGCTGACCGTTCGAGGGTAGTTGTTTTCTGGTCGATGTTCAGGGCTTTTATGTCCCTCTTGCACGCATGTCTTTGAATCACAGCTGTGGTCTGCCTATGGACGTGTTATCCATAAAGTCGGTCTTAGGGATCCGTCCATCGTACATGCGCAAAAGCCCATCCCACAATACTATGCTACCTTCTGTAAGACAGACACCTCCTTGGTTGAGAGCTTGGAACCCATGCTCTAAGATCCTGAA
>CM060325.1:23942368-23947368 GCA_030674155.1 Stramonita haemastoma | reverse complement strand
CTCTCTCTCTCTCCTCTCTCTCTCTCTCTCTCTCTCTCTCTCTCTCCTCCCTCTGGGAGTGGTTGACAAAAAAGCATAATTATGAGTACTTATTATTCCATTATACTCGAAATAAAAGAATTTTTTGAAAAAAGATCAGATTAAAGCTTCATTAGACAATTTTACAAAATTCCTCTGAGCAGCTCTTTAACTCAGAATTTCATCGGTAGTATGAACTAAAGACAGCAAAAATTATCTCCGGGGTTAATACTGTCTTCATCTGCACTGTCTGTGCAGTTGTCTCAATAAATATCTTCATGTTGTTATTTTTTTTACATTTGAAGCACCAAAAAGGCTTTTTCTATTATTATTAGTAGTAGTATTATTAGTAGTAGTATTATTATTATTGTTGTTGTTGTTGTTGTCGTCATCATTATTCAACCTGCCTTCAATATTTAAATAGAACAGAGCACTAAATAAATTGGTATTATTTTGTCTTATCATACAACGTGTTCTAACAATTTGGTTTGTGTCATCTTAGCATGCGTGCGCATGAGTGCAGATGTGTGTGTGTGTGTGTGTGTGTGTGTGTGTGTGTGTGTGTGTGTGTGTGTGTGTGTGTGTGTGTGTGTGTGTGTGTGTGGATGCGTGACCAAAATGGCTCGCGCATGAGTGCATGCAGTTAAATTACACTCGCGAGTTTGTGACTGGGTTAGGCATTGCTGATGTTTGGGTGCCTTTTTTTTTTTTTTTTTTTAACTTGTGATGTGTGCGTGCTGGTGTACGGATATTGTGTCCTGGTGTTTTTCTGTAATGTTTTCCTGTTTGCTGTTTATATATATATATATATATATATATATATATATATATATATATATATATATATATTATATATACATATGTATATATATATATATATTTTATAATCACACACACACACACACACACACACACACACACACCACACATATATATATATATATATATATATATATATATATATATATATATATATATATATATATATATATATATATAGTTGACTTGATAAAACCCTACAATTCTGCTGGGCACCGCTCCCTCCAAGCACACAGTTGAGGTAAAATTGTAAAATAATGATAAAAACACGACTGTGGTCAGCTTCATCTATTTATTTTCAGCAAATTTTCGCTTCTATCCTGAAGCTTCATATAACACACACACACACACACACACACACACACACACACACACACACACACACACACAGAGATATATATATATATATATATATATTTTTTTTTTAAATAATTTATTCATATTTATGGATATATATATCCTCCTTTTCTTTCCTCCACTTTCACATAAATTACCATAAACTTTTCACAACAAAAAGGTTTTGATTCCTATCTTGAATTCCAAATTGTATTTTTGTAGACGAAATAAGGACATTATTTATTTTATTTTGTTTTCTCTTTTTGTTTGGGGGGAGGGGGCTGTTTGTCGGGAGGGGGGGGGGGGTTGGTTGGGTTTTTTCCGTCACATATAGACTATGCTACGTGCGAACGCACGCAGAACATCTTACGCACACATATCCTGTTCCGCTTTTCGTAAGAGTAGGCCATTGTGTGCCGGTGGGAACAGATGACAACATTTACAAAACTGTATACACACGGGGACTGCATGTAAAAAAAAGCACGTGAATTCTTATTCCATTATCCTCGATATAAAAGAATAAATAAATAGATGAATAAAATTTTAAAAATACGCTTTTGGGATTTTCTTAATTCATTTTCATTCACACGTTTTGAAAAACGTTATGTTTTTGGTATCTCAATGTTGTTGATTTTTTTAATGGTGTTTGCTTGTTGTTGTTTTTACATTTTTTTTTTAATTCCATATTATTGTTTTAAAGTAAGAAAGATTTGTGAAAATGTTTTGATATATATCATTTTTTGGTTTGGGTTCCTCTCTTCTCTGCTATCTGCTCTCTATTTCAATATATTTGATTTATTTCATTAAAATCAGTGTTTCAGGCTCGACATAAATGAACTAATAAAACTGTTTAAACCACATAAATTTAATGTTCGGGTCAGGTGGGGATTATGTTTGTTGAATACATAGCTATCTCTTTTCTTTGATTAATTATCAATGTATCTAGTTGGGGATTATGTGTTTGTTGAATGTCTCCTTTTTTTAAATCATAGGTTGAAGTTTTGGTGGTGGTGCTTTTTAGTAGGGGAGGGGGTTGCTATTAATTTTATGTTGTTGTTGTTTTAGGTTTTTGTTGTTGGTTTGTTTCTTTGTTTGTCTTTTGTTGTTGTTTTTTTGTTGAGGGGGGTCCTTTTTTTAAAAATATATTTTCGTTGTTGGTGGGTTTTATTTTGTTTTGTTGTCCTAATTAGGGCAAGCCGGCGAGGATTAGATGAAAAAAAAGTGTATGAATGCTTACCTTTAACCCTTGAAAAATAAACGTTATTCATCGATTCATTTGTTCTCTTCCAGGGCCGGATGTAAAAAAAAAAAAAAAAGTCTTGTATTTATTCTGTTACCCTCAGAAAACAAAATTTCGTCCTCTCTCTCTCTCTCTCTCTCTCTCTCTCTCTCTCTCTCTCTCTCTCTCCTCTCTCTCTCTCTCTCTCTGAGGATAGATTCCTCTTGTGTTCCGTTATATGATTTTATCTAGAATTCAAGGCATACATTTTCCTTAGAAAGAAGTTTGTTGATGACATGCGCGAGAACCTGCCAATGTGTTGTGTGTGTGTGTGTGTGTGTGTGTGTGTGTGTGTGTGTGTGTGTGTGTGTGTGTGTGTGTGTGTGTGTGTGTGTGTGTGTGTCTTCGTTTTAACGTCTATCCACTAACATAATAACAGGACCTCGCGGTGTGTGTGTGTGTGTGTGTGTGTGTGTGTGTGTGTGTGTGTGTGTGTGTGTGTGTGTGTGTGTGTGTGTGTGTGTGTGTGTGTGTGTGTGTGTGAATCATTATCCAATTTATAAAAATGCTATGCTTGTTTTTCTTCTTTTTTATATTTGGGATTTTTATGTAATATGTTGTTGGTAGAACTCCCCCTAACAGACCGAGCGAGCGCATACGGCATGGAGGTCAGTACAGAGAAATCGAAGATCATGGTCAACAGCGCGAGTAATGACAGCACGGAAATAAAGATGAATGGAGAAATATTGGAAGAGGTGAGCCAATTCAAATACTTAGGCTCCATCCTAACAAAAGATGGCACATCAAACAATGAGGTGAAAGCTCGCATTGCAACAGCAACATCTGCTCTAGTCAGACTCCAGAGGATCATCAGAAGCAACAACATCAGCTTCTGTACCAAATACCACCTCTACAAATCCCTCGTAATATCTATCCTCCTATATGGCTGTGAATCATGGACTCTGACAGCAGAGTTAGAGAGAAGAATCCAAGCATTCGAGAACAAGTGCCACAGAAGACTCCTCAAAATATCATACAAAGAACACAAGACCAATAACTATGTGAAAGAGGAAATCAAAAAGCGTGTGGGCCCCCAAGAGCCTTTGCTCTCCACCATAAAGAGGAGAAAGCTGATGTGGTTTGGTCACACCACAAGACACAACACCCTAGCAAAAACCATCTTGCAAGGAACAGTCGAGGGCAAAAGAAGAAGAGGCCGCCAAAAGAAATCATGGGTTGACAACATCAAAGACTGGACTGCCCAACCCCTGCAACGCCTCCTACTAGCCACACAGGATCGTGAAGCATGGAAAAAGATCTCCGTTGCGTCTTCTCTCATGTCCCCCCTACGTCCTTTGGGATATGGGACTGAGTGAGTGTGAGTGAGTGAGAACCCCCCCCCCCCACCCCCTCCCCCCCCCCCCCCCCCCCCCCCCTCAATGAGGATATTAGTTAATTTTTCTTCCCTTTTATCAAAATATTATGATTTATATGACTTATTTTATAGGCAGATGGTGGTGGATTGATGTTTTCAGTTGTTTACCTCGTTATACCATCTTGTTTGCTCTTTATGGGGGACGGATAGCCTAGTGGTCAGAACATTGCGCTTGCAATTTGACGACCCAGGTTCGAGTCCGGTCGAGGAAATTTTTCTCCTGGAGTTAACATCAGTGCTGACTCCACTCCTCCCAAAAGTCCTTCGGATGACACTTTAAACCGAGGCCCCGTGTGCAAACGCACGCAGAACATCTTGCGCACACGTTAAATCCTGTTCCGCTTTTCGTAAGAGTAGGCCATCGTGTGCCGGTGGGAACAGATGACAATATTTACAAAAACTGCATACACACGGGGACCGGATGAAAAAAAGCACATGATTGCTTATTCTGTTATCCTCGATATAAAAGAATAAATAAATAAAAAATGAATAAATGATCTTTTAGCGCCAAAATGATCATTTGATTGCTATTTCTTATTTTCGTTTACTGAATGAGTGCATCTTATAGTCTTGCTGTCCTTATTTCTTGTCTGTTGTTTGGCACTGGGTATAGTTTCTTGTTCTTGGTATTTGGATAACTACTGTTGTTGTTGTTGTTCAGTTAAAGCAGTTTTGTTGTTGTTTTTAACCTTGATCTTAACCCTGATATGGGCGGGGAATAGATGTAAAAAAATATAAATGAATGGATTGAATGAAAAGAATGGATGCGAAAAAGCACACAAGTGCGTATTCATTATCCCCGTGAAGTTATCTGTTTTTGAAAAAATAAAGTATTTCAATTTGAAGTATCGAAATAAAAGAATTTGCCTTGCCTTCTCTCTCTCTCTCTCTCTCTCTCTCTCTCTCTCTCTCTCTCTCTCTCTCTCTCTCTCTCTCTCTCTCCCTCTTACTCTCGAAGTCTGGATGTAAACTAATAGTTTTGTCAAGTCAAGTGGTCAAAAACACCTTAATCATCCCATGCAAGGCAATTACAATACTGACAAGCACACTGATGCGAAGCACAATCTCGAAACACACAAGAAAGCTACATTACAGATTCGTTTGAACATTCCAAGATAACTGCAAATCAAAATATCACACACACACACACACACACACACACACACACACACA
>CM060325.1:23919868-23937368 GCA_030674155.1 Stramonita haemastoma | reverse complement strand
AATAATAATAATAATAATAATAATGATGATGATGATGGTGATGATGATAATGATAATGACGACGATACATAGGCCTACGTACATCCTATGATTATATCTGTACATACTTATTTGTTGTTTTTTTGGCAGCGATTTTTGGACTATGGACTATCTCCATTGCGACAGCGCATGAAATTATGTACTTTGTGGATTCTTTTTAAAGCTCTACATGTGTATAGGTGCCCTTTTAGTGTAACTATGAATGTAAACTTGAGAAAAATTCATCCGCCATCACCCCCATGATCCACCCATTAAACTTTAAATCATAACCTAAAAAAAAATTAAAAAAATAAAAAAAAAGTTGGGGATTTTGTTTTCCTTTCAGAACAATAGCACCATCCAAGTTTCCAGCTGCAAAAAAAAAACCCAGGGCGTAACAGGTCAAAAACAAAATGCCTTGCGCAAGAGCAAGGATAGGTGAAGGCAAGAAAACATCCGGGGTCGTTTTGCGCCCAGGTTGTGTTGAAATATTCAGACCAACCCCTTCCCTGAAATATCTGTAGCTACTGGCTAACTGCGTCTTGCCCAATCCTCGTTGGACCAATCACTGAACAGGACACATGGTATAAATAACAAAGTTTGCGGCAGACGACACCAGACGCAAAAGGCGTGGAAACAAGTCCTCAGAGGTTTCAGTGATTTTAGGCTAGGCTACCCCCACCTTTTGTTAAAGCTTCAGCAGGCAATTGATTTTCGGACTAAAAGTTTGTGGGTTTTCTCGCTTGGAAGCGACAGACTTTGGTAAAAAAACAACAACAACAAAACTATGGCCAACTCAGGTAAGTTTGTGTTCATGTGAAGTGTGTCAGTTTTCAGGCTACTTAGCTAGCTATTTTCCTTCGTTGTGGCATTTGTGTTATTGTTGCTTGGTTTTGTTTTTGTGAGGCGTTGATTTTTCACATATTGAGGCTCTTTTTTGTTTATCTCTTTGTTGGGGGGAGGGGGTGGGGTGGGTTATTTTCGGTTTGGTTTTGTTTTGTTGGGTAGAGGGGTGGTGGGGTTTTTTTTTGTTTGAATTATTTTGATATTGTTTTTAGTTGTCCTTTCGTTTTGGTTTGGGGATTGTTTCTTGTTTGTTTGTTGTTGTTGTTTGTTTTGTTTTGTTTGTTGTTTTTTGTTGTAGTTTTGTTTGTTTTGTTTTTTTTGTTTTTTTTTTTGGGGGGGGACTGTTGGATCTGCAATGTTATTATTTGCCTATATAATGCAAAGTCATTTTTTGAGCCGATTTGCTTTCATCCACTTTTGTCGTGGTGATATTATTTTGTCGTATTATTCTGAATATCTTTTATCATTGTTGTTGCTATTATAATATTTATCATCATTATTATATTATTATAATTATTATATTATATCATATATATTATATTATATTATATTATATCATATTATATTATGATATTTGTTTCTCTAAACATTGCTTTAAAAAATAATTTGCGTTTTCAGTTTTGTGTTTGCACAAGGCTACCGAAACAGACAATGCCTTGCGTGACACTTTAACACAGAAAAAAAAAAACAACTTCTGTGGATGGAAACTAACCTCAGAATCAGGTTAATTACTTTTAAGTCTTTGTCTTCAATAAATGGCTACGACATGTATGTATTTGAGTTGAATTTGCTGTTTTGTTGTCATTTAGAAACTTTTTTTTTAACAAGTGTGTGTGTGTGTGTGTGTGTGTGTGTGTGTGTGTGTGTGTGTGTGTGTGTGTGTGAGTGAGTGAGTGAGTGAAAGAGAGACAGTTGTGTGTGTGTGTGTGTGTGTGTGTGTGTGTGTGTGTGTGTGTGTGTGTGTGTGTGTGAAAAAGAAAGAGAGAGAGAGAGAGAGAGAGAGAGAGAGAGAGAGAGAGAGAGAGAGAGAGAGAGAGACGGACAGACAGACAGACAGACAGACAGACAGACAGACAGAGACAGAGTCTGAGACAGAAAGGACTTAGCAAGGGCTAGGGGTGGGAGAGGTTGGTAAAATCCCCCCCCCTCTCTCTCTCTCTCTCTCTCTCTCTCTTTCTCTCTCTCCTTCATTCTCTTCTTCATTCTCTTCTTGATCTTCCTCAAAGTCTCACTCTACCGTTTCTCCTTTGTCTTCCCCTAATTTTCTTCCTAATCCTCCTTTCCTACTGTCTCTTTCTTTTTAGATTTTTTTCCCTCTCTTTTAATCGCTGTGTTTTTTTTTCTCTCTCTTCTTGGTTTCTCCTCTGGTCGTGTGTGTGTGTGAGTGTGTGTGTGCGCGTGCATGCATGAGAGTGTGTGTATGCGTGCGCGCGCGTGTATATATATATATATATATATGTGTGTGTGTGTGTGTGTGTGTGTGTGTGTGTGTGTGTGTGTGTGCGCGCGCGCGCGTGTGTGTGAGAGAGACAGAAACAAGTTCAAATTTTTATTTTTTTTTAAGAGTCTGAAATTACTCAACAGCAGAGAGTCATTTTGTTGTTGTTGTTGTTGATGATGCAGAGAAATCCGGGTTCAGCAATGCCGGTATGAGTGACCCTCCGGCCTACCCCCAGGCCTACCCCCAAGGCTACGCCCCTCAGCAGTATGGAGTGAACCCCGCGCAGCCGGGTGGGGCTACTTATGTCGCACAGCCCCAGTACAACCAGTATGCCGGAGGACCTGTTATTGTGAGTCGCTGGGGTGTTTTGTTGTGGGGTGATTGTTGTTGTTGTTGAGGGTTTTTTTGTGGGGGGTTTGGGGTTTTTTTTTTACACAAGCGTGATGAGTTTTGGCTTGTTAGTGACATTTTTTTTCTCTCTCTTTTTTTCCCTCTCTGTTCTTTCCGAGTCTCTATGTGTGTGTGTGTGTCTCTCTCTCTCTCTGTCTATCTGTCTCTTTCTCTGTCTCACACACACACACATGCACGCACACGCACACACGCACGCACGCACGCACGCACGCACGCACTATGAACCCCCTGGAGTTAAGATCACTGCCAACTCCACTCCCCCGAAAGTCTATGAGATTACATTGAGTTACTGTGTAGCACGCAAGAATGTCTTGTATTGTATCGTCTTGCATTGATTTGTGTTGTACTGTATCGTGTTGTACTGTATCGTGTTGTATTGTATTGCATACCACTTGAAGTCACGTCGGATTTCTCTGCGTGAAATTCGGGCTGCTCTCTCTCCATGGGGAGAGCGCGTCGCCACAAGAGCAGCGCCACCCACCTTTTTTCTGTATGCGTTTGTATTTGTATCCCTATCAGAGTTGGGTTCTTTCCACAGAATTTTACCTGGAACAACTCCCTTGTTGCCGTGGGTTCTTTTGCGTGCGCTAAATTTGTGTAGCACACCGGACCTCGGTTTATCGTCTCATTTGAAAGACTAGCACCCAGACCACCACTCATGGTCTAATGGATGGGGGGGGGGGGGGAAGTTTCGGGGCCAAACGAGAATTGAACCTCCACACACTGCGAACCCGGGCTTCCCGCTTTCTAGGCAGGTGCGTTACCTCTAGACTACCACCGATCGACCGATTTGTGCACACCGAAAAACACGGTCTGCCTTTCGGAAGGGTAGGCTATTGCGTGCCAGTAATACTGGGTAACACCAAATTCTTTTTTTTTCTTTAAAGCACATGCACAAGTGGTGTCTTGCGTAGTAAACAGACATTAAGTGGGCAGGTATTGTGCCTGGCACTGTTCCTGCTCGACTGTAGCTTAAGCCCCCCTTATGTAGCTTAAGTCCCCTTATTTTCTGATCAAGTTACTCCCCACATGCGTTTTTTTTGCGGTTTTTTTTGTTGTTGTTGTTGGTTTGTTGTTGTTGGTGGGTTTTTTGGGGGGAGGGGGGGGGGGGGCGTTATTGTTGGTCTCTAAGGACAAGGTTGTTTTAAGGAATCTGGTTTTAGTGTTATCTCTCATTTTATGTGTGATTGATGTGGTTCTACCCACAACGCGGTGCCTGCCCTGGGTTGACCCTTGTGGTTGACCAGGGTGTCGATACAAGGAAGGGGACTTAGAATAACTGTAAATACATATACTTTTTGCTCTTAAAAATCCTTACAACATAATTTAAACAGTGATATATAATATATGTGTGCTAAAATCTCAACGTCATTATGCTCCATACTGCCTAGGGAATGACGAATTTGTAATAATAATGATGATGATGTACAATGCTCAATGACAGAATATAAGCTGCAATCCAAGGGACAACAACAAAACAAAATCAAAAAGAAAAATGCTGCTGCTGCTGCTTGATGATGATGATGATACCGATGATAATGACGATGATAACGATGATGATGATGACGGCAATAATGGCGGTGATGACAGTGATGATGTCGGTGATGATAATGATGGTGTTGATTATGGCGATGATGACAATGATGATGATGACGGTGATGATGATGACGGTGATGATGACGGTACTGACAATGATGATTACGATGATGATAATGATCATGACGATGATGGCGATTACGGCAATGATGATGATGGTAATGATGATGGCGACGATAACAATGTCGATGACAAAATGAGGACAACTAATGATAATGATAACAATGACAATGTTAATGATGACGATGACAATGATGATGATGACGACGACGATGATGATGATTCCCTGGTTCCTAACAGGTGACAGCTCAGCCGGTGAGGGAGACTGGTCCCCCTCCAGACACCACCTGTTCCTTCATCATCTCCATCCTGTCCATTTTCTTCTGCATGGGAGCATGGCCCTTCGCTATCGTCGCCATCGTCTTCAACAGAAAGGTCAGTATAATACCCCCTTCCACCTAGGCCTGCGTGTGCAGGTAAAAGATCCCGCGGCAACAGGACAGTTGTCCCGGGGGAAAATTCTGTTTAAAAAAAAAAAAAAATAAAAAAGGCAACTCGGATAAGGAAACAAATACATATGAAGACAAGAAAAGAAAGGGGGGGGGGGGGGGGGAATTGGGTGGCGCGCGCTGCTCTTGTGACGACGTGCTCTCTCTGGGAGGAGCAGCCTGAATTTTAGCCAGAGAACTCTGCCGTGATTTAAAAGTGGTAAACAGTACAATACAATACAAGACTATACAACACATTACAATACACTACTGTACTAGACAAGACTAGACTAGACTATACAGTACTGTACTGTACTGTACTGCACTGCACTATACTGCACTATACTATACTGTACTATACTATACTATACTATACTATACTATACTATACTATACTATACTATACTATACTATACTATACTATACTATACTATCACTATACTATAGGCTGACATGTATGTATACACATTACACAAAACAAGCCATATCCCCAAGGAGTGAGGCGGCATTGCCTGTCAAAAACGGGGTCTGCTTTGCAATAGGAACCCCCCAGAGTAACCTAATGAAATAATCCCCAAGGACATATATAGGGCGATTCTCATTTCCACCCCAGAGACGCCATTGACACTGATATTTTTTTTTTATGTTTGTTAAGTTTTTGTGGGTTTTGTGTTGGGTTGGTGTTTGTTTGTTTGTTAAGTTTTTGTGGGGTTTCTCTTTGTGTTTGGTTAGTGTTTGTTGTTGCTTTTTTTTACGGGAGGGTGGAGGAAGAGGGGAGGGGTGTTGTAAATACCTTGCTTTTGAAAATTCACAATGGGCTAAATTGGCAGTGGCAATTCTATCCTAGGTACAAATCGATACTTGCATGACTGCTGAGTTGAGAGAGAGGGACAGACAGACAGACAGAGAGACAGAGGCAGAGAGAGAGATAGCTTTGTGTTCTTTCACTACATGAAACTGGTTTAATTCTGCATGCAGGTATGTGAAAAGTAAGGGTGTACCTTGTACTGAAAAGGACTGGAAAAAAAAAAGTACAACTGCGCATACAGTACATACATAAAATGTATTCTGAGGAAGGTTAACCTTCTTATCCACAGAGACGCACGCTTAGTAGAATACAAAAGAAATGAGAGACGACGGTGTTTGAATGGAGAAGGGAGGGGGGAGGGGGTGTATTTGCATACGTGAAAAACAGCTTTTCTTTTCTTGGCTTGCATGTAGGTCTATACTTCGGGTGACTGCGTTTAGGTTAATCCACCAGTAATCAGAAGATGGGTATGTTCACCTGAAGAACAGCAACAGATATGGTGCAATATGTCTCTGTCAGTATAAGCTTCATTTTTGTTTGTTTGTTTGTTTGTTTGTTCCTCGGCTAAAGCTTCAAGGTTTACCAATGACGACACTTTGCCTATGCGACCAGTTTTTACCCACCATAAAGGTAGCTAGCTGCATACCGACTTCGGGGATATAAGCGTTTACGAAAAAAAAACAACTGTAGCCTTCATTTATTTCATCCCTAGTCCCTATTATATTTCGTGTAGTGCGACGATATTTCACTGAATACCCAGCAACGAAAAAAACAAACAAACAAAAAAACCTACCAAAACCCGTTCCCTTTAAGAGCCTTTGTATTTGTTCAATATCTGAATTCTTTGTCCAAGTAACTGGACACGCTTTGCATTGCACTTTTCGCTGGTGAGGAACGATAACGCCGTGTTTGTTTTAGGTCAGCGGAATTTTTCAAGGCTAGGTGTAGTTAGGTACTCTAGCTCTCTGCATGTTCTCGGAACTGTTTCTTCCAACAGGTATTGAGAGAGCAGGTAGAAGCGATAAGCTGGCAACCTGGAAGTGGGAGAAAAGAGAGGGAGGGGGGGGGGGGGAGAGGGGGAGATTAGGAGTGCCCTGGTTTTGGGCACATGGGATTTACGTGCTGATATGACGGTCTCAGAGGGAAAGAGGGAGCGTTTGTTATGAACCACCGCAATCGTGAGGAAAGCCCAGTTTGAACTCGTGTTCCGAACTGATAATAAAAACCTGACCTTGCCCTAGCCGATCTGACTCCTCAGCACTGTGGGTCTTGGGAAGGGAGGGGGTGGGGGGTGGGGGTGGGTGAAGCTTAGTGTGAGATAAAGATAAAATGTCCCCTACAGCCCTCCCCCCCCCCCCCAAACCATCCCACCACTATTCAAGTACCAACCCTCCAAACCCCCTTCCCCCCTGTCATCTCTTGACAGGATTGTCCCAGCCCCCCCCCCCCCCCCCCAATATATATATATATAATATATATATATATATATATATATATATATATATATATATATATAATATATATATATATATACGCGCTTAATAACAGAATAGCAACGAAAGTCATCAGCCCCATTGTTGATCAATGTCATGTTTTCAAACTGACATTTGATATTTTTTTAAGTTGTCAATCATGAAAACAGAATATAAAGGAACTAGTTTTTTTTTTATACCACCTTATGTCACAGTTGATTTTTCTGTGAAATTCGGGCTGCTCTCCCAGGGGAGAGCGCGTCGCTACAAGTGCAGCGCCACCCTTTTTTTTTTTTCTTTTTCTCGTCTGCATCTGTATTTGTTTCCCTATCAGAGTGGCTTTTTTCTACAGAATTTTGCCAGGGACAACCCTCTTGTTGCCGTGGGTTCTTTTACGTGCGCTAAATCATAATGTGTAAGACACGGGACCTCGGTTTATCGTCTTATCCGACAGACTAGCATCCAGACCACCACTCACGGTCTAATGGATGGGGGGTAAAAGTTTTTAGCCCAAAACGGAATTCGACTCAAACCACCGCACACGCGGACCCGGACTTTTCGCTTTTTAGGCGGGCGTGTTACCTCTAGACCACGGATCCATCAGTGGTCCAGCAGTAGGCCTGACACACCTGTCTGGACAGCGAGGCTGGAGTTGTGGGTTCGATTTCCACCTGAGGACGGGTTTTCCCCCCATCAGTTAGGCTATGAATGATGGGCTGGGTGCAAGTCTTTTTAGACCAGCCGATCTACAACCAAATACCGCGTCGACGTACATACCAAGACTCCTGTGTCTCAATAAAGTCTGCTGTACCAAAGAATCCATGGCAAACACGACAGCTGTTCCTGGCAACATTTTGCAGCACAAAAAAACCCTCCAAAACAAAAAACCACCACCACCACCACCCCTCCACCCTTAAAAAAAAACTTTTCTTTTTTTTTAAAGCAGGAAAACAAATACCCCCCCTCCTCCCTCCGCAAGGACCATGATTATAGGCAGGCATACTCCGTCTTCAGTGGGGTGTCACTGTTTTGAAACCCGTTTCCTCCGAACCCTTGCGCAATTCTACTCATCAATCGATATCAGCTGATTGATCCGTCTACACGAATCTATTTCTGCATCCGTTCCGTCCACAGCTAGTTGGCCCACTGGGTAAAACAACACCCCAAGCCACCCCCCTCCGGCTAGCATTACCTCTTTCAGAGGACGGCAGTGTAATAAGCAGTCAGACCAGTTCCTTCTGAAATTCCTCCCGCCCTGGGGCGTGACAAAAACAGGATCCACAAGTGTGGCGGTCAAATCGAAGAGGACGCTAAGATGACCAGCCAAACTGAACCAACAGGTTTCAGACCAGACCAGCAATGCCCCGTGGAGATGCCGGGGGGGGGGGGGGGGGGGGGGGAGGGGGAGGCTGTCAGTATAAATAGCATCCCCACCTTCTGGCAATTTTATGTTAGGAATTCCTTGTTAAGTTTCTACGCCTCTCTATGTTTCTGCCTTGTTCCTTTTCTTCCTGTCACCTTTTTGTCTATTTTCAGCCTTCTTGGTCCATTCTCCTGCCTCCCCCCCCGCCTCCCCCCCCAAGAAAGACTTCAAAGATAACAGTTCTCTCCCATGCTCAAGTCGGATGCGCTGGGCCTGACTTGTCAGCGGCTTAACGGCAGCATAACGCATTTTCGCTCATCTCTGTCTGTCTGTCTCTCCGTCTGTCTTTGTCTCTCTCTTTGACTTTCTCCTGTCTTGTTAGGGTGTTCTTATGGGGGGGGGGGGGGGGGGGGGCGGCGGGGGGTTCCCTCCTTTTTCTTCTCTTTCCCTAATCAGGGCAAGGGCCGGATGGAAAAAAGTACGTCAATGCTTACTCTGTTACCCTTGAAAAATAAAGATTATTCATTCTCTCTCTCTCTCTCTCCTCTCTCTCTCTCTCTCTTCTCTCTCTCTCTCTCTCGGAGGAGACTTTAAACCGAGGCCCCGTGTGCGAACACACGCAGAACATCTTGCGCACACGTTAAATCCTGTTCCGCTTTTCGTAAGAGTAGGCCATCGTGTGCCGGTGGGAACAGATGACATTTACAAAACTGCATACATACGGGGACTGGGTGTAAAAAAAAGCACAAGAGTGCTTATTCCATTATCCTCGATATAAAAGAATGAATGAAATCTCTCTCTCTCTCTCTCTCTCTCTCTCTCTCTCTCTCCTCTCTCTCTCTCTCCTAATACCTATATATATATATATACAGGCCTATATTATGTGTATACATGTACTACAACAAATGTTCCTCTTCTCTGTCCTCCTCCTGTCCCCACCAGGCTAAAGGTCAGGTGGCGCTAGGCCAGTACACCATGGCCAAAGGCACCCTGCGCACGTGCTTCATCTTCATCGGGGTCACGGTCGTTCTGGGCATCATCGCCTGGATCATCTTCGCCATCCGCCTCAAGGCGGCACTGGACGTCTTGGACGAACAGCGCCAAGGTCACCGTTACTACGGTTAATTCAGGACTCCAGAATCAGGAGTCAGGAGTGTCCACTGCCAACAGAACACAACAGGGCAGAGCAGAGCAGCAGAGCAGAGCAGGGCGGGAGCAGTGCGGAGCAGAGCAGAGCGCTTTTTTAAAAATTATAATTATTGTGTGGAGCGGACATTGCTGAATAACTCTAACGCAGCGATTTTTTGTTTGTTTGTTTGTGTGTGTGTTTGTGTGTGTGTGTGTGTGTGTGTGTGTGTGTGTTTACTGGGGGGTGGGTGGGTGGTGGTGGTTGGTGGGGGGTGGGGAGGAGGTGTGAGGTTTTTTTTTTGGGGGGGGGATGTGTGTGTGCGTGTACATGTGTGTGTGTGTGTGTGTGTGTGTGTGTGTGTGTGTGTGTGTGTGTGTGTGTGTGTGTGTGTGTGATATCGAGTGAAAAGGTAATGAGGTTTCTGTTATCAAACACAACTGTGATGAAAAAGTGGAAAGGGGGGGAGGATCTCTTGCAGAAAACAACTGGCTTTATAACCTCTCTCTCTCTCTCTCTCTCTCTCTCTCTCTCTCTCTCTCTCTCTCTCTGAAAGTCGAACTTTGCATATGCCTATTTCAAATCGCTGCCTGTAGTCTACGCTCACACAAATGCAAGCTTATTAAAAAATTTAACTTTGAATTTTGTCATCTTTAAATACCTTCACGAAACTGACAGATTTTTCGCTGGAGTTTTATTTCGTTTTTAGGATGTGAAAAATCTTTCGACTCTGCTTTCCAGCAAAATTGTAACAAGACTTTGTTGTTGTTTGTTTGTTTGTTTTAAAAGATTCGTGTTTGGATGTGAAAAATCTTTCGATCTGCTTTTGAACAAATTTGTAACAACACTTTGCTTTTTTAAAAAAAAAGATTTGTCTTTAATCATTGTGAACGTTGTACACAAAACAGTAATGCCATAGGCATAATATCGCCGATGAGGAGCATTCCGCTGGCTGCATTGTGCACAAGTGGAAGAGGTGGATTTGTACATTGCCAGAAAAGAAAGAGAACACAGCATTTTTTCTTGCCGAAGGTTGTTTTTTTTGGTTGGTTGGTTTTTGTGCTTGGTTTTTTGTTTTGTTTTATTTTGTGTGTTTTTTTTACTTCATCAGTTAACATCACCAAGTATTGTAGTCAGAATATGTGGGTGGCTGTATCAGTCCCATGTAATTAGCTAAACAATATCCATGATTGCATTGATTATGTAAATATAACATGTATTTCTAACAAAAAAAGTGTCATAATTTATGTAATTATTTATGTAGTATATTAGTGTGTGTGTGGGCGGGTGTGTGTGTGTGTGTGTGTGTGTGTGTGTGTGGTGTGTGTGTGAGAGAGAGAGAGAGAGAGAGAGAGAGAGAGAGAGAGAGAGAGAGAGAGAGAGAGAGAGAGGAGAGAGAGAGCTTGTGTGTAGGAGTTGATCAGTTTGCACAAAATGCTTTTTGACAGGAGTGTTTTTCTACGAATGATTTAAAGTTGTACTTTTCATTTACGACTGTGCAACTGCTGAGGAGCAAAATAAACCGGATGAAATAATGAGAACGGTGTGCATTTGACTCTGTGTGACTGCATTGGCCCCAGAGTTTCGCTTCCCCCCCCCCCCCCCCCCTCTCTCTCTCTCTCTCTCTCTCTCTCTTTCTTTTATTCTTTTTCTTTCTTTCTTTTTATTTTATTCTTTTATATCGAGGCTAATGGGATAAGCACTCTCTCTCTCTCTCTCTCTCTCTCTCTCTCTCTCTCTCTCTCTCTCTCTCTCTCTCTCTCTTATATATATATATATATATATATATATATATATATATATATATATATATAAACACTTGACTACCAAGGCGTGATCCATCTAAACAAATTTGCAAATGATGAAAAGTACTAATGCTGGGAAAACATGGCATGGACATCAGAAAGCATAATATTTAGTTTCTCAATTTTTTTTTTTTTTTTACTACATGAATTACCACTATGTCGAAGTGTGCACTTATACATCTTCCACAATGGGCCAGGAAAGATTTTCTCTCGTTTATCCATTCTCTGTTGATTGACATTAAGAGTTTTCCACAAGAGCAGACACATATGTATGAATGGTCATTAAAGAAGATATGTCTTTTGCTCTTTTTGAAAAAAAAAATGTTGTTCCGATTTTACCTCTACTTCTTCTGAAATAAAGTTTTCGGTCGTTATGTTTCTAAACATTATATTTAGCACACGCTAGTTGATAGTAATCATCCAAAGGCAATGTACCAACTTCATTGTACGTTCCCAGTGCTGATGCATGATATGGATCATGGAACACCAAGGCCAAGCCTAAAAGCTTTGCAGTCTACACTTAATAGCTTTTCAAGCAAAGACTTTGAGGCCCTGAAGAAGATTTCTTGTCCGTACGATAATTTCGGACGAATAAGAGATAAAGTTGAACATTTTAGATTTAATGTGTCTTGTCCCCAGACACTTCTTACTAACCATCTTCGGTAAGTTTATGTTCTTTCTTACTTTAGTTCATGTGTGTTTAATATGTACATTGTAGGTACGCTTAGAAGTGAGAAAAACACCCAACCACTTCATTCAATTATTTCAGTACCCATCCTAAACGTTTAAAGCCCCTCCGGTTTACTTCCAATATAAAAAGAAAATACAACATGATGATTATTGTTTTTTGTGAACAAAGGATATCCATTTTCGAGCCTCTATCTCTCGATGTTGTCAAGCTGGTTTCGTATACCTTTGTGAACTAGCATGCCACTTTGAATTTGCAACAACTTCTTAAACGATATTAGTTTTTGTTACACCAGCATTAAACATTGAAAAACCATTTCATATTGGTAAACATAACTCGAATTTTAGTGCGGAACTACAAGCAAATTTAACGGTTCTTGATTATATTCTTGATTTACCATTGTGCGTATTTCAATGGCAAATCAAGAATATAATCGAGAACCATTCAAATGGTGTATGTTCCTCTTGCTTTGCCAAGTTTCTTTTTCATGTGTAAACTGATTTTTAGTCCATACACTTTTCAGTAGGACGACCACCACATCATCTCCCATCCACTTTCCTTTTTTCCTGTTTTTCTCTATTGTTGTCAAATATCATTGGTTTAAATAGTTTTATTCAGAATTTTGAACAAATATCATTGAAAGTAAACACATGTAAAATCAAAGACAACAACACATATGACTTCAATTTCATCGGTTGAACATATCTGCAAAACATATCCAATAATTACACTGAATACTTTCAGTTAAAGAATAAGCTTGCATGTGAGAATAAAACTTCTGAAAGGAAACAAGAGGACTTAGCGAAACCAGGGAACAAACTTGACAATGCAACTAGGGAAGAGACGCAAAGGAAGACACAAGGGAAGAAGAGACGAAGGAAGACGGACGTGCCGATCCGGTCACTGAATAAAAACCGGTTGATTGACGTAGCCCATGTCCGACACGACCATTCCGTTTCCGTAAGAAACGACAAGGTCACTTATGGCTGTCTTGATAAAATTTTTACTGACAACGAGTTCATTCTGTTAAGCCGCGGATAGACAAGGATATCTAACTAATTCCCAGACTGAGTCATTCTTGGGCTTGACAAACAGTGCGTTTCATTTTATTTATTTACTTTTTAAAAAAAATATAATTTACTCTCCACATTGATGTGTTTGCTATCACGTAGTTTGCTGTCTGGTAAATGTACAGGTAAGTAAAGATATTTTGTGTGCCTAATCTTCCTTACGAGAACTCTGAGGGCTTACAGGCACGACACTCTAAGAATTATTCAATTAACACACACACGCACGCACGCACGCGCACGGGGGGGGGGGGGGGGACTGGATGAAAAAAAGCACAAGAGTGCTTATTCTATTATCCTCGGTATGAAAGAATAAATCAAATTAAATCAAATCAAATAAATCAAACACACACACACACACACACACACACACACACACACACACACACACACACACACACACACACACACACACACACTAACGCATTCTCCTTACTAGCTACCCTTCATCGTTAACCATCCTCACACACACACACACACACACACACACACGCACGCACGCACGCACGCACGCACGCACACATGCACACTCGCACACATAAACACACATACACACACACGTGCACGCACGCACGCACACACGCACACATGCACATACGCACGCACACATGCACATACGCACGCAAACATGCACGCACACATGAAATTACTTATGCAGTAAATTATCAAGACTCAAAAAGATGTGTATCAAAGTTGGACTTGAAAGATGTGTGTGCGTGTGTGTGCGCGCGCGCGCACACACACACACACACACACACACACACACACACAACACACACACACACACACACACACACACACACACACACACACACACATGTCTAATATCACTTAGAGTGAACAGACGTTAAATTGAAGACAACAACAACAATAAACACACACACACACACACACACACACACACACACACACACACACCACACACACACACACACACACACACACACACACAACACACCACACACACACACACACACACACACACACACACACACACACACACACACACACACACACACACAACACACAACACACGGTCAAAGTTATCCAAACCAAAACACCTGACCGAAACACAAGCACTTTCACTCAGGAAAGTCTGATCCTTTGTAGGATAATTAAGCCATTGTAATATTATGTTCCCATACAGAAAAGTCCCTGTGCCTAGAAATGCGCTGTAAAGTGAGTTTCTGATACCCCACGGACAGTTTACAAGGACGGTTCACTTCCCAGATGCTTGCAGTTATTAGGCAGAAGCATAGCCCTATTCCTTTGTTTTTGTTTGCTTTTTTTAATAGCACACTTCTGTTTCAGCTGTTGCAGTCTGTAGACAGAATCCCTATTTATTGGTACCACCCTACTCTTCCTCATTCTTCTATTGTTTGTTGCCTGTCATAATATGAGCGAAAATGGGTTGCGCTGCTGTTAAGCGCCTGACAAGTCAGGCCCAGCACATGTGACGCCAGTGTGGGACAGTTAACTTCTGAGCCTTTCTGGAATGAAAGGCTGGAGAATGGACCAAGAAAGCAGGAAATAGACAAGAAGGAAGCGACAGGGAGAAAAAGAATACCGCAGAAACAAAAAGAGGGATAGAAAAGAGGGAATTCCTAGCACAAAATTCTCAGATGGTGGGGATGTTATCATATATACTGACAGGCCCAGGTATCCCCATGGGGGATTCCTCATACTGGTCTTTCTTAATCCTCTCCTCACAACACCCTCCCTCCTTTCCCTTTTTTTTAAATTGAGAAAATAGTAGTAAAGAAAAAAACAAATAGTGGCAACCAGTTACAACTCCTTCATCGCTATGGCAATGAATGATCAAATAAAAATAAAAAAAGACCCTTAAACCGCCACTTTTGACATTGTCAGTTGTTGTTTTTTAATGCATTTTAGAATAAGGACCATGTCTCCAGCAAACATACATAATAGATAAAAGTAATCGTGACTGAAAAACCAAACCAAAACTATTATCACTTATAAAGGGATGAATTGTCATTATCCATTTTTTCATTTTATTTATTTATTGATTCTTCTATATCGATGATAATAGAATAAGCACTTATGTGTTGTTGTTGTTTTTTACATCTAGTCCCCCTGTGAATGCAGTTGTGTTAATTTTGTCATCCATTCCCACCGGCACACAATGGCTACTCTTCCGAAAAAACGGAATGGGTTTTAACGTGTGGCAAGATGTTCAGCGTGTGGGAACACACAGGCCTCGGTTTATAGTCTCATCCAAAGGACTTTTTGGGGAGCGGAGTCGGCACTGATGTTTACTCCAGAAGAAAAATTCTCTCGAGCCGGGGTCAGCAGATCACGAGGGCATCACCAGGCTATCCCATCCCCCCCCCCCCCCCCCCCCCCCCCTTGTCCCATTCGGCGTCACTAGCATCATTCTCTTTGGCCCCGTTGAGGGAGGGGGCTGTAAGCGTAATCATGGTGTTAGGGTGGATAGAGAGAGGCTGCAGTATAAGGGTAGACAGTGAGGAGGCTATAGTATAAGGGTAGATAAAGAGGAGGCTATAGTATAAGGGTAGATAGGGAGGAGGCTATAGTATAAGGGTAGATAGGGAGGAGGCTATAGTATAAGGGTAGATAGGGAGGAGGCTATAGTATATGGGTAGATAAAGAGGAGGCTATAGTATAAGGGTAGATAGGGAGGAGGCTATAGTATAAGGGTAGATAGGGAGGAGGCTATAGTATAAGGGTAGATAGGGAGGAGGCTATAGTATATGGGTAGATAAAGAGGAGGCTATAGTATATGGGTAGATAGGGAGAAGGCTGTAGTATATGGGTAGATAGGGAGAAGGCTGTAGTATATGGGTAGATAGGGAGAAGGCTATAGTATATGGGTAGATAGGGAGGAGGCTATAGTATAAGGGTAGATAGGGAGAAGGCTATAGTATATGGGTAGATAGGGAGAAGGCTATAGTATATGGGTAGATAGGGAGAAGGCTTTATAGTATATGGGTAGATAGGGAGAAGGCTATAGTATATGGGTAGATAGGGAGAGGGCTATAGTATAAGAGCAGACATGGAGGAGGCTGTAGTATAAGAGTAGACATGGAGGAGGCTATAGTATAAGAGCAGACATGGAGGAGGCTATAGTATAAGAGCAGACATGGAGGAGGCTGTAGTATAAGAGTAGATAGGAAGGTAAAGGCCATAAGAGTAGACAGGGAAGGAAGGGTAGACAGGGGCCATGAGAGTAGAGAGGGAAGGAAGGGTCATAAGAGTAGACAGGGGCCATAAGGGTAGACAGGGAGGGAGAGGTAATAAGAATAAACACAGAGATGTTGATTCCTGCACTGCAGTATGGACAGGTAAACCAGAGCCCACACCTATAGGGGAGTTGGGTAAACAACTCTTCCCTGTGGTGCAGGGACCAGAACTACCCTACGCAACTGGTCAGTGACTTTTTTTTTTTCTGAAGTTGTTCAATGGACTATGATAAACTTTGGAAATTACCTTCATTTAATTGATACTCTTTGATGGGAGAAAATTAATGTTACACATTTTAAGAGATTAAAAAAAAAGAAACTAACTAATTAGGTAAATAACTGCAAAACCTTTTGGTAAATATTCTGTCTACATGTGATCAATATCTCTTATACATTTTTAAAATGTTGAATGATTTCCTTTGTTGAAGAGGTTTTAAAAAAAAATAATAATAATTTTTAAAAAACCCTTCCTTCTACTAAGGAAAAATGTATGCTGTGTGGGGTGTACATATGCAGCACATAATTATACTTTTTTTTTTTTAACTGAACAAAAGTAAAAGTTGGTAATTTACTCCTATCATTCATATACCTATCACAGGACCCATATATTAGTAAAATCTATCTCCCTGCAAAATTTGAAGGATCTAGCTTTAAAAACACACACACACACACACACACACACACACACACACACACACACACACACACACACACACACACACACACACACACACAAACACACACACACAGAAAAAAAGGGTGCAAAAACTTAACACAACATGGTGTTTTCAGAGAAAATCTGCATGCAGAAAATACTATATCGGCCTAGCCTACCTTACAGTCTCCTGGCCACCAGCTTGGTAGGGAAATCCTTCTTGTTCAGTCTGCTCCTCATCTCTGCCAAGCCTCTTGAGTCTTTCTTCCTGTACACCTTGGAATTTAGCAGGGCCTGTCTTTGTGCTGTCTTTATGCTCAAAGCATCTTTGTCAGTGAAAAATGAAGCCGAGGAATGCCCAACACTAATGTTTATATTGCACATAATATCACCAAGTCTGGAACAGCCATCACTGAAGATAACAACTGCTACAGCCACTGCAGTTTCAACAACACTCTTGCCATGCTGTTTTGTTTTAGGGCAAAATTTCCAGAT
>CM060325.1:23912368-23914868 GCA_030674155.1 Stramonita haemastoma | reverse complement strand
TCCCTCCTCTTTTTTTTTTTTTTTTTTTTTTTTTAAATAGGCCTACTGTTCCCTGTAGGACAGTCTTGGCCTGTCCAGATGTTCAAACTAGCCTAAATCGGCCTAGCAGTCTCTGGCCCTAGGGCTTGCCCTAGCCTAAAAATCGGAAATCTCAGTGGGATGTGGGCTAGCTTAGCCTAAATATAGCCTAGGCCTAACTAAAGCTAGGCTAGGCTATTTTGAGTCAACACGCAATCTTTAGCCTAGCCAGCAGTGGTGGAAAAAAGGTTGAGCTTTGGTTTTATTCTAATTTTCACCACTAAAAGTTCTGTTTTAACAAGATCTTACCGGTATTGTATCCTCGTGATCTTTTATTCTTCCATATAAAGTTGTAAGACTGATAAAGAAATCGTGCAGGAATTTTAATTGCTTCGTGTGTGTAAACAAACTGTTTTCCGGAAACGGAGAAATTTGAACCACGCTTGGTTAAATGCGCACATAACTATTGTGACCGGAACGTTTTTATAATCATTTAGACAAAACATGTTTACTGCTTAATGTTGTGCTGGTATTTTGTCGGGAATGTGTGTGTGTGTGTGTGTGTGTGTGTGTGCGCGCGCGCGCGGCGTGCGTGCGCGCGCGTGCGCACATGCACACAGATTTGTTACTATAAGTGTATAATATATTCATGATTAAATGAAATAATAATATAAATTCAACTAGTCAAACCTCCGTGGCCCAGGCCAAAAGCTGTATCAGTTATTGATGTCAGCTCATTACCAAGGCCTACAGTCTACAGTCTAGATACAAAAATGTTATGTTGCAAAATGTGTTGAGATTGCCTTCAGCCATGACAAGCTCTTAACATAACAACCTGCACTGTACTTGAAAGGAGAAAAAATCCTTTAAAGTCGGTGTGTGGGTGCCTACATGTGGAGGCACTTGAAAACAGTCATACCCCCAGAGTGTGTTAAGCTGCTAAGGCACAACAGCAACAATAAACCCTCAGTCCATTCAGCAATTCAATCAATTCAATCAATCAGTGAATAAGTTGATCAGTAAATCATGCAATAGTCACTCAGTCATCAATAATTGGCAACAGCTTTTGAATTCATTAACAAATTGATACGATGATATTGATTATGCCCTGTATATATATATCCATATCCATGTGAACACACTCACACACACACACGCATGCACACACACACACACACACATGCACGTACACACACACACACATGCATGCACGTACACATGTATACAGATGTTAACAATAACATTTCTCAATCTGTTACCCTTGCAGATCAATCAACCAATCAATCAGTCAATCAACACACACACACACACACACACACACACACACACACACACACACACACACACACACACACACACACAGATAGCATGGCCAAGAAAAAAAAAAAGAAGGGAATAGAAAAGAAAGCCCCTCCCCCCCTCCCCCTCCCCCCCCCCCAAAAAAAAAAAATCACATTAACCAACAAATCATTAAAAAAAAAATTTTTTAAGTAGTAGAGGAAAACAAGTGCTGGTAACCAGTTACAACTTCTCAAGCATTTTGAAAATGATTTATGAAAGATTCCAGAAAAAACAAAACAATAAAAAACCCAAACCAACAAACAACAACAAATTTGTCACACAAAAAAAGCTTTCAGTGACAGCATTTTATTAACCAACATTTTTTTTATCAAAGGTTCCAGTTTGAAAACAAACAAACAAATAAACAAACAAAACCCCAACAAACAACAACAAATTTGTCCCCCAAAATACTATATTTCAGACAGCATTTTATTTGCCAACATTATTGATAATATAATATCATTATTGTTATTGTTTTTTTTTTTTTAAATTATTATTATTATTATTATTATTATTATTATTATTATTATTATTATCATCATCATCATCATTATTATTATTATTATTATTATCATTGTTGTTGTTGTTGTTGTTATTATTATCATTATGATGCAGGATGACAAACGAGCAACCATGTAGTGATGTAACGTGCAAAGCAGCATTGTTGGACATGTACAGTTGTATTGTGGATTATTCATGTCGATACAGACATCTGGATGTCATCTATGGTGAGTTCATCTTTTTGTTCTTTTTTTTTTTTTTTTTTTTTTCAAAGTTAAGCCATCAGTGAAGATTTAATTTATTTTGTATCATATTATGATTTCTGAATGTCATCTGTGGTGGGTTAACCTTGTTCATAATTTTTTTTTTTTTTTCAGAGTTAAGCCATCAGTGAAGATTGAATTTATTTTGTATCAATTGTGATTTTATATTGCACAGTATGTCTTGTAATTTGTATTTATAACACATTGTGTGTGTGTGTGTGTGTGTGTGTGTGTGTGTGTGTGTGTGTGTGTGTGTGTGTGTGTGTGTGTGTGTGTGTGTGTGTGTGTGGAGAGAGAGAGAGAAGAGTGTATTGTGTGTGGTGTGTGTGTGTGTGTGTGTGTGTGTGTGTGTGTGTGTGTGTGTGTGTGTGTGTGTG
>CM060325.1:23906743-23912268 GCA_030674155.1 Stramonita haemastoma | reverse complement strand
GGTTGCAGGATGGTTAAGACGTTCATCTGTCTAACAAGTGAACCCTGAGGTTCTGGGTTTGATTCCCAGCCTTGCCCTTTCTTCCCAGTTGACAGGAAAATTTAAGGGAATGTCCAAGTCCTTCCCATGAGACTAGCCTATAAACCAAGGCCTGTATGCAAATGCACACAAAAATCGTGTGCACATGTTACAAACCCATTCCCCACTTGGAAGAGTATGCTATTTTTGTGGCGGTAGGAAGGAAAAAGAAAATGTTAAATAGTATATGCCAACGGATGTCCTGTTTAGACACCATCCCTGAAGTCGGAATGCACCTTATTTGCGACAGGAAGGGGGGGAGGCGGTTGCATACTGCAAAAATCTCACGGTGAAATTTGGAGCCCTAGCCCAGGAACAACCCCCCCCTTTCAAAACCGCACTAATTTGCCATAATTATCTTCAAAAACAGAAGGAAAAGTGCCTGTTCTTAAAGCAGGAGTGTAGCCTTACAGCCTGCTTCCATTGCATTCATTTGGTGGTGGTATTGTGTAGCCTTTATTCTCACTCACTCAGTCCCATGTCCCAAAGGACGTAGGGGGGACATGAGAGAAGACACAACGGAGATCTTTTTCCATGCTTCACGATCCTGTGTGGCTAGTAGGAGGCGTTGCAGGGGTTGGGCAGTCCAGTCTTTGATGTTGTCAACCCATGATTTCTTTTGGCGGCCTCTTCTTCTCTTGCCCTCGACTGTTCCTTGCAAGATGGTTTTTGCTAGGGTGTTGTGTCTTGTGGTGTGACCAAACCACATCAGCTTTCTCCTCTTTATGGTGGAGAGCAAAGGCTCTTGGGGGCCCACACGCTTTTTGATTTCTTCTTTCACATAGTTATTGGTCTTGTGTTCTTTGTATGATATTCTGAGGAGTCTTCTGTGGCACTTGTTCTCGAATGCTTGGATTCTTCTCTCTAACTCTGCTGTCAGAGTCCATGATTCACAGCCATATAGGAGGATAGATATCACGAGGGATTTGTAGAGGTGGTATTTGGTGCAGAAGCTGATGTTGTTGCTTCTGATGATCCTCTGGAGTCTGACTAGAGCAGATGTTGCTGTTGCAATGCGAGCTTTCACCTCATTGTTTGATGTGCCATCTTTTGTTAGGATGGAGCCTAAGTATTTGAATTGGCTCACCTCTTCCAATATTTCTCCATTCATCTTTATTTCCGTGCTGTCATTACTCGCGCTGTTGACCATGATCTTCGAATGTACTGACCTCCATGCCGTATGCGCTCGCTCGATCTGTTAGACTGTCTGTGAGGATTTGCAGTTCTTGTTTGCTGCTGCCCATGAGGTCAATGTCATCTGCAAATCTGAGGTTGCAAAGGGGCCTTCCACCAATGGAGATGGAAGTGTGGTGGTTTTGCAGTGTCTCTGTCATGATGTTTTCGAGGAAGAGGTTGAAGAGTACAGGTGAGAGAAGGCAGCCCTGGCGGACTCCAACCGTGGTCTTGAAGAACTCGCCCACGTGGTTGTTCATGAAAACTGCACTTCTTGCATTCTCGTACAGAGCCTTGATGACTTCGATTAGGCAGTTGTCAATGTTGAAGTGCCTGAATACTTGCCAGAGGCCGTCATGCCATACCCTGTCAAAGGCCTTTTTGAAGTCTATAAAATTGTGGTACAAGTCTTTTTGGTGTTGGAGATGCTTCTCTATCAGAATTCTCAGGTTGAAAATTTGTTCCATTGTGCTGCGTTTTGGTCTAAAGCCCGCTTGTTCTTCTGCCAGGAGTTTTTCTGCTTGGTTTTTCAGTCTGTTGAGGACTACCTGCAGCATGATCTTGCTAGGATGGCTTATGAGACTGATGGTTCTGTAGTTCTGACATTGCTTGAGGTTTCCTTTCTTTGGCAGGGGTATTACAAGAGACTGTGTCCATTCTTTTGGCCATTCTTTGGTGTCGTGGATCTTCCGACAAAGATCTGTGAATCGCCTTGCTGTTTCATTCCCTCCATTTTTTATGAGTTCAGCTGGGATGTTATCGATTCCAGGGGACTTCCCCTTCTTCAATTGTTTAATAGCTGTGTCTACTTCACACCTTAGTATTGGTGGGTCTTTATCTTGGTGTTCAGGGGGTTTGTTGGAAACTATGTTGGTATCTGGGCGTAGTGGGTAGTTATACAATCCCTCACAGTATTCTGTCCAGCGTTGGAGGATGGCATTGTTTTCCGTTAAAAGATTTCCTTCTTTGTCTTCAATAACAGAGGCTTTAGGCTGTGTGGTTTTAGTTAGTGCTTTCAGAGTGTTGTAAGCTGTTTTGCTGTTTCCCTTGGCCATTCCATCTTCGATGTTGTTGCATTGTTCTTCTATCCACGCTTCTTTGGCTTCTCTCATCTTTTTCCTCACTTCTCTGTGGCTATCCATGTACTTGTTGTTGGCTTCTTGACTTGTGAACTTTTGCTTCTTAAGTTCTCTTCTTTTGTCGCAGAGGTCAAGAACCTCATTTGTCACCCAGGGTTGTTTCTTTGTTCTGCTTCTGCCTAATGTTTCTTCTGCTGCTGTCGTTAGCACTTCTTTGATGTTGTTGGCTAGTGTGTTCACATCATTGTCAATGGCTGTGAGTGCGGCGAACTTTCCTCCAATGTTGGCTTGGAAGATCTCAACCACTGTTGGGTCTTTGAGTTTTTCCAGGTCGAATCTTATGCGTGGGCTTTTTGGCTGTTGTTTTGCTTTCAGTTTCAGCCTGATGGTGGTAAGTACAAGGTCGTGGTCACTGCCAATGTCAGCTCCTGGGAATGTTCTTGTATTTGCCTTGTTTATGCTGGATTTGAATCTTTGGGGTGACAGAATGTAATCAATTTGATTATGAATCAGACCATTTGGTGAGTGCCAGGTTGATGTTCTAGATGGCTTGTGAGGGTGGAGTGGGTTAGCCAGAGTTAGTTTGTGCTTCTTTGCGAATTCCAGCAGCCGCTGTCCTCTGTCATTTGTTTCTCCCAGTCCAAAGCGTCCTGTGGTTCCTGCCCAGGTGTCATAGGCATCAGGTCCCACCTTAGCATTCCAATCGCCTTCCACAATAAGGATGTCTTTTTTGGGCGTTTTGGAGATGACGTTTTCAAGTTCTTCATAGAATTCTTCTATCTGGTCATCATCGTTGTCAGATGTTGGAGCATACACTTGGATGATGGTGAGATTCTGGGGTTTTGCAGAGACTCTGATTGAGATGAGTCTGCTGGATATTGGTGTGCAGTTGATGATGCTTGACACAATCTCTTTCCTGACAATGAAGCCTACTCCGTGTTGGTGTAGTTTCTCATCTCCACTGTGCCATATCTTGTGGCCGTCTTGCGTGGTTGTTTCTCCGAAGCCAGTCCATCTGACTTCCGCAAGCCCTAGGATGTCCCATTTATACCTCTGTAATTCATGTGTGAGTTCCTGTACTCTTCCTGTTTGGTACAGAGTCCTAACATTCCATGTACCAATGGTTACCCCTTTAGCTGGAAGCTTTAGGGTTGGTTTTGCTCCAGTGGCACACTTGTCACTCCCACCCTGGAGGCTTGCAGTGGGTAGCGCGGTCGTTGTTGATCCGGGCCTCGACCGATCCGGCATGTGTTTCTGTTTTGCTTTTCTCATCATGTCCTTTATTAACACAGCTAATATAACCCACTTCTCTCCCAGTCAATTGAACAGAATCAATCTGAATAAATCTTGACAGTGTTAAACGTTGAAGGAAGGAAGGTGGCAGGATGGTTAAGACGTTTGCCTGCCAACAAGTAAGCCGTGAGGTTCTGGGTTCGTACCCAGCCTCGCCCTCTCTTCCCAGTTTGACGAAAAAATCGAACTGAATGTCAAAGTCATTCGGATGAGACTATAAACCGAGGGCCCGTGTGCGAACGCACGCAGAACATCTTGTGCACACGTTTAAAACTCCGTTCCGCCTTTCGGAAGAGCAGGCCATCGTGTGCCGGTAGGAGCGGATGACAAAATTATACATTTAATAAACCCAGCATGCACACAGGTGTCGTGTTTAGACACCATCCCTGAGGAAAAATCGAGGAGTCGGGAGTTCCAGGGCGGCGCTGGGCTGTATTTGGCAACATTCTGGCGGGCTCCTGCGACGGTACTGGAACCATTCATATTGGTCATTGCCTTTCCAATGGATCATTCCAGTGGCGTGGAGAGGGGGGGGGGGGGGGTCTGCTGCATGGATAACAGTTTGCCCTCCATACTTACTTACCCAGGCTTTGCGCTCTAAAGACTAGAGGGCAACCCCGTAGTCTTCCGAGACTGATGGGTGCCTACTATAAACGTTAAGATTTCAAGCAGAAATTTTAATGCTAAAATCCACAGAGGTCAAAGGTGAGCAACACGATCTTTCGCCCAATTGAAGCAAGGTTGCATCAAACTTCTTCACCATCACCCTCACCTATCCCATAGCCTAGTCCCATGGACCATGGGGGCACTAGGCCTAATGGAGAATTTGCAACCAGCTTCCTTCACTCCCTCTGGTCCTCTGCTTTCGGTAGGCCTAACAAAATAATCGTTGGACAGACTAGCCTAGTCAGGACTCTTCTGTTGATGTCTTCCCCTCGTTTTCTCTGCTTCTTCGTCTCCCTCTTTTTTTTTTTTTTTTTTTTTTTTTTTAAAATAGGCCTACTGTTCCCTGTAGGACAGTCTTGGCCTGTCCAGATGTTCAAACTACATCGGCCTAGCAGTCTCTGGCCCTAGGGCTTGCCCTAGCCTAAAAATCGGAAATCTCAGTGGGATGTGGGCTAGCTTAGCCTAAATATAGCCTAGGCCTAACTAAAGCTAGGCTAGGCTATTTTGAGTCAACACGCAATCTTTAGCCTAGCCAGCAGTGGTGGAAAAAAGGTTGAGCTTTGGTTTTATTCTAATTTTCACCACTAAAAGTTCTGTTTTAACAAGATCTTACCGGTATTGTATCCTCGTGATCTTTTATTCTTCCATATAAAGTTGTAAGACTGATAAAGAAATCGTGCAGGAATTTTAATTGCTTCGTGTGTGTAAACAAACTGTTTTCCGGAAACGGAGAAATTTGAACCACGCTTGGTTAAATGCGCACATAACTATTGTGACCGGAACGTTTTTATAATCATTTAGACAAAACATGTTTACTGCTTAATGTTGTGCTGGTATTTTGTCGGGAATGTGTGTGTGTGTGCGCGCGCGCGCGTGCGTGCGCGCGCGCGTGCGTGCGTGCGCACATGCACACAGATTTGTTACTATAAGTGTATAATATATTCATGATTAAATGAAATAATAAATATAATTCAACTAGTCAAACCTCCGTGGCCCAGGCCAAAAGCTGTATCAGTTATTGATGTCAGCTCATTACCAAGGCCTACAATCTACAGTCTATACAAAAATGTTATGTTGCAAAATGTGTTGAGATTGCCTTCAGCCATGACAAGCTCTTAACATAACAACCTGCACTGTACTTGAAAGGAGAAAAAATCCTTTAAAGTCGGTGTGTGGGTGCCTACATGTGGAGGCACTTGAAAACAGTCATACCCCCAGAGTGTGTTAAGCTGCTAA
>CM060325.1:23841743-23901743 GCA_030674155.1 Stramonita haemastoma | reverse complement strand
GAGGGAGGAAGGAGGGGGGGGGGGTTGCAATACATATACACATCATATTTTGCTTACTTGGATTTTTGTTGTTATTTGATTTGATTTTTTTTTTGGGGTGGTGGGGTTGTTGTTGTTGTGTATTAGGTTGTTTTTTTTGTTTTTTTTAAAAATCCCATGTTGTTGCTGTGGACAGGCTCTGTTTTACCTCCTGCAGCGCTCACCCAAGGAAGCCTTCGTTCTCCTTAGAGACTACTTTCCCCCAGGAGGCCAGGGTTTTGGAAAAGCAGCTCGCCTTGCATGTAACTAAAGATAGTCCTCTCTCTCTCTCTCTCTCTCTCTCTCTCTCTCTCTCTCTCTCTCTCTCTCTCTCTCTCTCTCTCTCTCTCTCTCTCTCACTCTCTCTCTCTCTCCTCTCTCTCTCTCTCTCCTCTCTCTCTCTCTCTCTCTCTCTCTCTCTCTCTCTCTCTCTCTTTTGTTGTTAATGTTGTTGTTGTTGTTGTTTTTGTGTGTGGGTTTCAATGGTTTGGTTGTTCAGGGGGGGGGGGGGGGTCCTCCCCCAGCCCCCCTTTCTTTCTCTCTCTTTTTCCTCCTTCCTCGTTTCCCTTTCACGTTCCCATCCTCCTCCTCTTCCTCCTCCCCTTCTCCCCCACATACTCCCCCCTCTCCTCTCCCCCCTCCTCCCCCCTCATGCTCCTTCTCCTCCTTCTTCCTCCTACTCTTACTCCCCATCATATTTCTCCTCCTCCTCCTCCTCCTCTTCCTCCTCCTCCTCCTCCTCCTCCTCCTCCTCCTCCTCCTCCTCCCCTCCTCCTCCCTGTATTTCCCTCCCCTCCTCCTCCTCCTCCTCCCCCCTGCATACTCCCCTCCTCCTCCCTGTATTTCCCTCCCCTCCTCCTCCTCCTCCTCCTCCCCCCTGCATACTCCCCTCCTCCTCAGTCCTCCAATACACCCCCCCCTTCTCCCCCCCCTTCCCCCCCCCCCCTCCCCCCTACCCCCCTTGTCAGCTGTCCCAAGCTCCCCTCCCCATCTAATACGTGACGATCCACCACATAATGAGTCACATTGCACCAGATGTTAATTTTAAGTTACTGACATTTTATTAATTGGCAAGGAAATGGCTATACAATAGAAAAAACAGATTGAAAATCGGACAATTCTGTGAAAAGTTATTACAAGTTGAAATGATAAGAGTGCAGGAAATGATAAATTGAGAAATGGACAAGCTTAGCACCATAGTAAGTGGTCAGAATGAGGGCTTGGGCATTTTTAAAGCACGTTTAAAAGCAAAAGGATACAAAATTATGACTTGATATTTCATTACAAGGTAGAATAAGGCCTATAGTTTTATAATCAATCAAAATCTGAAAATTGCCAACTTGAACCCATCTGCCTTTAATGGCTTCTAGTGGAAAAGTGGGTTATGTGCTAAGCGACTTATTTCGTAGTGGAGCGTCACATATAGTGTATAGATCTGTTAACGAGATCTAGGTCACTGGCAGATTTCTTCACTTCAGTCACATCAGTTGACCTCCTTTGTGCAAAGAGGAAAAAATAGGTGAAGAGGGGGTGGGGGTAGGGAGGCTGAGGGAGGAGGGGGGGTGGGGGGAAGAGGATAGGCAACAAGGAAGTAAAAAAGTGGGAAATTCCTACTTCACTCCCACCCTACCCACCCACCCACCCCCTCCTTCTCTCCCCTGGCTTAGTGGTTGTTTTTCCCCTAGTGCTTTCCCAGAAAAGTCTTAAACAGGTTAAAGCTGTTCCGCTCCCTTTGTTTTTTTTTTGTTTTTTTTGTATCTCATGTTGTTTTTTTTCCTTTCCTGCTTCCTTCCTCATCATCACGCTCCCCCCCCCTCCCCCCCCTCTCTCCCTCCCTGTGCCAACCCCCCACCACCACCTCCCATCCCATGCACATTTCTTCTCTTTGTCCACTGGATGGGTTTTTTTAAGAGGTCTTTTTTTTGTTATTATTGTTGTTGTTGTTGTTCCTTGGCTAGAGCTCCGAGGTTCACCAGTGGTGAAATTTTTAGTGTATGTGACCATTGACCCCCGCCCCCCCCCCCCACCCCCACCCATGAAGGTGGCTGCATTCACACTTCAGGGATATATGGTGGGAATGTTTCGCATTTCCGTAACACAGTGAATACTGACATGAATGACGGGATCTTTAATGTGCATAATTATTTAATCCTCTGCATGTGTATCTCTCTGTCTCTGTCTCTGTCTCTGTCTCTGTCTCTGTCTTTTCTCTCTCTCTCTCTCTCTCTCTCTCCTCTCTCTCTCTCTCCTCTCTCTTCTCTCTCTCTCTCTCTCTCTCTCTCTCTCTCTCTCTCTCTCTCTCTATATATATATATATATATATACATGGGAGAATTGAGACACTGGCAGGTCTGCACTTGGAAGTTGACCTAGAAGGTGGTCAAAATCCATGTACAGCATGTAACCCACATGACTTTATCTATTTTTGAGATGATAAAAAAAAAAAGTTTGAATTTGATTGCACCTTGGCCAGAGTTGAGTCCCTTCCCTGCTGAGAGAAATTTATCATCTACTGCCGCTATCTTCCCCACTCCTTCCTTCATGTTCCGTGTTCCCTCTGATTATTAGGATTGTTATTCGTGATATCTCTTTCGGGGGGGGGCGGGGGGGGGGGGGGGGGGGGGGGGGGGGGGGGGGGGGGGGGGGGGGGGGGGGGGTGTAGGTAGATGAAGTATTGGAGTGACTAAGAGTTTTGCATTGTCAATTTGATAGCTTGGGGTTGGAGTCACCACCTTGATGTCCTGTTTCAAGGAGATTGGGCTTTTTTTTTTTTCCTTGTAGTTAACATCAGTGCTGACTCCACTCCCTCAAAAGTCTTTCTGATACGGCTATAATAGATAGCAGGCCATCGTGTCCTGGTAGGAGCGGATGACAAAATTATAACAAATCAGCATGCACACAGGTGTCGTGTTTAGACACCATCCCTGAGGAAAAATCGGGGAGTCGGAGTCCCAGAGCGGCTCGGGGCTGTAGGTATATGGCAACGTTCTGGTGGCTCCTGCGACAGTACTGGAAACCATTCGTATCGATCATTGCCTTTCCAATGGACCATTCCAGTGCCGTGGAGAGGGGGGATCTGCTGCATTGGTAACAGCTTGCCCTCCATGCATACTTGCCCAGGCTTTGCGCTCAAAAGACTAGAGCGCAACTCCATAGTCTTCCGAGACTGATGGGTGCCTCCTACTACGGCTATAAGTGATGGTCCAGTGTGCGAATGTACACACAGAACAGCTTGCACACATGTTCAAACCTGTTCTGCTTTTCAGTAGAGTAGACCATTCATACCAGGAAGAACAGCTGACCCTTTATTTTTTTGTTTTTAAAATAAATACCTCACACTGGTGTCGTGTTTAGACATCATCCCTGGAGTCAGAATGTAGCTACCTTCATGGTCGGCCCCCCCCCAAAAAAAACCCAGTCACATACGCAAAAAATCACACCTTTGGTGAACTTGCAAGCGACAGCCGAGCAACAAAAATTTTTAAAATGATGAAAATTTCTCATGATTTTGTTCTTCTCCTTTGTCAAACACTCAGACAGTAGCTATTTTGTTGCATGTCGTATGAGCAAAAATGCGTTGCACTGTCGCTAAGCACCTGACAAGTCAGACCCAGCTTATAATATATCCCACTTCAGTAAGATTCATGATATCAGTTGACCTTAGAGAGGGGATAGGTCCTGCCAGGTAGGGTTTTTTTTGGGGTTTGTTGTTGTTGTTGTTGTTTTTTTTTTGGGGGGGGGTTGTTCTTGTTTTTCGTTGGGTTTTTCTTTTTTGCCCTGTCAGGTTCATTTTGCCCAAGACACATATGTTGACAATTCATAGTGTCGTGGCCCAACAACTTGTGACAGAGCTGTTTTGTTCAGACTGAACAAACAAAAATTTTCCTGGGTTCTGAACCTAGGGGAGCGGCAGCAGATGAAACAGCACAACCAGCACAGGCTTGGGAGGGAGAGGAGTCAGGGAGCTCAGAGAGACGTGTGGTCAAGTCAAGTCAGGGCTTTGGTTTGGGCGGGGGTGGGGGGTGGGGGGTGGAGGTTTGTTTGTTGGGGTTTTTTTTGTTCCTCGGCTAGAGTTCTGGGGTCCAACAATGGTGGGATTTTTAGCATATGCAACCGTTTCTTTTGTTGTTGTTGTTGTTGTTGTTGTTCCTTACCATTAAGGTAGCCACATTCCCACGTCAGGGAAAGTGTCTAAACACATCATCTTTCTGTGTGCATGCCGTTGTTTTAAAAAAAAAAGATATCATTTGTTCCTACCACCATGAAATGGCCCCTACTCCTCTGAAAGGCAGAACAGGATTTTAGAGTGTGCGCAAGATGTTCTGGGTGTGTTCACCTATGGGGCATCAGTTTATAGTCTCTTCTGAAGGACTCTGACATTTTGGTTTGATTTTCTTGTTAAACTGGGAAGAAAGGGCAAGGCTGGGAATCAAACCCAGAACCTCACAGTTTTACTTGTAAGGCAGGTGATGAACGTCTTAACCGTCCTGCCACCTTCCTTCTTAAGTCAGATTCAAGATTAAAAAAAAAATTTTTTTTTTTAAAGTCGGGTTCAAGATGTGTGCTCTGACATGAATTGTCATGTATGTGCAGAGTGGGTCCCTGCTTTCTCCTGAATGTTTTGGCTTTATCGTGCAGTGCAGTACCTGCATTGTGCAAGATAACGAAAAATGATATAGGTGTCTAGAAGGAGGAAGAAGCTTAAGTTACAAAGATGAAATGGAGAAAATGATCACATGAGCGAGCACACACAAGTACACATACGTACACCACCCACGTTTGCACACCCATATATAGAGACAGACACTTGTACACATGCATGAAGGCACACACACTCTCACTCACACATATATGCGTGTACACACACACACACACACACACACACACACACACAACACACACACACACACACACACACACACACACACACACACACACACACACACACACACATGCCCCCGTGCACACATGCACACACACACATGCATCACACCCCCCCCCCCCTTTTTTTTATAATCTTTAAAAGATGGTCATTATATTATTTGTCTCATAAGCATCGTTGTAATTGCCTTTCAGGGGATGATTGAAGTGTTTTTGACTTGGCTTGACTTGAGTTGACTTGACTTGACTCATTTTTGTTCATTATTCTCTTGCCCCCTAGAACCCAGCTTTGGCTAAGGAGATAGGGCAAGTCAGTCAGGATTTCCGGAAGTCCTTTTTACACCTGGTGGGCCACAAGGCAAGACGTGAGAGGTTCTTCAGCCAGGTGTACTCAGAGGTGTACAACCGTCGCTTCTCTCGCTGTCTGGTGCAGAGGGCTGCGTCCTTTCTGACAGAGCTGGAGCGAGGCCTTCCGGACACTTTTCTGGATGAGGTGGTTGTCCTGGTTGTTGTTGTTGCTGTTTGTTGTTTGTTGTTGTTGTGTGTTGTTGTTGTACTGTTTGTTGATGTTGTGTGTTGTTGTTGCTGTTGTTGTTGTACTGTTTGTTGTTTGTTGTTGTTGTTGTACTGTTTGTTGTTGTTGTACTGTTTGTTGTTGTTGTACTGTTTGTTGTTGTTGTTGTTGTTTGTTTGTTTGTTTGTTTGTGATTGCTGGCGAAATAGAGGTTGTAGGAAGCATGATGTATTCAGTGTATAGATAAAAAGTTATGATTTAAGTATGATTGATTCAGTATATGAATAAAAAGCATGATTTTTATTCAGTCTATAATCTTTTTCTTTTTTTTTAATAATCTGAATCTAATGTAACATACCTACTTAGTAAGCTTGCAATAGGCCTACCACTTCCCTCCCATGACATATTCATTCTTGAAGAGAAGAGGAATGAGAAGCTGAGGCTGCATAACATTGTTTTTATAAACAATATTGTTAACAATATGCATTAACCCTCTTAGTCCCGATCCGGGATTTTGCCAGGATTGAATGATTACCCCCCCCCCCCCCCCCTCTAAGTCCGGATCAGGGATTTGCCAGGATTTACACAGAGTAGATTTCCATCTCGCTGTGACCATCACTAATTGCTACCACATGTCAGAGCTCTATCAGGCTAGAAGGAGAAACCCTGTAGAGTGTTTGGAAGAATCAGAATCAGAATCAGAAATTATTTATTGCCATAAAAGTCACATGGACTTATTGACACAACAAAATAAACAATATTAAGTAATTATAGCTGCTGGTATGTACTTAGAAGGAGGAAAAGGCCAGCCAGCATATGTGCCTGACCTGATTTCATGATGGAATGCTAAATGTAGGGGCACTTTGTGTTCAGAGACACCGAATTAAAGGTTAAAGACACCGGTTAAAGGGCACAGCTGGTGCCTGCTTCATGGGATTTTTTTTTCATCACTGAAATTAACATTTATCAGCAATATGATCATGTGAAATTTCACTCTGAGGCTTTGTCAGCTTCTTAAACAAAGAGGGAGACTCAGCTCAATACTGCTCTTCCTCTGAAGTCAGAGTATGGCTGCCTATATGGCGAGGTACTTGAAAACAGTCATACACACAAACTTCTCATTCAGTGTGCAATTTCAATCTCACAGTGATTCCCAGGTGGGATGAGTGAGTCAGAGTGCACGTTCTGGGTGACATACCTCCAGAGTGTTAAGCTGGGGAACACACAACAACAACAACAGCGACAACAATACTGCTAAAATGATGAATACTATCAAAAATACCATGTAAAATAACGTTCAAGGAATTTGAAATACTTCAACAGAAAATGATTGACCTTTTTCTGTCCAATACTATTGTGTTAAAACACTTGTTGTTGAGTGGTCCATGTCAAATTAAGGTGTTGAGTTATGATTTTGTGTCTTGGTAACTGTTCTGTATGATTCTCTGATCAAGTTAAGGTCTTGAGTTGTTTTGTTGTTGTTGTTGTTGTGTTGTTGTTTTCAAGGTCTTGAGTTATGGTTTTTTTTTTCTTGGTAACTATTCTGTATGATCTTCTGATCAAGTTAAGGTGTTGAGTTATGATTTTGTTTCTTGGTAAAATATTCTGTATGATCCTTTCATCAAGTTAAGGTCTTAAAAGTTGGTTTTTGTGGGTGTGTCTTTTTTTAAGGTCTTGAGTTATGGTTTTTTGTTTCTTGGTAACTATTCTGTATGATCTTCTGATCAAGTCAAGGTGTTGAATTATGATTTTGTTTCTTGGTAAAATATTCTGTATGATCCTTTCATCAAGTTAAGGTCTTAAAAGTTTGTTTATGTGTGTGTGTCTTTTTTTAAGGTCTTGAGTTATGGTTTTTTGTTTCTTGGTAACTATTCTGTATGATCTTCTGATAAAGTTAAGGTGTTGAGTTATGATTTTGTGTCTCGGTAACTATTCTGTATGATTCTCTGATCAAGTTAAGGTCTTGAGTTGTTTTTTGTTGTTGTTGTTGTTGTTGTTTTCAAGGTCTTGAGTTATGGATTTTTGTTTCTTGGTAACTATTCTGTATGATCTTCTGATCAAGTTAAGGTGTTGAGTTATGATTTTGTTTCTTGGTAAAATATTCTGTATGATCCTTTCATCAAGTTAAGGTCTTAAAAGTTGGTTTTTGTGTGTGTGTCTTTTTTAAAGGTCTTGAGTTACGGTTTTTTGTTTCTTGGTAACTATTCTGTATGATCTTCTGATCAAGTTAAGGTGTTGAGTTATGATTTTGTTTCTTGGTAAAATATTCTGTATGATCCTTTCATCAAGTTAAGGTCTTAAAAGTTGGTTTTTGTGTGTGTGTCTTTTTTAAAGGTCTTGAGTTACAGTTTTTTGTTTCTTTGTAACTATGCTGTATGATCCTCTGATCAAGTTAATTAAAAGGCATTGAGTTACGATTTTGTGTCTCGATAATCATTCTGTAGGATCCTCCTCCTCCGACAGGAAATCAAGATTTAGACCCAAAAAAACCCATTAAAAAACCCCATAAAAAACAAAAACAAAAACAAAAACAAAAAGATCTAGACATAAGACACCTTTTCTGAAGCATCCCTCCTCCCCCCCCTCCACCCCCCCCCCCTCCCCTACTCCTCAAAACCTTAACGTTGGTGTGACCAATTTTTTAATTCAGCTGCTGAGAGGTGGTTGGTAGAAGAAAATGAGTTGGTCAACACGCCGACCATGTGGGACGTGTTGATGAAGTGTTGCTGGCCCGTCTGGAAGGAAAAACCACTCTCCAGTCTGCCGATCTGCTCAGTCTTTTGAAGGACCTTCGCTCTGTCTCCGCACCCTCTCAGCAAGATATTAGGCGTAGCGTCACATGCATTATAGGTGATTATATATGTTGTGTGGTGTGTGTGTGTGTGTGTGTGTGTGTGTGTGTGTGTGTTGTGTGTGTGTGTGTGTGTGTTGTGTGTGTATGTGTGTGTGTGTGTGTGTGTGTGTGTGTGTGTGTGTGTGTGTGTGTGTGTGTGTGTGTTGTGTGTGGTGTGGTGTGTGTGTGTGTGGTGTGTGTTGTGTGTGTGTGTGTGTGTGTGTGTGTGTGTGTGTGTGTGGTTAGTGTGTGTGTGTTGTGTTGGTGTGTGTGTGTGGTGTGTGTGTGTTGTGTGTTTTTGTGTTGTGTTGTGTGTGTGTGTGGTGTGTGTGTGTGTGGTGTGTGTGTGTGTGTGTGTGTGTGTGTGTGTGTGTGTGTGTGTGTGTGCAGTCTTTTGAAGGAGCTCCATTCTGTCTCTGCACCCTCTCAGCAAGATATTAGGCATGGCATCACATGCATAAGGTGATATATGTGTGTGTGTGTGTGTGTGTGTGTGTGTGTGTGTGTGTGTGTGTGTGTGTGTTGTGTGTTGTGTTGTAGTGTGTTGTGTGTGTGTTGTGTTGTGTTGTGTGTGTGTGTGTTTTATTTTTTATTTTTATTTTATATCCAGGATAATGGAATAAGCATTCATGTGCCTTTTTACATCCAGTCCCTGTGTGTATGCAGTTTTGTAAATCTTGTCATCTGTTCCCACCGGCACACGATGGCCTTTTCTTACGAAAAGCGGAACAGAATTTAACATGTGTGCAAGATGTTTTGCGTGCGTTCACACTCGAGACCTCGGTTTATAGTCTCATCCGAAGGAGGATAATGGAATAAGCACTCAACATGACACAAGCAAAATAATACTATATAGTATAATTGTCTCTCCATGCACAATGTCATAATTAAATACAACAAAGCGAGACTTACCTGGTAAGGTGAAGCTGGTTGTAAATTCTTGCGAATTTATTGTAGACCGGAACGGAGTGCACATGAGAACCGCGCGCAGCCCCTACTGTCAGTTTTTAGAGCCTCGAGAGAACACTGTGTCATACTATTGCAGGAACATTAAATATTTTATAAACATTGTTATCATTATTATCATTTTGAAAGGGTGGGATGTCTTACTGATGCACGGTGTGCAGAACACTGTTGTCAGTTCTAGATCAAAATTTCACAAAGTGGTATTTGTTTCATTTGCATGGTATGCATTTCATTTTACTTGCATGGTATGCATGCAGACCATTTAGGGGTGGGCATGTGCACTCCGTTCCGGTCTACAATAAATTCGCAAGAATTTACAACCAGCTTCACCTTACCAGGTAAGTCTCGCTTTGTTGTATTTAATTCTTGCTCATTTCCTGCATCCCTCCACTATATGCACATGAGATTTTAGAGCCACAGTGTTCTCGAGACAAACACATCCACCACATGTAAACAAGAAACTGTCCTACCTTATTTATGTTGTAGGAAACGCTCCATGATGGATTGGCCCATGGTCAGTGTTGGCCCCGTCTTCTTATTATAAAACTTAGCAAACGTGGAAATATTTGTCCATCCAGCTGCTTTCATGATGATGTTTATTGGAGCGTCTGCAAGTTTAGCAGCGGAAGTACTGGCTGACCTCGTACTGTGTGCCGTGAAGCGTGTAATGTCTATGCCTGCCCTCTCCATCGTCCACTTCAGCCAGCGCGCGATGGTATCGCTAGTGGCCCCTCGGTGCGGTGCTTGGAGAGTGATAAACAAATGTTGGGTAGCATTCTGAGCCCTCAGTTCTTTGCTGCGTCTCAGGTATTCTTTCAAAGTGTGAACTACACACAGAGCCTCTTTTTCCACAAAAGCCATGAGTTCAACGGGTGATTGATGGGCTCCCCTTCTTGACTGTTTTAATAATCTATTTACATAAAAAAACACACTTTTCCCTTGAAAGTAGCATATTGTCGATGTCCAAAGCGGCAATAGTTTGACACCTCTGACCCGACAGAAGGGCAATTAACATCACAAGTTTCATTGTCAGTTCCTTGAACGTCAGGTTTTCCACTGGAACCCATGTTTCTAACATTTTCAGCACAATATTTACATCCCAAGTGTGGTGATACTTTGGTAGTGGTGGTTTTCTTTCGAACACACCCTTCATAAATCTTTTTACAAGTTCGTGTTGACCAAACGTTGCCCCTTCATAGTTGCAGAGAAAACAACTTAGCGCAGAACGAGCGGTGCCCACAGCGCTATAAGAATATCCCTCTTTCAACAGGGATGCCAGAAAATTTACAGCTGTGGCTAGAGGCGGTGAAACTGAATCCACTTGTTGCTCACACGCGTACCTCTCCCACTTTCGTATGTACACATCATACATCTGTTTTGTTGCGGGTCGCCATGAGGACATGAGAATACTGGTAGTCTCCTCAGAAAAGCCTTGTGTTCTGAATCTATCCCTGACACTTTGCAGACTAGCAGCGTCAGGCTTTTCCTCAGTGGGTGTTTTGTCTCCTTTTGACTTGGTTGTGTCAGAAGAGTGTTTCTGGCTGACAAGAGGACAGGTCTGGCTGTGAGAATTTTCATCAGTGCTGGCCAAAAGGGCTGATTTTTCCAGGTTGGCGCTACTATAACCCCTCTTGCTTTGTCTTTCTTTATCTTTGCCAGGACCCGGGATATAATGCTGAAAGGTGGAAAACAATAAACAGTCTCATTTCCCCAATACATGCTAAATGCATCAATAGCACATGCTCCTGGGTCAGGCAAGAAAGACACGTATCTGGAAAACTGAAAATTTAATCTAGAGGCAAACAAGTCAATGACAGGTTTTATATCAAGAATATTCATAGCCTCAGAAAGTAGCATTGAATCCAGTTTCCATTCTGTGTCAATGTGGATCTGTCTAGACAGACTGTCAGCTTCAACATTCTCAACACCAGGAATGTGAGCAGCACTGAGCCATATGTTTCTGCTTTCACACCAATGCCAGATTTGCTGAGATACATCATTCAGATGTTTAGATCTGTTCGAACCCATGTTGTTAATACAACCAACAGTGCTTGTGTTATCAGTCATAATTCTTATGTGAACATTACGTTGGTCATGCAACAAAGATTTGAGACCAAAAAAGACAGCTAATAGCTCCAAAGCATTTATGTGTCCTTCTTTGTCTTTCTCACTCCACATGCCTTGTGTTTGTGATTTGGTGTTAACCACCCAAGCACCCCATCCTGTACGTGAACTGTCTGTCTTCATAGTAATGGTGGGGTCTGATCTCTGAATGGGAGCCTTTTGCTTGTCTATGTTATTAATCCACCACTCTAGCTCTGTCTTCCCTTCAGCTGATAACACAGCGGGCTTTTCCCAGTTCCCCTTGCTTAGTTTAAGTGCGGAACACTTATCTTGTTCAAGTGCTCTGTAGTACAAAGGACCCATTGGCACAGCAAGAAAACAAGAAACCATTAGTCCAATACAAGATGCCAGAGATCTTATAGTTGTACTTTCCTGACTGAATAATAGAATGCATGCACACAGCAGTTTTTGTTTCCGTTCATCTGTCAGTGTGACTGTCATGTTTGTTGAGTTTATTTTGAAACCCAGGTAGGTGATTTCTTGCACAGGCATGAACTGTGATTTCTTTTCATGTACACAGAAACCTAGAGAGTCTAATAATTGTATCGAGTCTACCACACACTGTACAACTTCTGTTTCAGTCTCTCCCACAATCAAACTGTCATCAATGAATGAAGTGATCAGGTGACCCATATCATGTAAGCGTGCTAGGACAGGTTTCATGAGTTTTGTGAATTTTCTGGGAATCGGACTGAGTCCCATAGCAGCTGCCTGAAAACAGTACAGTTTTTCTCTCCATCTGAATTTCAGATATTTCCGAAAAGTCTCCTCTACTGCTATGACGTAATATGCATCTCTCAGATCAATTGATGCGAAAAAGCAATTTTTTGTAACTAGATCCAAAGCTGTATATATTGTTTCCATCTTAAATTTCTTATATTCCACATTTTTGTTCAGAGCTTTCAGATTTAAAATCATTCTAAATGATCCGTCTTTTTTCTCCCTAACAAAGATAGGTGAGACAACTTGTCCTGATTCAGGTATAGACTCTTTTATCACACCTTTTTTCAACAAGTTTCTTATTTCAGAGTCAACAGCATAGTTTTCACGCTTGCTAAACAACCTTTGCGAACTTTGCTTTATGTCTACTGGGCAATCATCAAAGGTGATTTTAATTCCTTCCACTGTTTCAAGTACATCAGGGTCAGAAGTTAGTTCATTCCAGTGCGACAGCTTTTCCTTTAAGCTTCCTGCTTTAAAGTTATCATGCTTCATTTCAAGATAAGCACACAAAGAAGGCAAGCAAAGTTCAAACTCACTAACCTTGTTTCCAGAAGGGAGGGGCGGTTCCGTCAAAGATCGAGTTACTGCCGGTGGCTGTTTTTCTGACCCTTCTTCCAAAACACTTTGTTTGCTTGACCGAAGGAACTCCCCCCCTGCCCCTGCCTCCACGGCTTCCGGCCTAAAAAAGAGCTACTGTTGTTATGCTGCCACGTGCTTCTCTTTTGCTGACCACGCATGTTCTGACCGAGTTTCTGGGACTCTTGCACTTCTTTTAGACATTTGTGAAAATCAGAGCCATACAGTAGTTCTGGGGTCATGGCAACCTGCGGTGCACATATGCCAGAGAGTTCACGGGGTAGGCAGGGTCGGTGCATGTCTCTCCGTTTCTGGGACAGGTCATGGTTGGCGTGACCTGTGAGGGCAAGGGCATCTGAAAGTTGAGCTATGCATCCGGTCAGTTCACTGCGTACTGTAGTGGCATCCTGCCCTGAGATAATAATAAATAATAATAAATGGAATTTATATAGCGCTATATCTTGCAAAAACAAATCAAAGCGCTTGCATTCAACCAATTCTTGCACATGCAGCCAACAACAATTTAGATTTTTAACAAAGTCAATGCACACACACACACACACACACACACACACACACACACACACACACACACACACACACACACAGAGGTCAAGCACTTTGGCAGGGTGGTGGATAGTTCAGCTGTTGAGAGCAGGGGCAGAAGATGAAACAGGATAGGAAAGTCTTAGCTTTGAAACAAGTGTGTCTTGAGGCTGGATTTAAATGTGTCATAGGTAGGCTTTTTACGAAGGGAGAGAGGGAGATCGTTCCAGATCACTGGACCAGAAACAGAGAAAGCACGACGGCCGATGGTGGATTGATTGAATCTAGGTATTTGTAAGCGCAGGGTATCTGCAGCAGAGCGGAGGGAACGAGAAGGAGTGTAAGGGTAAAGACATTCACAGAGGTAGGAGGGTGCTGTTTTGTGAAGACATTTATAACAGAGAGTACTGATCTTATAGTTTACTCTCTGTGGCACAGGCAGCCAGTGGAGAGATTGCAAGAGAGGAGTAATGTGCTCAGATTTTTTCTTTCTGAGGACCAGTCGAGCTGCAGAGTTTTGTATACGTTGAAGGGAGTGGATAGATGATGCTGGTAGACCAGCCAAAAGAGAATTGCAATAGTCGAGACGTGAAAGAATCAGAGACGTGACGAGTTTAGATGTTGCATCAGTGGACAGGTACTTTCGAATTGCACTAATACGTCTTAATTGATAGTAGCATGACTGGCAGGTCTGGGTGATGAATTTTTGCATGGATAGTGTGTTGTCGATAACAACCCCTAGATACTTTACAGCAGTGGAAAGAGTGACTGAAGTATTGCCGAATTCTACTGAAGCTGTAGTAATGGAAGAAAGTTTGTGTTTGGTGCCTACCAGCATGGCTTCAGTTTTATCTGCATTTAACTGTAGCTTATTTTGTATCATCCAGTTTTGGATATCTTCAAGGCAGTAGGACATATTTATCAGGAGAGATGGTAGATTTTCAGGAGTATCACAGCTTAGAATCTGAGAGTCATCGGCATAGAAATGATAGTTGATTTGATGACGGTTTATTATATGTGACAATGGAGCAGTGTATAGAGTGAAAAGAACAGGGCCCAGAACTGATCCCTGCGGGACTCCACATTCCAGTTTGACAGGTGTGGATTGAATCTTGTTAACTGCTACTGTTTGGAATCTATCGGTAAGGTATGAATTAAACCAAGTGAGAGCTGTGCCTGTGATGCCAAACGTTTTTTGAAGACGGGAGAGAAGAATTGAATGGTCTATAGTGTCGAAAGCTGCAGATAGATCGAGAAGAGTGAGAAGGGATATTTTTCCCGTGTCAGAAGCGTGCAGAAGTGTATTTAAGGTGTGCACTAGGGTGGTTTCAGTGCTGTGGTTGGCGCGATAGGCAGACTGGAAAGGCGGAAGGAGGCTATTGGAATGAAGATGGCTGTTGAGTTGTCTGAGAACGACTTTTTCAAGGACTTTTGAGATGAAAGGTAGGTTAGAAACAGGTCTATAGTTCTTCAGAATGTTAGGGTCGAGATCGTGCTTTTTTAGTAGAGGTGTGACTATAGCGGTTTTGAGAGCTGGTGGGAAATTTCCGGAAAGAAGTGATGAATTTACTATTTTCGTGATCGTAGGAATAAGCTGTGGAATACACTGAGTGAAAAGGGAAGCAGGTACAGGATCGAGATCGCATGATTTTATGGTCATTTCTCTCAGAATTGTCTGAATATCTTTCTCGGTTGTTGGACGGAAGAAAAGGAGAGGAGTGCCTGTAAATTGGGGATCAGGAGTCACAGGTTGGAAAGAAGTTTGATCCAGTTTGGAACGAATGTTGCGGACTTTGTCAGAGAAGAAAGAAGAAAATATAGCAGGAAGTTCAGAGTGGCTATGGACAGTAGGAAGAGGGCTTGCCTTTGTAGATCCAAGAAGAGTTGAGGTGAGGGAAAAAAGGGATTTCATAGACGTGGCATCAAGAAATTGAGAGGAATAGTATTTTGTCTTTGCTGAATGGATTAAGGTTTTAACTTTGTTGATTTGTTTTCGAAAGAGCTGTTTGTTTATTTCAGTTTTTGTCTTTCGCCACTGCCGCTCTAGTTGTCGGCGTTTGCGTTTTGCGATCAGGATATCGTGAGTGTACCATGGAGCACAGGGCCGATCAGGCAGAAAATGGTCAGTAGGAGGTGCATGCTCGTCAAGCAGTTGGCTAAGAACGGTATTATAATGTTTAGAAGGGTCAGTATGTTCAGGGGTTTCTGATAGGCATTTGGCAGCTTGAGAAGAGAAAGTTGGAATATCAATGGCCTTGAGATTGCGACGGGTGACGCACTTTTTCTTTATGATAGGCTTAGCGATGTTTAGAGAGAAGAGAATGGCAGAATGGTCGGAAAGAAGTTCGTTAGTGACGGATACAGACGTGATGAGGTCTAGTGAGGCATCGGTGATGAGCCAGTCTAAGATGTGGCCTGATCTGTGTGTCGGTTCGTTTACAAGCTGGGAAAGAGAGTGGTTAGACAGGGAAAGAGAAAGGCGCTTGACATCAGGAGCAGACTGGTATGGAGCAGATGGTATCTCTTACCCTCAAAAGTCGGTCGGTGCAGAGCGTTATGGCTATGGCAGCTTTTGACAGTGTTTTCTGTGTATTTGCCATCCGAATGTCTGTCTTTCTAGTGAAGGGCTTGAGGACAGAAAAAACTTCCTGGTTTGTTCGGGGAACGCCCAGGTATGCGCAGTTTTCGGGAATCGGGTATTTTGTCAGTTTTTCCCTCAGCTTTCTGTCTGGAAGTTTTGATCCAAATCTGGATTCAAGCAGCTTTGCCAATTTTCCTGAGACCGGTGGTCCTTGTTCTTCCTTGTCGTCAAAAGATGATGCCATTTCAGCAAAAATATCGTCATCCTCCTCCTCTGTAGCTTCTGCTATCAGCTCTTTTTCCAGTTCCTCTGCCTTATCAGAAACACTGTCGGTGACAAAATCTGAATCACTACCTGCCTTCTTCCTTTTCCCTTCATTCTCAGCGAGGGGTTTTTCAGCGTCAGTGCTAATTTTTCTCTTCTTGGTGTGCGGTGCACTTCTTTCAAAATTGTCCATTCTTTTGGAAAGGTTCTGAATGATTGAAAAAATGTCTCGGAGAGATGGTTCCCTTTCCACCGAGGGTTCAGCAGAGGTGCCAGCTTGTGGTTCTTCTTCATAGGATTCTGACTCCATAACCAAATCCTGGTCACTGGTGTAGTCCACAGAATGGATCTCCATTTTTTTTTTTTTTTTTTTTTTTTTTTTTTTTCCCCAGAACTTTTCCACAAAAACAGATTTCACAAGCACTACAAAAAACAACAACAACCCCCAAGTTATACACAAAATAAAACAAACCAAGAAAACCAAGGTCTAGAAACTATTATAGCTAGTGCTGAGATTCCTGATAGTGATGGGCGTTGCCGACACAGCGAGAGGCGATATGATAAACGTCTGGACAGTAGCTCGGCTAGGCACGAACTGGCAGTAGGGGCTGCGCGCGGTTCTCATGTGCATATAGTGGAGGGATGCAGGAAATGAGCAAGAATTCACAATAAACCAATCAATAAATAGACAAATAAATAAATCCTCGAAAAAAAAAAAGAAAAAAAAACTAAATTGTATACCTCTCACAGTCATGCCAGGTTTCTTCACAGGAGATGATGGCAGCTTTCTCCAGCCAGAGCACAAACTAGGACTACACATGCAGACTCGACACAGCCCCTTGTCTCTCTTTCTCTTTTCAGAAGACCAGTCGACTTATTTCCCTGTCTTGCCATCGAATGTTTACAAGTTATCCAAAATAATCCAGATGCAGATAGGTGCCATGAAATGTATACAAGTTATCCAAAATAATCAAGATAGATGCAATAAAGGGGACAGGATAGCTCAGTGGTCAGAGCACTTGTTTTCCCCAAGCTAAGGTTAGGCAGCATCAAGCATGGTTGCCAATTGATTGGGTGACTGTTTCTGCACATAGGCTTCAGTACAGTTCCCCCAGTTCACCCAGCTGTCAATGGGTACCTGCCCTCTTTAGGGTCAGGGAGGTAAAGCAGCGAGGGAGAGAAGGAGATGGGTGCCGCCCTCAATATGCAGGCCCCTAGAGGAGCTGAGGTCTCTGATGCCTTGCTACCCTATGACCACATAGGCTATGGGACACCTTTATCTTTACCTTATAAATACAAGTTATCGTAAATGATCCAGAGAGGTGTACACTGGAACGTATACAATTTTTTTTTTTGAATGTATACAATTTTTTTTTTTTAACGTATACAAGTTTAACTGTTATCCCCACTAATCCAGAGTGGTGTTGGTGCAGACTGCTGTCCAGTTCAGAGGGCAGTGGCTCACAGAGCAGTCACCACTCCAGCGGGACGCCGGCAGACTCCTCATCCACAACGCCTCACCGCCCTGTGGAGGGCAGACCTCATGCAGGTGAGAATCTGGCTGTGGAGTTATAATAATAATACATGGAAAATTATATAGCGCTATATCTTGTAAAAACAAATCAAAGCACTTGCATTCAACCTATACAACACACAAGCAATGGAGAACAATTTATAGTTTTAGCGAATTCAAATGTACACACACACACACACGTGATTTTGACCTGTCTCTCAGGTGGTTGTTGTTGTTGTTGAATACCTTCTTTGGTTGTTGTGCTGAATATCTTATTGTCAGTATCGCTTTCGCTTTACTTTTTTCTTTGTGTACATTTTTTTCTTATACAAATCTTTGGTTCTGTTGTGTTGTGTGATTATTGACAGTAAGTCTTGCTTTAAAAAATTTTTTATGATTATTTTTTTATATACTATTTTCTATGACGGATGCTATAGCGTGTGATGGGTTACAGAAACACAAACTTACCCAGGCTACATCCCATAAGGCGGAATGGGGCTATCTTCATGGTGGGGAAAAAATGGTCACATATGCAAACTTTCACCATAGGCAAATGGTGGAGCTCTAACCAAAAAAAATTTCTATGAAATTCTTTGGTTCTGTTGTGCTGTGTTGTTGAGTGTCACGATCATACTACTTTACTTATTATTTTTTTTTTTTATACCCTTTATGTATTCATTTATACTGGGACCACTGGACAAAGCACTGACAATAAATCCTTAATGAGAACGATGCTTTTTCCTCCCTAAGAGACCTTCCTTATGACGGAATTGTTCCAGAGTTGGAGGAATGTGTCATAGGTTTGAATCTCACTTGAATCATCCAGTTACGGGGATTATTCTAGGAGTTAGTGGCTCATTCCAAAAATCTTCTCAGTTTTTAACATAAGCAATGTGTCAAAGCCTATATTGAAAGGAAGACATATAACCCCCCCCCCCCCCCCCCCCCGAAAAAACCCCAACCTCAACCAAAACAAACAACAAAACCCCAGCACATGTGTTTGTGTGTGATGTTTAGACACTATTCCTGTAAACGGAATGTGGCAACCTTCCTTCATTATGGGCACATAATCGCATTTTTCATTTAAAAAAATCTGGTTGAAGATCAACCTCAAGAGTTGTGGCCAAGATGGGAGAGAGGGGGAAGAGGACTGGGGAAAAAGCCACAGGGCTGGAGGATGCAGGCAGTAAGCTGACACCTGTAGGCTACATACATTACAAAGCCACAGGGCTGGAGGATGCAGGCAGTAAGCTGACACCTGTAGGCTACATACATTACAAAGCCACAGGGCTGGAGGATGCAGGCAGTAAGCTGACACCTGCAGGCTACATACATTACAAAGCCACAGGGCTGGAGCATGCAGGCAGTAAGCTGACACCTGTAGGCTACATACATTACAAAGCCACAGGGCTGGAGCATGCAGGCAGTAAGCTGACACCTGTAGGCTACATACATTACAAATTCTTCCTCTCCTTGATGGCAGTGTCAGCAAACAAATTGTTTTTGATCAAGTCTCAACATGTTTGTTGAAGGTAAAAAGGTAAAAGGGTTTCCCATAGCCTATGTGGTCGTTGGGGAGCGAGACGTCATAGACCTCAGCTTCTCCAGGGGCCAGCATGTTGAGGGCGGCACCCATCTCCTCTCCCTCGCTGCTTTACCTTTCCTGACCCTAAAGAGGACACGTACCCATTTACAGCTGGGTGAACTGGGGGATTGTACTGAAGCCAAGGCACGTAAACGGTCACCCATCCACTTGGTAACCATGCTCGATGCTGCTGAACCTTGGCTTGGGAAAGCGAGTGTCTGACCACTGACTTATCTCTGTTCCCCCCTCATTTTGGTTTCCTTCCTAGAAAGTCTCAGTATGTTTGGTAACCCGTTGTAATTTCTTTGTATACTGGAAGCTTTTTAAATTTTAAATTTTGTGTGTATGGAAGCTTGTTCACTGTTTAACTGTGTGTGTGTGTGTGTGTGTGTGTGTGTGTGTGTGTGGCATGTGTGCTTTGCATCGATGTGTGTGTGTATGTGTGCGTGCAAGCGTGCATGCATGTGCATGCATGTATGCACGTGCACATGCCTGCCTTGGTGCGTTTGTGAAACGAGGGGTGGCAAGGGTGTGTGAAGGGAGAGAGGCAGACTGTGATGCTTCCCACCTCCCTGACCAGACTTGTGCTCTGCAAACACCCGCAGTGAGGAGCCAGCAGACCCAGAACATGCCAGGTAATGCAGGAGGAAAGGGGCAGGCAGGGAAAATGTCACTTTGTCTGCTGCGCCTTGCTTCTGCTGTTTGTGCATTTCTGTACCACTTTATTAAATCACGGCACATTTCTCTGCGTGAAAGTTGGGCTGCTGTCCCCAGGGGAGAGTGCGTCGCCACAAGAGCAGCACCAACCTTTTTTTTTTCTTTGCCTGTCTGCGTGTGTGTGTATTTGTTTTTTTCTGTCAGTGTGGCTCTTTTTCAGCAGAAATTTGCCAGGGGCAATTCTCTTGTTGCCATGGGTTCTTTTATGTATGCTGAATGCAAGTTGCACACAGTACCTCATTTTATCATCTCATTCAAAAGACAAGCACCCAGACCACCAACTCACGGTCTAGCGACTGGGGGGAAAAGTTTCAGGCGCAAACGGGTTGAACCCAAACTTTTCATTTTCTAGGCAGGTACGTTACCTCTAGGCTACCAATCCACATTCAAGGGGTGTATGCAGTTAGAATATTGATAGTGTTGAATGATCGCATACAGTGGCAGTGTGATGTTGACATGGAGATATGATAGGTTTGTTTTTTGTTTACTGAAGTGTAAACGGTTGTAGATCAGGTATTGGTGGATGGTTATATGTATAATAGAAGCAGTTAGAATGTGATAGTGGTCTACACAGTGTAAGAAGTTGAACTATGAACATCAAGCAGTTGTTTGTATGTTGTGGGATTCAACTAACATGGATAGGATTAATTCATTAATGTTGTAGATGAATGGTTATGATTACGAGAGTATACACAATGTAACTGTTGACCACACTGGTGAATATTTTGCGGTTTTCAGGAGTGTCAGCTGTTGACATGTAAACTCTCTTGAATGGTTAAATACCAGGAAATAACCTGTGAAAATGTTGACAGGAGTGGGTGCGTGGTTGTGTATGTACAAACAAGTACTAAACGGTCGAAATACTGTCATCGGCAAACAGCAGTTTACGGGGACGTAATCAAATGAAAAAAGTTGACACAAGTGCATGGTGGAATATAGGGGTGTAACCCACTGGAACGCTTGATATGACAGGGATACCACTGAGGGCAAAAGCAAATATCCCTGAAAATTTAGGGAGGGGAAATCCTGACATTTTTTTGATTTTGTGGATTCTCACTCTTGGTTCTTGTGGAAATGCGCAAAGTCATGGAGAAGTGGGGGTGTCCTGTGTTAGAAGAAGGTAAGCTGTTGAAATACTGGTTGTTATGTTGACGATAAGGGTGTAACAATCACTGACTGACTGAAAGACCCATGTTTGCAGGTGCTCTCTCTCTCTCTCTCTCTCTCTCTCTCACACACACACACACACACTTTGTTTTTGGGTTGTTGTTGTGTTGTTACTTTATGTGGTGATGGGTGATTATCACGTTGTGTGTAAAGTTGTATCATTTTCATTATGGGTGATTTGTCGTTTGAAGTTTTTGGTTGGTTTGAGTGTTATGGATTGGATATCATTTTGTGTAAGTGGTCTTTTTAGGGTTTAAAAAAAAAAGTTTTCTTTTGTTTTAATTTTTTTTGCTAGATAGATGGCTTGATGAAAAAAAAAAAGCAAATTTATTGCTTACTCAATGTACCATCTGGAAATAAAATTTGGACTTTTAAAACCACAACACACAACACACACACAACACACACACACACAGAGGTGTAGCTAACCAATGGAAAGACTGAAGCCCTAACACTGGAGGGTGGATGGGTTGTGTACTCCACTCTCCCCAAAAGTCCTTCGGATGAGACTTTAAACCGAGGCCCCGTGTGCGAACGCACGCAGAACATCTTGCGCACATGTTAAATCCTGTTCCGCTTTTCGTAAGAGTAGGCCATTGTGTGCCGGTGGGAACAGATAACATTTACAAAACTGTATACACACGGGGACTGGATGTAAAAAAGCACAAGAGTGCTTATTCCATTGTCCTCGATATAAAAGAATACATTTAAAAAAATATAATAATAATAATATGTGTGTGCACACAGGGCTGTCAGCAGTCCAGAAGGATCCGGCTGTCTGCTGTGCGTCCCCACAGATACTGTGGCCAGCGGGGAACCTACGTAGCGCCTGCCTGTCACGTCAGACTGGCCTACCAACAGGTGAGTCTTCTGGAACAACAAGTTTTGGGGGGCAGGGGGGGGGGGGAAGAAGGGAGGAGGGGAAGGGGGGGAGGAGGATTGGAGGGGAGGAGGATTGGGTGGGGGAGGTTGTTGGCTCTAGTGAGTAAGAAAAGGGTTTTTTTGTTGTTGTTTTTTGGGGGGGGGGGGTTGTTTGTTCCTTGACTACAGCCGGTTCACCAGTGGTGAGATTTTGCGTATGTGACTGTTTTTTGCTCACTATAAAGGTAGCAGACTTCTGGGTGAGGGGAGGATGGGGGAGGTTGTTGGCCCGGTGAGTAAGGAAAGGTGGTGGTTGGTTTTTTTTTTTTTTTTTTTTTTGTCCTTGATTACAGCCTCAAGGATCACCAATAGTGAGATTTTGCGATGCGACCGTTTTTGCTCACTATAAAGGTAGCAGCATTCTGGCTTTGAGGATAGTTAAGGAGTTTAATGTTTGACCCAAGGATTCCAGGTTTGAGGTGTCACTCAGACAGACATTTTAGCTGAGTGGTTAAGACTGTCTGACTTCAATCCCATGGGTCTATGAGGTTGTGGGTTTGAATCTTAGGGGAGGCATTTGGTGAATTAAGGATGGGTTTGGGGTATGGGGTTTTTTTTTTTTTTGGGGTGGGGGGGTGGGGGTTGCATGTTAAAAATCCCATCATGACTGTCAGCATTTGATGGGTCAGGGTCAGGTCACACACATACACACAGAGCAGCAACATCTCTTCTTTTTTTTTCTTCATTGAACGCTCAGACAGCAAGTAATGTTGTCTGTCACATGAGCGAAAATGTGTTGCGCTGCTGTTAAGCGCCTGACAAGTCAGGACCCAGCGCTTCTGAATTTGATGTGGGAGAGAGAGAGTTGTCATCCTTCAAGTCTTTCTGTAAAAAAAAAAAAAGGCAGGAGAATGGGACCAAGGAGGCAGACAATAGACAAGAAGGTGGTGACAAGGAGAAAAAGGAACAAGGCAGAAACATGGAGAGTGATGTAAAGAGGGAAGTCCTAGAGCACAGAATTTCCATGAAGGTGGTGATGCTATTTATACTGACAGGGTCCCCCGGCATCCCCATTGGGGATTCTAGCATACAAATCCTCTCTCCTCTCTCTCTCTCTCTCTCTGTGCTGATGATGAGAGTGTTGGAAACATGATAGTGTAAGATTCATGCATACAAATGTTCTGAACATCTGGCTTGTACGGACAACCAATTTTCATACTCTGTGTTTCCTCTGTTTCAGACATACCAAGATTCATCAGGAATCCAACATCTTCTGTTTATATGAAATTTATTGTGTGTGTGCAATCCCTTATTTAATACATAAAATTCGTTGTGTCAGCATATGAAATTTATTTATGTCTATAAGTCTCTGTTTTGATATTAAATTTATTGTGTCATCACCTCTGTTTATATGAACTTTGTTGTGAATAAATGACACTGCATGATAAATTGGTACACAGCAACAGATGTGCAAATTTGGTTGTGGTGAAAAAACAGTATGACAACACTGCTTCCTCCTGCTCCCCCCCCCCCCCCCCCCCCAACTTTCTCATCTCCTTCAGAACAGTATTTACAAATGAATCGACAAAAAAAAACATACTTCAGTGACTTTTTCCCAAATCTTCATCTTTCATAAAATTTACTTGATTTGAAAACACACACACACACACACACACACACACACATTTACTTTTACACCACATTACAGATCATAGGTATAGCATTGCTTCATTTGGCCACTCTGATAAGGAAACATATACATATTTGCAAATGGGCCCATTTTCAACAATGGGTGGCACTGCTCTTGCGGTGACACCTCTCCTCGTGGAGAGCAGCCCGAATTTCATGCAATAGAAATCTGCCGTGATGTTATTTTAGTATGATCATTTTCTGAACTTCTGACTTGCATTTCCTATCAATAATATACAACATAAATAATCAAAATCCATATCGTATCAAAACGCATATCTCGCAAAGCATGCATTTAAAAAAAATTTTTATGTACAGCAAAATCAGGTCCACAAACAACGTACAATTCAATCATATTGAACAAACAGAAGTTGAGTAACAAATAACAAGTGTCTCTGGTTAAAAAAGACAACAATTTTCTCTCCCATGTTGAATTTGGAATGCACCGGGCCTGCTTAATTAGAATCACAGCCCATGAAATATCGTTTTGACATCCCGCAATAAACACACTGTCACCCTGAATACCCACTCTTTAACTCACCATCCCACCTGGCACTCACTGTCAGACTGAAATTGCACACTGAATGAGAAGTTTGCGTGTAGGACTGTTTTCAAGTACCTTGCCATGTAGGCAGCCATACTCCCGACTTCAGAGGAGTAATTATGTAAGAATGGAATAAAATATAACCGGTACACTACAATGCAGTAATTATCATTTCAGGGTTGAAGATAAGTAAACTGATAACCAATTATGGCACCAAGACAATATCTAACTTTGATATTAAAACAAGAGAAGAAAGGGAGAGGCACCCATTGACAGCTAGAGCTAGTAGAACAAGACTTTGGCGTGAACCCCGTGTGAAACTTTGTGAAACACAATAGCTGATCTCGTTGTGCCCTGACACTAAACATCATCATGTTACACAGCAACAGAGCTGTGGTTCTTACAGAGACTACAAGGTAACGGTAAAAGTCATCATATCATGAAAATTATTAAGTTAAAAAAAATATTTGAAATTCCTAGAAAAAAATGCACTCTTTCAGTTCCCTTTAAAAAATTTTTTTTTTTTTTAGTTCCTTGGCTACAGCTCTTAGGATCCTTAATTCCCTTTCATGTATAAACATATGCAGAAGATCAAAAATGCACGTTAAAGATCCCATCATTCATGTCCACATTCAGTGGGTTACAGAATCACGAGCAAACCCAGCATACATCCCCAAAGTCAGAATGCAGCTACCTTCATGGTAGGCAAAAACGGTCACAGGATAGGCAATCACCCCTTACACAGACTATGTCATGTCAAACAGACAGACACAACACCAGCCTAAGCTGTTCCTGGCAGAACTTGACTCAGCCAAGTAATTACTTGCAGACATCAATAAACAAAAAATATATATAAAAATACTTAAGGAATTCATAGGCATAAGTCAAGTCAAAATCAAAAATATTTTTTAAAAACCTTAAGGAATTCATAGGCATAAGTCAAATCAATAAACAAAAAAATATAGACATAAATAAACCTTAAAATACATCAGTCATACGCCACACAAACACAGACACCTTGTGGCAGCCAATTTTTTTTTTTGGGGGGGTACGTGCGTTCGGAGAACAGAAGTAAAGGCAAACAAACCTCCACAAGTTCAATCCAATCCAGTCTCGTTATTCATAACCCTGCTGACAACCAACCCTCCACTTCCTACAGAGAGGACATAGTCACCAAAAGCGGCTTCCAAATTTGAAAAGTCGCCCACCAAAAAAATCCACAGGCAGCAGCCATCTGGAAGAGGACAAACACCAAGGTCACAGAGCGCTAAACAGCCATACAGCAGCGGAGGAGTCCAGTGATGTCGACAGGACAGGAGAGACGCAGGCACCCCAGAGGCTACACTACAGCCTGGCTGGCAATCCCCCTGACACCACGATGGTCTCCCCTGTCATGTAGGAGGCGTCCTCTGACACCATGAAGGAGACAACCCCGGCACACTCTTCTGGAACGCCGCTCCTGCACAGAAACCCAGGGCGTTGCCTTTAATAATGGTTAAGTTAAAGTCTGTCCCGAGCCTAAGGCTCATCAGGCCGGTGCTTATCCCGGTTTCTGTGGCATTAAGCGACTGAGAGTCATAGACTCCCCCCTGGATAGGTCGCCAGTCTATCGCAGGGTTAACCCCAAACACAAGGTTGGTACCCCTTTTACACCTGGGTGGGGTGGGAAAATAGCCGTAAAGTGCCTTTTCCATGGGCACAACGCCATAGCCGAAAGCTGGGATCGAACCCGCAACCTTTAGATTACGAGTCCAACGCCCTAGCCACTAGACTACCGTGGCGGCATAGTAATACAAGCAGACAAATAAAGACACAACACCCAAGTGTCTGGCAGAGCAAATTTTCGGTTGATTTCAAACCTTCTTCAGGCTAAAAGATTGGCCAACTCTTTTATTATACACATTATTATTATTATTATACACATAATAATAATGATACATGGAATTTATTTAGCGCTATGTCTTGGAGAAACAAATCAAAGCGCTTTAACACCAGACAAGCTTGGCAGGATGAAAGGGTGGTCCTTGCTCAAAATATGTTTTGACGGAGGACGTCATAGCCGGAATGGTTGATTAAGACCTTTGGATGTCAATCTCGTGGGTCCGTGAAGTTGTGGGTTCGAATCTCTCGGTGGCGGTTGGTGTGAATTGAGTGTGGAGGTTTTGACAATCTCCCTGTGTCAATTTTAAGTGCAGCCCTCCCAGTGCCTTAATTCTCTTTGTGTATATACACATGTGGAAGATCAAATGTTAATACCAGAGATCCTGTCATTCATGTCAGTGCTCAGTGGGTTATAGAAACACAAACATACCCAGCATACATCCTCAAAGTCAGAGTACAGCTACCTTCATGGTGGGCAAAAACAGTCGCATGATACAAAAATCATTGGTGCGAAACAAACCAAAAACAGTCAAATAATGTAACTGAAAGAGTTAATTTCTTTTCTGCGAATTCCAACCTTTTTCTTTTAAAAAAAAAAAAAAAATCTTAATCATTTTCATGGCAATAAAGGAATTCTGTGTGATGACCTGTTCTAATCTCCTCTCTTCTCTTTGCTCCTTTATTCTGTGCTAGGAATTCCCTCTTTTCTATCCCTCTCTGTTTTTACCTTGTTTCTTATCTTCCTGTCACCTCCTTCTTATGTATTTTCTGCCCTCTTGGTCCATTCTCCAGGCTTTTTTCCAGGAAAAGAAAGTTTGAAAAGACAACAATTCTCTCTCATGTTGAATTTGGAATGCACTGGACCTGCTTACCCCTCTTGCATTCCGATTCTCTGAACACAAATCACCCCTAGATTTCGCATTCCATCACGAAATCAGGTCAGGCACACATGCTCTCTCACCTTTTCTCCTTCAAAGTACATACCAGCAGCTATAATTACTTTCAGACTCTCAGCAGGCTTTGTACTTCTGGCCTGATAAGAGTTTTTGGCATGTGGCAATTAGTGATGGTCACTGCCTGATGGAAATCTACTGTGTGTAAATCCCGGCAAATCCAGTTAGGGACTCGGGTGGGGGGGGGGGGGGGCAATTATTCAATCCCGGCAAATCCCGGTTCGGGACTAAGAGGGTTGATGGCGGCACAAATGTATTTTTGCTCATGAGCATTTGATAAAAAAAGAAAATGAAAATAACTGTTTTTATAATATGACTGACTTACCTGTGCATGTGTATCCTCTTGAATATTTTTTCCCGTACAAAGTCGTTATCCACCAACTGCAAAACAAAATAACAACAATTAGTCCTTCCCAAAAAATAGAAAGAACGTAGCAGGACTGTTTAGACATTCACCTTCCTAACGAGTAGCCTAAACCATGAGGTTCTGGGTTCAATTCCAAGCCTTGCCCTTTCTCCCCAGTCTGTCAGGAAAATCAAACTGAATATTCCTGGATGCTGTGGCCGAGTGGTGAAGACCATTCAACTTCAATCCAATGAGTCCATGAATGTCGTGAGTTCCAATCTTGTAGGGTATTTTACGATCTCCTGGATCAACTTTTAAGTGCAGACCTGCCAGTGCCTTAATTCCCTTCCAGTGTGGCACACTCTGGGCAAGAGGTCCAGAGGGAACTTATCCATGTAAGGCCACCGAGAAATACAAAAATGAAATGTGATGCAATATATTTTATCACAAAATTCTCACTAAAAATCTTAGAATTCACTTCCTTTTTTAACCAAAACTTTTTTGTGTGTCTAGGATAGGTAGAGGTAAAGGTGTCCCATAACCTAGGTGGTTGTAAGGGAGTGAGGCATCAGAAACCTCAGCTTCTCTAGGGACCAACATACTGAGGGCAGTGCCCATCTCCTCTCCCTCGCTGCTTTACCTTCCCTGACCCTAAAGAGGACAGGTACTCATTTACAGCTGGGTGAACTGGGGTTGTACTGAAACCAAGGCGCACAAATGGTCACCCATCCAAATGGTAACCACACTCGACACTGCTCAACTTGACTCGGGGGGGGGGGGGGGGGGGGGGGAAGCGAGTGCTCTGACCACTTAGCGATCCCGCCCCTGTGTCTTGGATGTATGAAGTAAATCAACTTCCTTTTCTTTGTAGAACATACCTTTGATATGTATGCTTTCTGAGATTTATACACTATATGTAATCAATCCTCTGGCTTTTTTTCCCTCCTGCAGTGAAAAATTGGATAACAATTCCACAGCTGGAACATGTTTACTTTCTTGTTGCATGAATGTATATATCCTGTTGTGTCACAATTCGTTTTTCAACTTTTCTTCCTAGCTTAGGTAGGCCTATGATCATGCTGGCCTGACAACCCCAAAACTCAATTCAATTGTCTCCATCTTCCCTGTCATTGGTAGGAGCTCCACACAATGCCACGAGGGTTTGCCATCTTTCTCTGTCTCTGCTGATTTCTACAATCTCCTGTAGCCCTCCCTCCCAGATCACTGACCTCAGTGATGTTGGCAATGTAGGATGTTGGTGGTCTGCCTCTTTTCCTTCTGCCCTCCTCAACCTTACCTTAGAGAACTACTGTCGTCATCAGATTTGTCTGTGTGTTTGTGTTTGCATGACCAATATATTTCAGCACTTAGAAGATTTCAGCCAACATTTGTCTTTGCACTGAGAGTTGATCAAAAATGCTTTCATGTGTTCCTCTGTCGGACCATTCGCCTATTAGGAGATGTGTGCAGCACCCCATTTTGGCTGTGTTTGTTTTGTCTCTTTCTAATATTTGTAGTATCCAGGCTTCTGACCCATACAGCAATACAGGCCAGATAAGTGTTTTGACAATTCTTATTTTGACATATCTAAGAATGCCTCTGATTTTCCAACCCCCCCCCCCCCCCCCCCCCCACACACACACACAGAGAAAATATTACTACAAGGTTCCTGACTGACCGCCTGGCTGAATTTGGTTTTGATGAGTCCTGGAGCCAGGCAGTTGATGCGGATGTTCTTGGCGGCCAGTTCAGGGCTCAGAGCTTTGGTCAGGCCCAGCAGGGTCGTCTTGCTGATGGCGTACACCCCTATCATCTGCCGACAACGCAAAACTGATTGATTGAGAAATGTTGATCTGCATCTAGCTATATAAAGGATCTAAAGTAGAGTTGAGAAATGATCTGCATTAAGGTATCTGAAGGATCTAGTGTCAGGTAAGGCAAAAGGTAAAGGTGTCCCATAACCTGTGTGGTCATAGGGGAGCGAGGCATCAGAGACCTCAGCTTCTCTAGGGGCCAGCATTAATGAGGGCAGTGCCCATCTCCTCTCCCTCGCTGCTTTACCTTCCCTGACCCTAAAGAGGACAGGTACCCATTTACAGCTGGGTAGACAGGGGGACTGTGCTGAAGCCAAGGCTTCATGGTCACCCATCCAGTTGGTAACCATACTTGATGCTGCTTAACCTTAGCTAGGGGAAAGCAAGTGCTCTGACCATTGAGCTATCCCGTCCCTCTAGTGTCAGGTATAGTTGAGAAATGATGATCTGCATTTAGTTATAATCAAAGGGTCTAAAGTAAGGGAAAAAACAACTGAGTGTTTATTTCTCTTCTGCATGTGTGTGTGTGTGTGTGTGTGTGTGTGTGTGTGAGTGTGTGTGTGTGTGTGTGCATGCATGATTGCGCATGTGTGTGTGTGTGTGTGTGCGCGCGTGTATGCATGCGTGTGCGTGCTTATGTATTATTTTTTTCCTGTTGTGTTTCACATAACATGAATGAAACATACCCCTTCAGGACAATACCCTGCATGTGAACCGACGAGTACAATACTGCCCCCTCTGCAAAAATAACAACAAACATCGTTCATCTGAAAATTTCAATTTGCAATCTACATGAAATTTGGGATGCTCCACCACATAGTGACTCTCTCTCTCTCTCTCTCTCTCTCTCTCTCTCTCTCTCTCTCTCTCTCTCTCTCTCTCTCTTCCACTCTCTCTGTGTCTCTCTGTCTATCTCTCTCTCTCTCTTTGCATGTTACTAGATAAAAACCAACAAAAGGGTAAGTTTTCTGAGAACAAAACTGAATAAAGAATAAAAACACATACATTTTTGCCAATTTCATATTATCCAAAATAATTTTTTTTTAATTGAGGGTTTTCAACCAGAATGTTATATCTGGTCTGTATATGACAAAATTGACAAAACTGCATACACATGGGGACTGGATGTAAAAAAGCAAATGAGTGCTTATTCCATTATCCTCGAAATGAAAGAACAACAAAAATTAAGAAAGAAAGAAAGAAAGAAAAAGAAATATATATATATATAAATTTTTAAAAATATATATATCTATATATGTAGTATTTTGATACATCATGCAGGGTGGAAACCCTAAAATTACAAGTGTAGGAAAAATCAAGATCAGATCAGTGATGAGTTATCTCGTTGCTATGGCAGCGAAGTGTACACAGCACCGTGGATGAGGTAATCATCTCAGAGATGAGGGAGCCTGAGGCGGGGTGTGAATGCTATAACACATTCAGATGACTGACAATCTCCAGCATTTTTCTTTGTGTTTTGCTTTGCAGCCGCCACTGTAGTCTAGTGGTTAGGGCGTTGGACTCGTAATCTAAAGATTGCGGTTCGATCCCAGCTTTCGGCTATGGCGTTGTGCCCTTGGAAAGGCACTTTACAGCTATTTTCTCACCCCACCCAGGTGTAAAAGGGGTACCAACCTTGTGTTGGGGGTTAACCCTGCGATAGGCTGGCGTCCTATCCAGGGGGGAGTCTATGACTCTCAGTCGCTTAACGCCACAGAAACGGGATAAGCACCGGCCTGATGAGCCTTAGGCTCGGGACAGACTTTAACTTGACTGACTTTGCTTTTGCTGCCTCATCTTTTGTGAGCCACAGAATCAGAGACATTTTTAAAAATTTATTTGCATGATGATCAATGAGGATGACATTGATGTAACAATGCTGCTATGGAAGTGCACTTGCTTTGAGACTACTTGAAAGAGTTGTACTCTACGTTTACTATCATAATATATCCCAGCATCAACCGGGCCCGAGAGTTACATACACCTGCAGTGCTGGTCAGGTAATTTGAGAAACACTCTCAAAATGGCATCCATAAAGTGAATGAAGCTCGACTGTGTGGTCCCAGTCTTCCCAATGAGCCCACAGAACACCCACTCTGGGCAGTCCTTCAGATGAGACTATAAACCAAGGTACTGTGTGCAAATACACGAAGAACATCTTGCGCACATGTTAAAACCCATTCCGCTTTTCAGAAGAATAGGCCATTGTGTGCCAGTGGGAATGGATGACAAAAATGCATACACATGGGGACTGGATGTCAAAAAAAAAGTGCATGAGTGCTTATTCCATTATCCTTGAAACAAAAGAATAAAATAATATTTTTTTTAAAATAGGAGCCCGCCAGAGTCTGAAAAAATCCCTGCGACTCATGGTGTTTGAACCTGCAACCTTCCAGTCCACAACCCGAGGTGCTAACCACTGCACCAAGGCGGCTGTAAACAATGTCCAGCATTGAAATCACACTGGCTTAAGTCATATTACAGCAAGGTGATCGAGGCTACATATCGACGTAACCTGTCAGGAAGTCTTTCAGTCACTCACCCTCTCTTTTCCAAATAGGGCACAACCTCCTTGCACAGAAAGAAAGTGGCTTTCACATTTGTGTCAAAAACCTGTAGGAAAAAACAAAGAAAAAAGGAAGAGTAGGATTGTACTACACATTGCAAAGGAAACTTGTCTTTACAGATGATGAAAGATAAAGAGACATGAAATTCACTTGTGTAGCAACACATCACACAACCACATCTCACATAACACTTACATGCATGCAGGTGCACATACGTGCACACGTGCATGCATGAACACACACACACACACCACACACACAGACACATGCACACAGACACATGCACACAGACACAGACACACTTAAGCCCTTCTGTCAACAGAAACAAAGGCAGAAATAGCTACTGTGTGCATTACAATAGTCAAAAGAAATTCTTCTTCTTCTTCTTCTTTCTCTTCTTCGTCATCGTCGAACGCTCAGACAGCAACTACTGTTGTCTGTCATATGATTGAAAATGTATTACACTGCTATTAGGCCCCTGACAAGTCAGGCCCAGCACATCCGACTGGTGGGTGTGAGAGATTAAAGCTCTGTTTTAAGTCTTTCTGGGAAAAAAAGTCAGGAGAATGGACCAAGAAGACAAAACATATCTACAGACAAGGAGGAGGCGACAGGAAGAAAAGGAACAAGGCAGAAACAAAGAGAGGGACAGAAAAAAGGGAATTCATGGCACAGAATTTCCAGGAGGCGAAAATGCTATTAATATTGACAGGCCCTGGTATACCCCCCCCCCCCCCCCACGGGGGATAAAAGAATGTATTAGACATAAGCCTTCTTTTTCATCTCTTTTTTCCGTTTATTGGATGCAGTTCTGAGGCTCACCAATGGTGGGGATTTTATGTCACTGATTCTCCACTTTTAATTCAGCCACATTCCACTTCAGGGACAGTAAATATACATAACACCTGCGTGAATGCATTTTGAAATGCTGTCATCCGTTCCTAATGGCATGCGATGGCCTTCTCTTCCAAAAGGAAGAACAGGTTTTATTGTAAGTGCATGATTCTTTTTTATTCTTTTATTTCGAGAATGATGAAATAAGCAGTTGTGTGCTTTTTTACTAGATCCTGTGTGTATGCAGTTTTGTAAATTTTGTCAACCATTCCCAGCAGCATGCAATGGCCTACTCTTCCTACAAGTGGAACAAGTTTTAACGTGTGGCAAGATGTTCTGCATGCATTTGCACATGGGACCTCAGTTTAATGTCTCTCTGAAGGACTTTTGGGGGGAGTGAAGTTGGCACTGATGTTAACTCCAGAGGAAAAATCCTCTTGAATGAGATTCGAACCCACGGTCAGCGGATCATGAGTGCATCACTCTAATCACCAGGCTATCCTGTCCCCCATATATATATATATATTATATATATATATATATATATATATATAATATATATATAATATATATATATATATAATTTATATACTATATATATATATATATATAATATATATATACATATATATCACACACACACACACACACACACACACACACACACACACATAATAGACTAATAATAGATAGAGATAGATAGATAGATAGATAAGATAGATAGAGATCGATATCACTGAACATTTACCTTATCCCAGGCTGCCTCTGGAGTCTGAAAACAAAACAAGCATTGTTAGACAGACACTCTTTGGGAAAAAGAAAGTATACTTGACAAAAGCTGTAACTTCTGCCTAGGTATATCACATCACTTTTGTTTGATTGATTGTTGGTTTGGTTTGGTTTGGTTTGGCTTGTTTTGTTCTTGATTTTGCTTGTTGTTTTGTGTTTGGGCTTTTCTGTTGGGTTTTTTATTGTGCTTTTTTTTTGGGGGGGGGGGGTGGTTATCATTTTGTTATAGGTGGGTTTTCGTTTGTCTGTGTGATTTTTTTTGTTGTTTTTGCTTTGTTTTTTTAGTAGTAATTTTTTTTTTTTTCGGGGGGGGGGGGGGGGGGGGGTGACATTTTACAGAAAATCAGCAGATTCCATGCAGGAACAGATCATTTCAAAACACTCAAGCAGTTGTACAATAAAGATTTAAACAATACATAAATATCAATAATCTGTTTTAAACAAACAGAAAGCACACGTTCTTCCTTCCCCAACCTTCCCTATGATCCTCCCCCTCCTCCCCAACAATGCACACTACAAGGCATCCAGATATATGACACAAAGCTATAACAGGACCTACAATGCACCTGACAATATCAACAACAACAACAACAAAAATGTTTACACCCAAACAGTCGACATTCTGGACTGCTCTAAATAAAGAAGGCTGCATATTTTCTCAGAAGCTTTAACATCTTCACAAAGAACCTTGGACCTTCCGCTTGGCTTTGCCCTCTGACTTAATTCTTCTTTTTTTCTTTTTTTTAATTCTTGTATCTATTCTTTTATTTTGAGATAACAGAATGAGCACTCATTTGCTTTTTTTATTTATTATTTATTTTATTTATTTAATTTTTTTTTTTTACTTCTAGTCCCTGTGTGTGTGTGTGTGTGTGTGTGTGTGTGTGTGTGTGTGTGTGTGTGTGTGTGTGTGTGTGTGTTGTGTGTGTGAAGTGTGCGAGAGTGTGCAGTTTTTTAAATTTTGTCATCCGTTCCTGAGTGAGAGGGAACTCATTGGTTCTTGAATTTTGCAGTCCCCAAATCAGAAACCTCTGCTAAGACTATAATATTACAATCTATAGCACAGCAAGGAAACTTGTAACGTGCATGAGGATAGACCGCATTCCATTCTCAGATTTGCTCCCCTGGTATGGTCAGTGGATGGGGGGGGGGGGGGAGAGAGAAAATGTGTGTATGCGTGAATGTGTGTGTGCATGCATGTGTGCGTGCGTGCACACGTGTGTATGTGTGTGTGTGTGTGTGTGTGTGTGTGTGTGTGTGTGTGTGTGTGTGTGTGTGTGTGTGTGTGTGTGTGTGGTGCTGTGCGTGTGCCGTGCGGTTGTCAGTCTCTATTATTTATCTTTGAAGCGCATGACAACAAAAAAAGGATAATGATAATTAAAACCACCCTGGTTAAATCATTACTCCATGTAATCACATGGCTATGCTTCGACAAATTGATTATGGCTGGGTGACATAAAAAAAACACATAAAAAACAAAACTGTCCTTAAAGGATTCAAAAGCTTCACAAAAGTTAGATTAGCAGTTAGTACAATTATCCAATGGCTTTTTCTTCCTCAAACACTCAGACAGCAGCTATCATTGTCTGTCCTATGAGCGAAAATGCATTGCACTGCCATTAAGCATCTGACAAGTCAGGCCCAGCGCATCTGACTTTAGCATGGGAGGGAACTGTTTTATCTCTAAGTCTTTCTGGAAAAAAGGCAGGTGAATGGACAAGAAGGCAGAAAACAGACAAGAAGCAGATGACAGGAAAAAAAAGAAAAAAGGCTGAGACAAAGATAGGGATAGAAAAGAGGGAATGCCCAACATAGAATTTCCAGAAGGTGGAGATGCTGTTTATACTGACAGGCCCCCGGCATCCCCATGGGGGAGCCCAGTGGCTGATAATTATGATGTGGTACAGCAAATATTGGAACAGTCTGGTTGCTGTGAAACCTTAGTGGGGAAAATGGAAAACTTGAAATTGAAAAAGACAATGGCACAGTCGGTTAGCCTTTGGCTAGATTTGTGACCAACTGAATATTTTCACTGTTCAAACACTGCTGAAGTCGGAGTATGGCTGCCTATATGGCGAGGTACTTGAAAACAGTTAAACACGCAAACTTCTCATTCAGTGTGCAATTTCAATCTCACAGTGATTCCCAGGGGGGGATGAGTAAATCAAAAGGCACATTCTGGGTGACCCCCAAAGTGTTAAGCTCGGGAACACACAACAACAACAACTGTTCAAACAGGAACACTTACCTGAAGAGTGGGACCAAAGTATGGGCTTATTGCAGCGTTAGACACGAAAATATCAATGCCCCCAAACTGTTTTATTGTCTGAAAAAAAAAACAGCAATGATCTGGTACAGTAGACACGAAAATATTAATGCCCCAAACTGTTTTACTATCTGAAAAAAACCCAACAACAATGATCTAGTAAAGTTATAATCACAATGTTCTGCTTAAGCTTTATGATAATGTAGTGCTTCACATGATACTGTTGCTGCTGATGATAACAATGATGATGACAACAACAACAACAACATGGTGATGGTGATGATGATGATGATGATGATGATATTGATGATGATAATGATGATGATGATGATGATAAGATAATGATAATAATAATAATGTATGGAATTCATATAGCGCTTAATCGTGTAAAGCAAACAAATCAAAGTGCTTGCATTCAAACATTTTACATGCATGCAACAGTCCACAAATACTATGATAAACAAATATCAAAGCTATACACAGATACAATCACACACACACACACACACAATCACAATCACACACACACACACACACACACACACACACACACACACACACACACACACAAGAACAATCACACACACACGCACACACACACACATGCACATACACACACACACACACACACACACATGCACATACACACACACACACACACACACACACACACACACACACACACACACACACACACACACGCAATCACACACAAAGTAACACTTGGGAAGGGTGGTGGAGATGGGGGTGGCTGTTGAAAGAGTATGGGCAGATATAAGGGAAAGATCTCGGATAGGAAATAAGTGCGTTTTGAGGCTGGATTTGAAAGTTATCAAATGTAGGCTTTTGGCGAAGGGAGAGAGGGAAGTCATTCCAGGTGGATGGATCAGAAAGAGAAAGAGTGGCAGCTAACGGGGGTTTGATTGAATCTGGGTGTTTGAAAACATAAAATATCTGAAGCTGAACGAAGGGAACAGGATGGAGTGTACAGGTGGAGACAGTTACAGAGATAAGAGCGAGCAGAATTGTGGAGACTTTTGAAACAGAGGGTACTAGCCTTCTCCTTATGGGTAATCTGCTGTAGGGTAACCAACCCTCTACTAACCCTTCCCTCCATATCACCACCACTGGGTTACGGTAACATACAAATGTGCACAGTGTATGTGTACTGGGAAAGAAGGGGTTCTGCCCTTAACACAGGGATAGTGTTAATCTTACACTCTAGGGATAGTGTTAATCTTATACTATAGGGATAGTGTTAACCTTATACTCTAGAGATAATGTTAATTTTATACTCTAGGGATAGTGTTAATCTTTTACTCTAGGGATAGTGTTAATCTTGTACTCTAGGGATAGTGTTAATCTTATACGCTAGGGATAGTCTTAATCAGATACTCTACTCTCTACTCTTTGTGAGACAGACAGACAGACAGGCAGTGAAAAGAAGGAGTGATGTGTTCAGACAATTACAGAAGTCATCATCAAAACAAGTAAAGATACCAATGTACTACTACTAAAAAAAAAAAAAATTTTTTAAATTGCACTGTGTACACGCGTCAATACCTCCTCCATGAGTCTGGCCCTGTGCTCCTGTTTGGCCACATGACACACCACACCGGCCACCTGAAGACCCTCGCTGCGCAGCTGTTTCACCGCATCATCCACATTGCTCTGCTTGCGGCTGCTGATCATCACTTGGGCTCCATCCTGACCCAGTCGTCTGGCGATGGCTAGACCAATGCTGGAACCAAACATCCGAAACGGAAACGATCACGCAAGCACAGAAATAACGTACAGAGCCCAAATCCAGTACAAGGGTCCAGAGCCCAGTGCTAGAATTAGCCCCTTCCTTTTCACCAAGTCAAAGTGCGGTCAATTCCTGCTATAATTAGCACCAGCTTGGATGGGATGGATAGCAGCTGAGAGGAGCTGAAAGTGGGGGAAAACTGACAGCTGTGAAAGATGCTAATTGTTAGAGGTGATAAAAACAAAAAAAGGGTATTATTATTACTTTTTTTTATCCATTATTTTATTTTGAGGATAATGGAATAAGTACTAATGTGCTTTTTTACATCCAGTCCCAATGTGTATGCAGTTTTGTGAATTTTGTCATCTTTTCCCAGGCATGAGTGTGTGTGTGTGTGTGTGAGTGTGTGTATGTGTGTGTGTGTGTGTGTGTGTGGTGTGTGTGTGTGTGTGTGTGTGTGTGTGTGTGTGTGTGTGTGTGTTGTGTGTGTGTGTGTGTGTGTGTTCTTCAGTTTAACGTCTATTCACATCAAGTGATTTTAGACAAAACAAACAAACAAACAAAAAAAAACCCCAAAAAACCACCACCCTGAACAAGAAAAATTTAACAATAGCTGAAACCAATGCCAGATAACAAAGTTAAAATATAAAGCTAACTTTAACAAACTATAAATACTGAATTATCGGACTACTTGTTAGTGCTAACACAATGTCCAACAAATGCGATGGTTCAGACAACAACTGATCCAGTGATAGATTAGGCACAACAGGTAAAAGTGGTTTTAGATATCCACAAAGAAGAATATGACTGTTCGTTATCTTATCACCACAAATACAGTTTACATCCTTTGAGTATTTCGTCTTGAGGGCATTTAGTTTAAATCTGTACATGAGGGATAACACATTTCTGCGATTGTACCAACCACAGACTTTGTCAGAAGTTAAGATATTTCGAAAATTTATCATATTACTTGTACTGCTATCATAAAGCCGATAGCCAGAATCGCTGATCTTCTTTCTGAAATGCTTCCAACAGGCATTTTGCAGCAAGCTGTATCCCTCATGCAAAGATAATGCAACATCTATTTCACAAGAATCCTTTCTATTCCTCGCCCCATATTTTGCAAGGGTGTCTACTTTTTCATTAAAATAGATTCCACTATGTGAGGGAACCCAACAAAAAGTAACAGTACTACCTCTTAAAATAACAAGATGCACCAGATGCTTGACTTCGATGAGAAGATCTTTTCTCACTTTGTGTGTGTGTGTGTGTGTGTGTGTGTGTGTGTGTGTGTGTGTGTGTGTGTGTGTGTGTGTGTGTGTGTGTGTGTGTGTGTGTGTGTGTGTGTGTGTGTGTGTGTGTGTGTGTGTGTGTGTGTGGGGTGTGTGCGTGCATGCATGCATACATGTGCGTGCGTGCGTGCTTATGTATTATTTTTTTTCTGTTGTGTTTCACAAAACATGAATGAAACATACCCCTTCAGGACAATACCCTGCGTGTGAACCGACGAGTGTGTGTGTGTGCATGTGTGTTTTAGTGTATGTGCGCGCATTTATGTGTAAATTTGATATCTGTTCAATCCTGTTTGTGGATAGTTGCATGCATGCAAATGATGTCAATGTGAGCGCTTTGATCTGTTCCTTTACAAGATTCAGCATTATATACAAGTTCCATACATTATTATTATTGTTGTTATTATCGTTATTATTATTACTATTATTATCAGTATTATTATCATTACTATCACAATTGTTATCACCATTATAATTATTATTATTATCATCATTATCATCATCATCATCATCACCATCATTATCATTATTATTATTATTATTATTATTATTACTATGAAACTGGCATGCTGGAACATCAGAACCATGCTAGATACAGTAGATAGCAACATGGACATGCAACAACACCAACTGAACACCATACCCATCAGTGGAGGCAGTCACAACAGCCACTTTCCCAGCCAGTCTCTTTCCACCACCACCAGCAGCAGCAGTGGTCCTCGTTACTGGTGTAGCCATCACTGCCGATCTGTCCACTCTGTATGTTCCAGACACTAAAACCACTGTAGACCTGTTGAAGCACGTAAACAAATTATACGCACGCATGCACAGACACACAGACACACACAGACACATTGCTCAATCATACACATTTTTCATCGTGTTTTTTTTTTTTGTTGAAAAGCTTTATTACTGCACTCGGAACACTCGGCAACAAAAGAGTTGTCCCTGGCATAATTCTGAACATAAAAAACCACCCTGACAAGAAACCAAATACATATATAATATATATGCAGACAGGAAAACAAAAAAAATTATGGGTGGCTATGCTCTTGAGATGATGCACTCTCCCTGGAGAGAGCAGCCCAACTTTCAAGCAGAGAAATCTACCATGACTTAAAGTGGTATACAATACAAAACAATACAATACACTCCATTACATTACAATACAATACAATATTGATGACATGTTAACAACTAAAATTGACCTCCAGTTCAATTTTGTTGTACACAATACTGTGTCATATATTTAAACTAAATTAAAGGGGGTCCCTGCAGGGAACATTGATTCTATGCAAGTCATTTGGATAAATCTGTAAACTGACAATCTATATGTAATGGTTTGCATTTATATAACAAAGTCTTGAGCACATTTATCTTTTTAAAAAATCCATCCTTCTTGGAAAAATACAAGCTGGCCAGCCAAAGGAATGAATGATGTGACAATACTCTGCACAAATCAAAGTTAAAGCAAGTCAAAACATCTTTCATTTCTCACAGAGATCTTTGTAGTGTTGTGAGCAAACAATAGTTATCCCTAATACAAAATATTACACACACACACACACACACACACACACACACACACACACACACACACACACACACATATATATATATATATATATATTATATATATATATATATATATATATATATATATATATATATATATATATATATATATATGCATGCATGCATTTTATGTGTGGGGAAGGTGATCATTTTGAATAAAAAATCAGTAATGTGATGCTTATAAAAGCAGGTTTTACAATTGTTATTCATTCAGCCTGATGAAGCTTCAGAATAGAAGCGAAAATTTGCTGTTAAATAAAGAGATGAAGCTGAATACAGTCATGTTTATATATATATATATATATATATATATATATATATATATATATATATATATATATATATATATATGTACACACACACATATATATATTCATTATATATATATATATATATATATATATATATGTGTGTGTGTGTGTGTGTATCAATGGATATATATAATATACTATGCAAATTATATGTTTAAAAAAGGGGGAGGGGGTGCATTTTTTGTGTAAATAAGGACTGTACGTATTGGGCTGAAGAACATACCCATCCCTAGGGATTTTTTGTTTTGTTTTTGCTTTGACTGGAGCATATCAATGTAGCCTATCACACAACCACGGAAATGAAATGAATGTTCGGGTATCGACTATCGTCTGTGTTATTCATTGACAAGGTGTTAATCCTATATCAGCGAGGCTAGTCTTAAAACAAAATGAATAGTTTGGTGACAGATTTCTCTCACTGCCTTAGATTTCACAAAACTAATCATCTTTAGAGCAGCCTATCTCCAGCAGAAAAGATCAGCGGTTCAAAGGTCCAATAGGCCTAAGCGAGGGTCAAAGGTAAGTTTTGTCTGGTTTTCACTATAATCACCTGGCTTCAAACAGTTCAACTGAATTTTTAAAAAAAACTGTCAGCCTTGTTGCATGTTTCAATCAGTCACTCTATGAGATATGTTATGACATATTCAGAGAAAATTAAATATAAAGAACCAAAGAAGCTTATGAAGAGTTGAACTATATGCATACCTGTGAGCAGACGACAGTCCTCGACTCTTCCTGGGTTATAGGAGTCACTCCCCTTTATAATATTTAATTATTGAGGAAAAAGTAGTGGGGGAAAAAAAAAAAAACACTTTATGATATCTAAATGGTTAAAACAAACAAAACCGGTATTGAATGGTCTCAAAAGAAATTGAGGCATTAGACGATGAAAAAAAAAAATGCAAGCAGGCTTGTGTAAGTGCTTAGAATCATTCACGAGTAGTAAAACATATTACCTAGCCTACCTAATACTTGACCTAGAAATGAAAATAGTGTAGCCTAACGCTCTCACAAACAAGAAAACGAGATCTACGCCTAGCTTTTGATTTAAGAAAATAGTACTGGAGGAAAACAAGTGCAGGTAGGCCTATCCTAGCCAGTTTGACTAGGCCTACAACTTATCTATCAATTTCACAATTATTCATGAAAGGCTGAATTGGAAAAAAAACAAAACAACCAAAAACCTCAAGATAATTTGTAGACTAGCCTAGGCCTATCTCATAATGACAGCATTTTAATTGAGCATTATGGAATAGCCTTAGGAGCATGTCTTTGGTCTTAAAACCTGACTTTAAAGTTTTGGCTCCTGGATGAGCCCTGGTACCCACGGTGATCATTGCTTCAGTCCTGGTGGTATCTTACAGCAGGCATTTTTCATAATTTGGAAGTGTCATTTGCATTCACAAGAATATTTGATGTTCTTGTGACCCATTAAAGATGCCATTGAGAGATTATGATATAAAAAAGAGAAATATGCTCAAAATATAATTATGTTGTACAAAAAAAATAATAAAGAAAAAGAATAGTACCTAGCGAATCTCTGTGCCTTATGCTTGAGGATCCTATCAAGACGATGCAAGGGAGGTGAGGCCGTATAAGGTTTGTGGTCGATCTTAGCTGGATAATAACCCAAACATTACCAGACAGTTATAATGCAAGCACGACAAGAGGAGCTTAAAACAAAAACAAACAAAACAAAACAAAGAGAAAAAACAAGGCCCACACCTGGATATAAACTATTAAACAAGAGATCCAAATCCCCACTTGACCAAATATCTTATTCAGAAAATAGTAATGGAGGAAAACATCATCCCCATAGTCTGTCTCTACTTTTCCTCTACTCTCCCTATAGTCTCCCTACCCTGCTCTCCCATAGTCTGTCTCTACTTTTCCTCTACTCTCCCATAGTCTCCCTACCCTGTTTTCCCCTATCCTCTCTCCTTTTCCTCTACTCTCCCTATAGTCTTCCTACCCTGCTCTCCCATAGTCTGTCTCTACTTTTCCTCTATTCTCCCCTAGTCTCCTTACCCTATTCTCCCCATTGTCTCTCCTTTTCCTCTACTCTCCCATAGTCTCCCTACCCTGCTCTCCCCATTGTCTCTCCTTTTCCTCTACTCTCCCATAGTCTCCATTACCCGCTCTCCCCATAGTCTGTCTCTCCTTTTCCTCTACTCTCCCTATAGTCTCCCTACCCTGCTCTCCCCATAGTCTGTCTCCTTTTCCTCTACTCTCCCTATAGTCTCCCTACCCTGCTCTCCCCATAGTCTGTCTCTCCTTTTCCTCTACTCTCCCTATAGTCTCCCTACCCTGCTCTCCCCATAGTCTGTCTCTCCTTTTCCTCTACTCTCCCCATAGTCTCCCTACCCTGTTCTCCCCATTGTCTCTCCTTTTCCTCTACTCTCCCCATAGTCTCCCTACCCTGTTCTCCCCATTGTCTCTCCTTTTCCTCTACTCTCCCTATAGTCTCCCTACCCTGCTCTCCCCATTGTCTCTCCTTTTCCTCTACTCTCCCCATAGTCTCCCTTACCCTGCTCTCCCCACAGTCTGTCTCTCCTTTTCCTCTACTCTCCCTCTACTCTCCCTACCCTGCTCTCCCCATAGTCTGTCTCTACTTTATCTCGATTCTCCCTAGTTCTCCTTCTCCTTCCTCCTTAAGCGTGCGTGCATGTGCATACACATACACATGCCAATCATTCACCCACTCCTGCTATTATTTACTGAACACACTTGCGAAACATGCACACACACACACACACACACACAAACACACACTCATGCGTGTGCACGAATACATGCATGCACACACACACGCATGCACACTGCATGCATGCACACATATACACACACATGCACGCATACACACACACACACACACACACACACACACACACACATTTAAATATATATATATATTTTATATGCCAATCAGTCACCCAATCCTGCTACTATTTGCTAAACACGCTTGGGAGATGCACACACACACGCACACTCACTCTCACTCACTCACTCAGTCCCATGTCCCAAAGGACGTAGGGGGGACATGAGAGAAGACGCAACGGAGATCTTTTTCCATGCTTCACGATCCTGTGTGGCTAGTAGGAGGCGTTGCAGGGGTTGGGCAGTCCAGTCTTTGATGTTGTCAACCCATGATTTCTTTTGGCGGCCTCTTCTTCTCTTGCCCTCGACTGTTCCTTGCAAGATGGTTTTCGCTAGGGTGTTGTGTCTTGTGGTGTGACCAAACCACATCAGCTTTCTCCTCTTTATGGTGGAGAGCAAAGGCTCTTGGGGGCCCACACGCTTTTTGATTTCTTCTTTCACATAGTTATTGGTCTTGTGTTCTTTGTATGATATTTTGAGGAGTCTTCTGTGGCACTTGTTCTCGAATGCTTGGATTCTTCTCTCTAACTCTGCTGTCAGAGTCCATGATTCACAGCCATATAGGAGGATAGATATCACGAGGGATTTGTAGAGGTGGTATTGGTGCAGAAGCTGATGTTGTTGCTTCTGATGATCCTCTGGAGTCTGACTAGAGCAGATGTTGCTGTTGCAATGCGAGCTTTCACCTCATTGTTTGATGTGCCATCTTTTGTTAGGATGGAGCCTAAGTATTTGAATTGGCTCACCTCTTCCAATATTTCTCCATTCATCTTTATTTCCGTGCTGTCATTACTCGCGCTGTTGACCATGATCTTCGATTTCTCTGTACTGACCTCCATGCCGTATGCGCTCGCTCGATCTGTTAGACTGTCTATGAGGATTTGCAGTTCTTGTTTGCTGCTGCCCATGAGGTCAATGTCATCTGCAAATCTGAGGTTGCAAAGGGGTCTTCCACCAATGGAGATGGAAGTGTGGTGGTTTTGCAGTGTCTCTGTCATGATGTTTTCGAGGAAGAGGTTGAAGAGTACAGGTGAGAGAAGGCATCCCTGGCGGACTCCAACCGTGGTCTTGAAGAACTCGCCCACATGATTGTTCATGAAAACTGCACTTCTTGCATTCTCGTACAGAGCCTTGATGACTTCAATTAGGCAGTTGTCAATGTTGAAGTGCCTGAGTACTTGCCAGAGGCCGTCATGCCATACCCTGTCAAAGGCCTTTTTGAAGTCTATAAAATTGTGGTACAAGTCTTTTTGGTGTTGGAGATGCTTCTCTATCAGAATTCTCAGGTTGAAAATTTGTTCCATTGTGCTGCGTTTTGGTCTAAAGCCCGCTTGTTCTTCTGCCAGGAGTTTTTCTGCTTGGTTTTTCAGTCTGTTGAGGACTACCTGCAGCATGATCTTGCTAGGATGGCTTATGAGACTGATGGATCTGTAGTTCTGACATTGCTTGAGGTTTCCTTTCTTTGGCAGGGATATTACAAGAGACTGTGTCCATTCTTTTGGCCATTCTTTGGTGTCGTGGATCTTCTGACAAAGATCTGTGAATCGCCTTGCTGTTTCATTCCCTCCATTTTTTATGAGTTCAGCTGGGATGTTATCGATTCCAGGGGACTTCCCCTTCTTCAATTGTTTAATAGCTGTGTCTACTTCACACCTTAGTATTGGTGGGTCTTTATCTTGGTGTTCAGGGGGTTTGCACACACACACACACACAAACGCATGCACACATGCCAATTATTCATCCACTCCTATTATTTGCTAAACACACATGCACGCAATCGCATGCACACACACACACACTTGCGCGCATCATGCTACATCTATGTCTATGTCATATATACAATGAATCACAACAAACTTAACTGAAATCATATGCTAGACAATCTAAATGAATATGAGAAATTCACATTGGTGAACAGGTAGAATTTAGAAATTTTGTACACAGTTGTTCATCAGATTGTTTTTCAAGTGTGTGTACGAGTGTGGGTTTTTTAAAATTGGGTTTTGGTTGCAATATCTAGTCTGATTTTTTTTTATTTAAATATAAAAATTGGGTTTTACTTGTTGGGATTGGGAAGATTATTCCATAAATGAGTCGACCATCTGAATACAAAAGACAAAACAGCTTGCCGTGTGAAGATCATTTCTGGTCTTGGAAACGTAAGCCAATGGTTGTGCCTGTACTGCTTCATGTTGAAGGTATTTTTAATCTTTGGAGGTGCATTTCCCAATAATGACACAACATTCTGCTTCAGTCTTTGCCAGCCCTCAAGCTGAATCAGGCAGAGCTTTGGCCTCTCCAGTACTGATGCAACGTAGAGGATGATGGAGTGGGGGTTGCTCTGTGAGTACTATAGGTAAAATGGCATTCAATCAACTGGTTTTCTAGTCATTACAGCTAACATGTATTTGTGTGTGAGTGTGAGTGTGTGTGTGTGTGTGTGTATCTGGGGGGGGGGGGGGGGGGGGAGGGGGCATGCATACATGTGCGACTGAAAATTGGAGTAAAACTTATGTTTTTGTCAGAGATAATGTGTGTGTGCGTGTATGTATATGTAAAGAAAGAGTGGTGTGTGTAGTGTAAGGAAAAGTGTGTGTGTGTGTGTAAGGAAGAGTGGTGTGTGTATGTGTAAGGAAAGAGTGGTGTGTGTGTGTGTAAAGGAAGAGTGGTGTGTGTGTGTGTAAGGGAAGAGTGGTGTGTGTATGTGTAAGGGAAGAGTGGTGTGTGTATGTGTAAGGGAAAGAGTGGTGTGTGTGTGTGTAAAGGAAGAGTGGTGTGTGTGTGTGTGTAAGGGAAGAGTGGTGTGTGTATGTGTGAGGGAAGAGTGGTGTGTGTGTGTGTGTGTGTGTGTGTTAAAGGAAGAGTGGTGTGTGTGTGTGTGTAAGGGAAGAGTGGTGTGTGTATGTGTAAGGGAAGAGTGGTGTGTGTGTGTGTGTGTGTGTTGTGTGTGTGTGTGTGTGTGTGTTTCTGTGTGTTACTTTGAATGGTACATTCATGTGCATACCTGTATAACAAATGTGTATGCATGTACTTGCACAAGTGTGCAATTCGACTTTGTCCAGATGTAGTGTCAGGTCTCTGTCTGGCATCAAACACAAATCTTATTCCAGCTTATCACTCTGTAAATAGGTGCACTCTTTTATGACACATCATTCATGAAATCATTATCATAATAAAGCTGGAATGAATTGGCAAATGTGTCACTGTCATGTAGATGTTCATTCATATGCAAATGCTTTGAAATATGAATGACATGCAGATCCCTTAGGTCATTTTCTTCTTTTAGTTTGTTTTCACACATCAGTCATTAAAAACATGCATTCCATGACTGAAAATGCCCAAGAAAAAAAGAATTGCCACTCACTCCCAGAAAATCAGAACAAAACACTGGAGTTAAAAACATTCACATTTTATTGCAGAAAGCTAGGAAGTTTTCAATGGATATGGTTTCCAAAGAAAGAGTGCAATTGGAATCAGACTACATCAACAAACACATATTTCCCCCCACCAAGATTTCTCTTTGAAGTGAACACAAAAAAGGACAAAACATAAACTTGTGCTTTCCACAGGATGAGTATAGTCAAACTCCCAATGCATTGTGTGCACAACTTTGTTGGCAAATCAGTACACAATACACAGAGTGTTGGGTTTCTTTTTTTTTTCTTTCTATGCATGATACAGAGAACCCATATCTTGATTTTCTTTTAATCTTATACAGAACATTTCTTTTAGTGTATGTGATTTTGTTTGTTATAATCAACCCACCAACCAAGTATTTGATTAATGATTCTTTTTCTTATTTTTTTGACAGTGAAAGCTATACTTTTATTTCACAACTCGTATTTAGAAATGCATCAGTTAATGATTTGCCGATACAATGCCTGAAATCCAATTACAGAGACTACAGGTTTTCCCCGGATAACTTCAGCTGATGTCATGCATAAATTATCACTAACAAACACATTTTAAACATGATTATCTAAAATAAAGTTTTAGTATGCACAATGCATTTTTAGATCAAAATGCATATGTACATCGCAAATAAAACTGTCAAATGGCTTTTACAAAAAAATCAAGACTTTTCCCTGACAACTTTGCACCCATTCATAGTAAAATAAAAAAATTGGGTAAAACCAACTACCATTTTCAATGTGTAACAAATGGTATGAATACTTTGCCAACCTAAAGTTAGCGTAAACCGTGGTTTCAATTAAAAGTTATTTCACAAACACTGAACGTCCATGCTTTGAGTACAACAGTGACACATGGCAGTACCTCATACTGTTACAGGTGTGAAAGAGAACAACAAACAAAAACCATGGAGATCTGTCACTGCTTTTCCCTGATATCCAATTTGTGCTCGCACACACACACAAAAAAAGAGAGTTTACATCCTTGGTAAATTGGGAATGGGGTCTGATAAAGATTCACAGCCAAATGTCAGGGGGAAGATATGCCTTACCAATGAACCATAACCACTTTTCTTGAAAAAAGACTTCATGTCTGGTTACCCACTAAGACTGTCCAGCCTGTTTTCCGACTATTTTGGCGAACTTATAAGGCTGTGAAACACTGTTGGTGATGAAGCGAATGTCAAAGTCTTACTTTGAATGAATCAGTTTCACCTTTCTTTTGAGTTACTGGTGGATGTCAACATCTCTCTAGATAGTTTTGTTGATATCAACTTCTCTTTTTTTCTCCAAATAACACGCAACAAATTTTTTACTGCATTATATCGTTTTACAGATTTATGATATATCTGATTATACATGACTTATTCAAGAAAAAAAAAAACCCAAGATATTAACATACTGAGTATTCAATGATCGTTAAGTAAATGTATAAAGTCATCCTAAATTCATTCCAAAAATATAAGTCAGTTTCAGGAGTTCAGCAAAGTAACCATCATGTAGCACCTGACCACTGGCAAAAAGGCAAATCCCTATCACAGCCATTAACGATTAAAAAACCTCAACACAAGCCAAAGAACACACAAAAAACCTGACTAAACAACTCATAAATCATCCTTACAATACTTCACACCTAAACCAAGCCAATTATGATGATTATGCTCAGATACTCTGGTCAGGTGTCAATCAATCCAACATAAACTTTCTCTTAAAAAAGCGTCAAGGAAAAAACCCCAACAACCAGATCAAGCAGAACTCAACTAGGAATCAAGCACTTCTCAAAATCAGACCCAGTCAAAAATTCATCCATTATGATTGAAAATCAGTTTGACCGGACTGGCACAGAAAACATTCATGAACCCTTTCAGCTGAATTTAGAGCAAAAATACAAAAACCAAAGAAATATTTATGATTACAGCTGCACTGGTAGTTCTGGCATGGTACCTACACCAGAAAGTTTGGGTGTTCTGACTGCACATTCATGAATCAGGAACAAGAGAAAGGATAGCAACAAAATGTGCTTCTTCTCCAAAAAAAAGTTTGTTTCCATCCAAAAGACTACGTTAAAAAACGTCCAGCCCTCGAGTCACACAGGTAGTTTTGTTAAAAAATATACGGGCACAACACTTAAAAAAATTTTTTTTTGTCGGGTCTTAGGCTTATCAAGAAAACTGACAATCTCTTTTCTGCTTACAGCACAGACTAACACAAACTTGTGAACAGTGGACAAAAGAGGACAGATAAAAAAAAAAAAAATCAGCACAAAATCTGCACCAAAAAAAAAATGGTAGTAAAGCTATCTAAAACAGAAAAAACTGCAACATATCTGTTTACTGGTTTCAACCCATAGGAGGTGCAAGAATGGACAGCACCTTTGAGCTTAAAGCAAATGAGAACAATGAACGTGGAGAAATAACTGACCAATGGAAAACTTACTTTCTGGCTTGATATGCTTCAAGAAAGATATCAAAACTAAAATGATGACATTAAAAAAAACAAAAAAAACGAACATGACAATGGAATGTTGTCTTTCAAAACTTACATGTCAAACTTTTTTAAAATTTTATTTCAACACTGAACATCACAATTGAATATTGTCTTTCAAAACTTACATGTAAAACTTTTTTTTTATTTCAACACTGAACATCACAATGGAATGTTGTCTTTCAAAGCTAACATGGAAACATTTTCTTAATCAAAACCAAACATTACAATGGAATTTTGTCTTTCAAAACCTGCATTTATTGATGTAAACATCGAATGTTGGATCTACAGCTGTTGATTGAAGGTAGGTAAGAATTTATAAAATAAGACAAGTTTAAGTCGAATAAGTTAGTTCCATAGCACATTAAAATCCAATGACAAAAGTTCATCAATCGTAACAGGTGTTATCACAAGAGTTGCATAGAAACACATACTTGCATAGAAACACATCACTTACTTAAACACACACACACACACACACACAAACAGCTACAAATTTTCAATCAATATTCTTTTAACATACTGAACATGGTGAGATTATGCTGTAAGTAACAAAACAAAACACAACTCTGACAGGACAGGATAATATAAAAAAAAAAGAGGGGGGGGGAGGGGGTACAAATGGAATCCCTATCACAGATCACAGCACAGATCCAGGCTAGACGATAGGATCTCCAAAATGGCAGTCTGTCTCCACTCCCAGGTTGTACATGTTGCCTGTGCCGTCCTTGTACTTGCTAGTCACCAGCTTGGCCCAGCCTTTCTCTCCCTGTCCACACATATGCGCACACACATATGCGCACACACACACGCATGCACGCACCACCACACACATATGCGCGCACACACACACACACACACACACACAAGAGTCCATAAACATCCTATCCCAATCAAGGACCTTAAATAGTTCTGTATCATAAAAACGTTTATAAGTAATTTTTGTATAAAATCCACTGTCCATTAAGCATTTTATGACCTGACCATAAGTATGCTACGCATCAACCCAATCTTCTTGTTTATGGCCCTGCTGACCTCATCGGTCATATCGGGGGGTGTCACCTTGTAAAATTTCAGATCTCAGAATAAAACTGTGCAACTACACACAGATGAAAACCGGGTATCGTAATGACAGGCCTGGCCAAAAGCTATTTATGAGGGAAGTGCCAAGGGCAATATTAATTCAGATTTTTTTTTCTTCACCGAAAGCTCCAAGGTTCAACAATGGTGAGATTTTTTTTGCATTATATGCAACCAGCATGAAAGCTACTCTTGTAAAAGCCAGAACAGGGGTTTTTTTTGCAGTGCACAAAGATGTCCTGTATGCTTTCACACACAGGGCCTTTGTTTAAATAGTCTCATTTGAAGGACTTTCCAGGCAGTGGAGTGAGTATTGATGTAAAAGTCCAGGGGGGCAAAATCCCCTTGAGGGGGCATCTGGGTGGTGCCTTGAACCTAAACTTGATCCCAGGCTGTCAAACTGTGAGTGCAACACTCTAAACCATGACTATCCCCCCCCTCCCCACACCCATACTATAATCTGTTGTGCCTTGAATATTGTGTGGGGATTGTCTTCCATAGAGTCAACAGATATCCCAGCATTCGAACCTTCATTCTCCATCAAAGGAGAATTTATAAACACTCTGAAGTTGGGTCGTGGGTGCTTATATACTGAGGCATTCAAAAACATGCAGTTTCTCTTCAGTGTGTGCTGCTGGTCTTATAGTGATTCCTGGCTTGAGGAATAAGACAGAAAGCAGAGAACTGTGGTGACCTCCAGTGGTAAACACCCAAAAATAGTCAGTCCATGAGTAACAAACCACAATGACCATCAACATGTGTCAAAACCACAATGACAGTGACAATGTGTCAAAACCACAATACAGTGACCATGTGTCAAAACCACAATGACATGACCATGTGTCAAAACCACAATGACAGTGACCATGTGTCAAAACCACAATGACAGTGACAAAGTATCAAAACCAAAGGACAGTCAACAAGTATCGAATCACGACAAAGCTGCATACACACGGGACAGAATGTAAAGTCAAACTTTTATTTTCAGATTCTACATTGAATAATAAAAGCACCAGAGTGCTTATTCCATTATCCTTGTCAGAAAAGAACTAACAAAAAAAAACAAAACAACAAAAAAAAAACGCAAGCATGCGCACTCTGAACACACACATAGTATACACACACACACACACACACACCACTACACCACTTACCCAAGGCTCCCCCCAGCTGTTGCGAACCACCCAGTATTCCACACCATCCTCCGACACTCCCCAGCCAGCCACAGAAATGATGTGGTTGATCTGACACACACATACACACATACCAGCACTGTCATCTTTGCAAGGATTGATTTTCTGTTTGCCTGGTTTTCTAACAGACAAGACTTCAGACTTTTACTCCACATCGGCCTTAGGCCACATACATAAGCAAGTTGGGCATAGGGAATGGTACATGACAAAGAGTTGTAAACATACTACAACTGAAATACATATGCTGAAAATTAAAGTGTCTCATTGTTTATGAAAACAAGATTTTTACATCAGCCATAACATGGATATTCAATGGTGAAACAAGTATACATCACAATATTCATAGTTACAGTGTTTACATACATATGGTATTCATCAACATGAGAATCAATTCTTACAAACTTATCTTACTTCTTCTTTTGATTACATGAAAAACGAAACATGATAGATTATATCTGTCCATGGGATTTACAGCTTTAGTAACAGGTGTAAAGGCAGATTTGTTGAATTTTGAAAAATATGTTTCTTAAATCTTCATAGATGTGGCATCTTAGTAAAAAGTGTTCTTCATTCTCAACTTGATCTTTACAAACACAACAACTCTTAGACTCATTTAAACAGCTATAATAATGTGTATTATTGTTCAGTGGTAAGACATGAAACCATACTTGTGAAAATGCAACACAAAAATAGTATGTATCCAGTTCCCCAAAGTATTTTTCTTTTCCAAAAAACCTTTAAGTTTCTATAACTATCGTATCTATCATGATCCCTTATGGTGCTTGTCCATTCTTGGGTAAAACAATGTTACAAGTCTCTGTTTAAAATCATGTAAAAACATTTTTACTTCTCCTACCCCTTGGTTTAACCAAACAATATTGTATCCAGTTAAACATAGTATTTCCCTAACTTTTTAAACCCAGCATTGCTTACCATATCCATCTAGTTCTAATAATATTTCACAGGCTTTGTGCAGTAATCTCTCAGTATATTATCTGTAATTAATCTAAACTAACATCTAATACATGCAACATAACTATTCACATACAATGGGTATCTTCCCAGATCTCCATATACTGTTTTAGAGAGACGCAGAGGTCAAAATTTTATTTCCAGTGTAAGTGTGTGTGTGTGTGTGTGTGTGTGTGTGTGTGTGTGTGTGTGTGTGTAAGTGTGTGTGTGTGTGTGTGTGTGTGTGTGTGTGTGTGTGTGTGTGTGTTAGTGTGTGTATGTGCGATTGAGTGAGTGAATGAGAGCAAGTGAATGTGTGTGTGTGTGTGTGTGTGTCATGTGTGAGTGAGATGAGGTGTGTGTGTGTGTGTGTGTGTGTGGTGGTGTGTGTGTGTGTGTGTGTGTGTGTGTGTGTGTGTGTGTGTGTGTGTGTGTGTGTGTGTGTGTGTGACTGAAACATTATAAGTGAAGGAATGAATATTTGGGAAGGCATGGGATTTTACTGAAGGAAAGTATTATGTGTGTAAATGTTATTGGTGTGTGTGTGTGTGTGTGTGTGTGTGGTGTGAGTACGCAATCATGTGCATGCGCATGTGTGTCTGAGTAAATGAGAAACAGATTACTTAAGTGTTTTCTTTGGCTGTATAAATGGTTTCTTTAGTCCAATAAGACTATAGAAGGGGAGGCAAACTCAGCCAGCCAGTAGAGATGAACAGAACACAGACAGCAATGGGCTATATCACTGCATGATTGTGTCTGGTTTAATCTTCATGTTATTTCCAAAAAGTGGCACCCCACACATTACAATTTACAGCTCATAACTTACAGACGGCCCATCAATGTACTCGGTGTAGATTCCACCTGTGTACTGTTCGAATTTATCAGTTGCCTCAATTCCACAGCTGAAACACAAGGAAAAAAAAAAGAAGTTAAAAACAGGAACTTGCATAGATACTTGCAACTAATGGAAACTGCATTACCATCTAAATAGTAAAGAGCAAAAGTCACATAGTCCCTAGCAACAAAGTATAACCAGCATTATCCTTTTTCCTCTAAACTCCCCTACAGCTCCAAGTTTCACCGCTGCCAATGGGGAGATATCGTGTATGTGACCAGTTTTACCTACCATTAAGGTAGCCGCATTTTGACCTATGACCATGTGCTTTAGAAAAGTGGTTGTTGGGAAGCAAGGCATCAGAGACCTCAGCTTCTCCAGGGGCCAGCATATTGAGGGTGGTGTCCATTACCCTTCCCTTGCTGTTTTATATCTTCCCTGACCTGAAAGATGCAGGTACCCATTTACAGCCGGGTGAAGTGGGGGACTAAACTGAAGCATCCACTCGGTAACCATGCTTGATGCTGCTTAACATGATTGGGGAAAAGTGAGTGCTCTAATTACTGAGCTATCCTGTCTAAAACACACCTAAGTGCATGCGCTTGAAAAAAAAAAAAGTTGTCACCCTTCCTACAGACACTAACAGATATTCTAACGGGAGGAACAGGCTTTTAATGGTGTGGCAAGACGTTCTGCATGTGTCCGCACATGGGCTTTGGTTTATCTTATCCAAAGAACTACTGAGGACATGTTGTCGGTACTAGTGATAACTCCAAGGCAAATTTCCCTGAAACAGGCCCCTCCATAGTGGCACAATCCCAGGCCAAGTATCACGAGTGCAACACTCAAAGACAGGGAAATTCAAGCAGGATACAAGCCATATAAAAACAGTAAATATGTAAACATAATATCACGGATATTACCACAAAACAGGATCTGAACATCAGCACGCACCCATCACAATATAAAGAGCACCCACAAATCTGCAACACCTCAGGCAGTCAGAAGCTTACCCAAGTAAAATTGCAAACACTCGTGTGGGCACCAGTATTCCTATGCATCCACACTCACACATTATTTACACACATGCATGCATGCAAGCACACACAGCACACACACACATTGGAAACATTTGCACACATGCACACAGCATTTTTATGACATACACAAAATTGTTATAACATGTTGTATAAGACAAATATCAATTAAATTAATACTCTATTCTATTAAGATATTGAACTACAGTCTTTAAAAGCAAAAAAAAAAACAACAAAAACAAAAACAAAACATAACACACACATCACTGCACAGACCATTTTTATGACAAACAAAATATTATAACAACATGTAGTATGATTAAACAAATATCAATGAAATTAAATACTCTGACTTTGAAATATTGAACACAGTTTAAAATGATTTTTACAAAATGAAAAAAGCTAATCCTAAGCACTCACTAGGGAAGACAACACAGAGAGAGAGCACACAGAGACTCAAGAAGCATCCTCAAGGCATGTACACACTTTCACAGCCATCTATTGCTAGGCAGTGACTAACATAGGCCAATGCCTTACCTCTCCACTGTCTTGCCAAACATACTACATCAAATCAACATCTGAGATTGGATGAGATCATGTCACACTTAAAAACATTTTCCTCCTCTCCATACAGGATCAACTAAAAACAGCACATTATAACTTTCAACAACTCAAAAGACACAAACATTTATTTCACACACAAATTTTCAAGGCTCTATGGCTCATCAGTATTCTAAAATTAATTTATAATTCATTTGTATTTAGTAAACAAAACAAAAAAATCACTCTTAAAAAAAAATTAATAGCGACCTCACAAAGGTGTTCAGACAACTATTTTTCCTCTCTGGGACTACTAACTTACCCAAAAGATAAGAAAGAACAGGTGAAGCACCACAATGTCTTACCTTGATTATCTTAAACTCACTTCCTACGATCCACTGTCATCACAATGGTTTTGTAGACAACACTTGCCTACAAATCACTGCGATTAGGATTTAACCTTCAGATTTTTTTTTTTTTTAAAAGCTCAGTGACGCTAATTTTTGTAGGAAAATCTGGCAGCTGTTTTTTTTACTTTGACCTTCTACCTTCATGTCAGCAATAAACCCTGAAAATTGCATATACCTGTGTTGAGTATCTTTTTAGTTATGATTTTTTTTTCATAATCAACAGAAACAGCCAGTATAGAGATACACATAGTTAAGTAGAAATTGGCCAGTACGGAGTGAGTTAAATCTCAGTTCTTTTTCAAAACCTTTGTTCCCTAAAGAGCAGGAAGAATTGTCTATTAGTTTCCTCCCCCTGCCCCCCCCCCCCCTCCCCTCCAACTCAACATGTCTACAGATATCCACATTCTCCCCACCTTCCCCTATCAGTGTGCATCAAAATCTCTGTTCAATTCAGCAATACCTTTAAACTGATACATTACATGTGTGTAGGATATGTGACAGCTCACCTGATTGGTCCATGAAGAGCAATTTCAGCCATCATTTTTATCACGGCCACTGCAGGGGCCAAAGTCCTGCACCTTCCAGCGTTTGTAGTTGGAGATGGTGTAGCACTTTTCCGGGGTGCAGGAGCCACACGAGTTGAAGGTGGTGCACTCTGAAAACACAGAAAACCATGGTGGTGGCCCAGCTTTACTTTCCAAGCGCACTTCAACCACCTGCAGTGCAAATGCTCAGTTGTAGGCTTGGACACCAAAGCTCTACTACAGTACAAGCGAGCCACAAGGGTGTGCACACCAACACACACCCACACACATACATACCCACACACTCACGCACAGAAGGCTCACACATATACGACCTTCACCATGAAACCAGTCACTTTGAACTTGACCCATTTTTCTGCTAAGAGCTATTTTTGGCAGGCAGGGGTCACGTTGATTGTCAATTTTGAGATTCCGCCTGATTATATAGCTACAAGCTTTCTTTTACCTTGTCCTGAAGTATCAAGGTGTAAATGTGTTTCCTTCTGCTTTAAGGCACCCAAGCCCTCATTCTGACCCCCTATTACAATGCTTAACTTGTCAATTTCTCATTCTGTCACTTCCTTCAGTCATCATTTCAGTTTTAGCTTTTCAATCTTTTTTTTTTTTTTTTTTTGGGGGGGGGGGGTATTCAATAGCCTTATTATTATTATCAATTTTTTTTTAATATATTACAGATGAATACAACATGTTAATAACTGAACATTGGTGTTTGGTGCAATGCAAATGATTATGTGATGGAGGGTCACAATTATAGATACTGTATATATGTCAGTGGTTTAGACTTAGAGGTAAAACTACTGAAGTATTGTCTAGAATTGAAAGCAAAAAGTCACAGATTTAATATATGTTTCATCTTCTCTCATTCACTTTTACATCATCAGATGTGTCTAAGAAAAATAATGGCCTACATGTCCTTTCCAGCTCAAGACTCACATTTAAACCCCAACTTTGCCCCCAAGATTTTGAGGGGTGGTCTGGGTGTTACTGCTTCAGAAGAGACAATAAACTCACGTCCTGTTTGTACCACACACTAAGTGAGCAGAAATGAACAAATGTCATCAAGAGAGTTCTCTGATGTTCCTGGAAAAATTTTTTTACAGAACAAAGCCCCTCCCATAAGGCAACAATTACACACATATACACTGACAGGAAAATTCTAAAGAATAATGGATGGTGCTGCTGTTGCAATGAAAAGCTCTCCACCAGGAAAAGCAAGCCAAATATCATGCACACACAAATCTACCATGGCTGAAAGTATTTCAAAATACAGCTTTACATCACACACACACACACACAAAAACAACTTTACATTGTCACTGACTTCAGGTGATTGTAAACACATTTCAAACAGACTTTACCAAGTTCAAACGCATTTCAAACAGACTTTACCAAGTTTAACATATTTCAAACAGACTTTACCAAGTTCAACACATTTCAAACATACTTTACCAAGTTTCAACACATTTCAAACAGACTTTACCAAGTTCAACACAATTTCAAACAGACTTTACCAAGTTCAACACATTTCAAACAGACTTTGCTAAGTTATCGTCAAAAAAGGAAAGATACCACATCTTTGGATTACTCATTCTTCACACCTTGGCTAAAGTTTCTTAGTCCCAAACCAGGATTTGCCGGGATTGAATAATTGCTCCCCTTCAACCCCCAACCGGGATTTACCGTGATGTGACCATCACTAATTCATTGCTACCACATGTCAAAGCTCTATCAGGCAGAGGAACAAACCTTGCTGTGTGTCTGGAAGTAAATATAGCTGCTGGTATGTACTTAGACGGAGGAAAAGGCCAGCAAGCATGTGTGCCTGACCTGATTTCCTGATGGAATGCAAAATCGAGGGGCAGTTTGTGTTTGAGTTCAGAGGATCCAAATGCAAGAGGGTTAACTAATTTTTCATTCCTTGTTCAGAACTCACGTTGGTTTTTGGCCTGGTAGTTGTTGCAAGTTTCGTCAGGAATGCCAGAGCTCTGGGCATAACTGTACACTCCGGTGTCATCTCCCCCGTAACAGCTGCCAGCGTTGCCACAGTCGATGACTTCTTGCACAGACAGGTATGCTGACGGCCAGGCCCCCTTCCTCTTGATGTTGATTCTGTCTGCCAGAGCGCTGGTCGACCCCATGGCCCAGCATGACCCGCAGTCTGCACCCATCCATCAAAACATGCTATGTTTATGTGTACACACAGTACTCAATCAGTCAATGTCTCTGCTGTTTTTGCAAAAGACTGAATGAAGATGCAACCTGAGCACCTGGATTATTACTGATCAAACAAGTCCAGCTGAAATAAGTGGAAAACAGCAAAAGTGTGTAAAGAACTTGACAATCACACCCACAACACAAGTATGTGCTCTTGTGAAATAACACTTTCCAAATGATTCAGGCAAAATAAGTTTTCATTCCTCTGATACAGATTTCAAAATGAGTACTGCAGAATAATTCAGTACCGAATAAGGGTTAATTGCAACTTTAGACAAGAGGCTGTTAACTGAATTATTTATTGTGAATTTCAGGACCTGAATAAGGGTTAATTGTAACTTTAGACAAGAGGCTGTTAACTGAATTATTTATTGTGAATTTCAGGACCTGAATAAGGGTTAATTGTAACTTTAGACAAGGTGTTAACAAATTATTTATTGTGAATTTCAGGACCTGAATAAGGTTAATTGTAACTTAGACAAGTGGCTGTAACTGATTATCATTGTGAATTTATGTCTCCAACTCCTATGATTTCTGATGTGGTAAGATACATGCACATGTACAGTGATACACACAGTAACACAGCCTTGGTTGATACATCATACAGCTTGTCAATATTCTTTGAGTATTATATAAAAAACCAAGTGTTTTAGTTTCCATATCAGTAGACATACTGTCTAAAATCTCTAAAAAGTAAACTACCTTCATTTGGTCGTTTGGTAACAATTTCACAATAGGTTGTTTTTTTTTTTTTCAACATGTTTGCTGTTTCAGATGTCTAACCACAGAACAGTCTGCTCTCAAAGAATTGGACCATAAAACTTAAAAAATTAGAAGAAAAAAGATTTTGAATCAAACTAGTAAAAATGACAAACTGGAAGGGGGACTACAGGTAGAAATAAGCCAGGCTGATTAGAAAGAAAGTCAACCTGAACACTTAGAACTGAAAGTGGCAATGACAGGACAGGACAGGAACTCACACTGAGGGATATGCTGGTTGCGTGTGGTGCTGGCGTAGTTGGTTCCGTTGACATTTCTCCAGTCTAAGCTTTTGGGCAGTGCAGAAAAGTCAAAGCCTGGTAATTCGTAAGCCCGTAGAGCTCTGAAAAAAAGCGTACCATCATCATCACTTAATCTATTAATCATATAATTTCTATTACTAATGTCCCACTATGCCAGCATGTTCAGACCAAAATTACATTATTAGTTAACTTAATCCACTGATACAAAGACTGAAAGAAAAGGAGGCCTGGGTGCTCCATGTCAAGAAACTTAGAAAGTCTGTTATGTCATGACCTTGGTCAGCTGGTGATGAATCTTGTTATCCTTCATCTTTAAATGCTGCTTTTTTCAACGAGTGCTGCTATGAGTGTAACTGAACATACTCATGATACTGATGAATCTTTTCTACAAACACCAAAATAGAATAAGATATTTTAGAGTTTTAAATTTTAGTTAACTGCCAAAATAAAACTAGATAAATTTTACTGCAATACTGAAATCAAATGACAGTTGAGTAATTATGGGCTCATTTTAAAGTTTACGTTAGAAAACAAATATGTTCTTAGTTGTAACTTCTAGGGTATCACATTATCGAATAATGATATTTAAAAGTTGTACCTTTTAATGTTCGGAATATTTCATTTTATTTGTTCTCTGTGTATCACTGAATCCTCTTGAAATCGGTCACTGAGTCAATCATCTCAATGTCAATGGGTCACTTTGACCCCAAGTTGCCTGGTTTGATTTGTGTATAATCTTTGTCTCTTATGGGTTGCTCTCAAATGTTATGTTGCATGTTGTTGTTAATGTTTGTTAACTACTGTGTTTTGTGTAAGTTGTCATTTAGTTGTGTATGTCCCCTATGGTAATTATATGACTGACTTTGTATTTTGTAAAGGTCATGTCAGCAGCCTAATAGTAATACTGTAACAGTAACACCCACAA
>CM060325.1:23826743-23831743 GCA_030674155.1 Stramonita haemastoma | reverse complement strand
TCATCCCCCCTCCCTCCCCCACCATCCCCCCCCCTCCCCCACCACCCTCCCCCCATTCCCCTATCCCACCACCCTCCCCCCATTCCCCTATCCCACCCCTCCCTCCCATCCCCACCCCTCCCTCCTCATCCCCACCCCCTCCCTCCTCATCCCCACCCCTCCCTCTTCATCCCCCCTCCCTCCCAACTCCTCCATCCCTTACCCCCCCTCTCCCCCCCCCACCCCCCCAGCCTTTCCCACCCTTCCCCCTCCCCTCACTTCCCTATCCCACCACCCACACCCCCCTCCCCCACTTCTCCCCCTCTCCCCCCCCTCTCCCCCTCTCCCTCTCCCCTACGCTTCTCCCTGGCACAAACATGGGAAGATAGACAACACATCACTCCAAAGCACGGAGCATTAGAAGTTAGGGGCAGATCCCCCTACAGATCTGCAATTCCTAACTCACAGCTTAACTTGTTGCCTTCACATTTTTACAACTTATTATTAAACCAACAAGTTCAAATTCCAAAGGTGTCTTTTACTATATATTCACAAATTGAAAAACATCTAGGTCTACAATCATTTACTTTCGCCTTGTGCTTCTTTCACACAGGTCAACACTAAGTCTACAATTTCATATCAAAACTACTACTTCATTTCCATCAGATGAAACCTCTGATCTGGACTACAAAGCAACTGCAAACAATTAAAAGGGATGGAACTCTTTAAAAGGATATGTAGCCTGTGAAGGGGAAGTAATATTGATATCAAGTGCAATCCAGCAAATCCTCCATTGGACTAAGAGGGTTAGTATAGGGAGAATTAAGTCATGTTTAATTGATAGTCCTTACATGGCAAAAAGAACTATGTACACAGAAAATCGTTGGCATTTTAATTTTTGAATGAATAGAGAAAGTTAAGTTATACTGCAGATGAACGTTGCTCAACTGTATTTAGAGTTTTTGACACATTCTATGTGCCTGATAAAACATTTTGAAGGCAATATTACCTCCCCTTCAAAGGCTATTATAAAGAGTTAGATTCCTTTTTATTGTTTGAAGTCGCTGAGAATTGCAGAGAAAAGTGTGTATGTAATGGAAATGAAGCATCAGTTCTTATGTAAAATTGTAGACTGTGCTGTTTAGCTATGTGAAAGGAGGGTGTGGTGTACCAAAATGTTTGAAAGTGGTGAAGTGGAAAGAAAGGTTTAATGTGGTTGTTAGTCTAATATTGAACGGGTGAGTTATCGAGTTAGGGGGATCTGTAGGGGGATGGGTAAGTTCAGAGCTTGGAGTGTGTGTTGGTTAGTTGGGGGAGGGTAGGGAGGGGGGGGAGGTAGGGGGGAGGGGAAGGAGGAGACGGGGAGGAGAAGGGGGGGGGGGGGGGGGGGGAGGAGGGGGGGGGTAGAGGGGAGGGGGGGAGAGGGAGAGGGGGGGGGGTAGGGAGGTGGGTGGGGGTGGGGGGAGGGGGGTGGGAGGGGGGGGGGGGTAGGGGGGTGGGGGGGGGGTGGGGGTAGATGGGGGAGGGGTAGAGGGGTAGAAGGGAGGGGGGGGGAGGGGGGGGGAAGGGAGAGGGGAGGGGTAGGGTGGAGGGGGGGACGGGGGGGGGGGGGGGGAAGGGGGGGATGGAGTTAATGGTAGGAGGGGGGAATTCTGTGAGGGCGAAGGGGTAGGGGGGGAGGGGGAGGAGGGGATAGGGAAGAAGGGGTGGGGGAGTTGAGGAGGGAGGGGTTTTTAGATGGGGGTGGGGGTGGGGGGAGGGGAGGGGGAGGGGGAGTGGGGAGGGGGGTGGGGGGGGGGGGGGGGGGGGGGGGTGGGGGGTGTGGGGGGAGGGGGGTGGGGGGGGGGGGAGTGGGGGTGGGGGGGTGGGAGTGGTAGGAAGGGTCGAGGGGGGGTGGGGGAATAGGGAGGGGGTGGGGGGGGGGGGTGGGGAGGGGGGGTAGGGGGTGTCGGGAGGGGTCTGTGGGGAGGGGTGGGGTGGGGGGGTGGGGGGGGAGGGGGAGGGGGGTGGGGGAGGGGAGGGGGGTGGAGGGGGGGTGGGGGGGGTTAGGGGGGTGGGGGGAGGGTTGGGGGGGTAGGGTGGGGGGGGGGGAGGTGGGGGGGGGGGGGTTGGTGGGGGGTGGGGTAGGGAGGTGAGGGAGGGCAAGGGGGGGGGGAGGCGGGAGGGGGTGAAAGGGAGAAAGGGAGGGGGAAGGGGGGGGAATGTAGGATCAAACATTGTAGTTGTTTTTTAAAAAAGGACAACAAAGTGGCATGTGTGGGGGAACTCATCCCACATAAGGAGGGGGATGTATTTCCAAAACTAATCGTAGACGAAGGCCGCGACATTTCCTGCACTAAGAGGCAGTCCTGCTATAGCCGCCTCTTGGTTAGATCAGCTGTAGGTAGGTTGGGTTAAACAATGGAAATTAGCTGAGGATAGTGTATTCAGATTAGTGGTGCTAACTGGGCACACCATTTATTCACTAGAGCTGTCTACTCGAGAAGTCATCATTTTTAACCTTTTTTTTATATAAAAAATATAAAATATCATTATTAACATAATGTAGGCTAGGCCTTCTTTAATGTATAGCCATGGTTTTGCTTCTTCTTTCTCTGTCTCTCTGTCTCTCTGTCTGTCTGTCTGTCTGTCTGTCTCTTCTTCTCTCTCTCTCTCTCTCTCTCTCTCTCTCTCTCTTCTCTCTCTCTCTCTCTCTCTCTCTCTCTCTCTCTCACCACACACACACACACACACACACACACACACACACACACACTCACACACACACACACACACACACTAATAAACAGACAATCTCCCAACGAAACCTCTCCTCCTCCAACCTTCCCCCCCCCCTCTCCCCCAAAATCCAGCCCCAAAACAACCAATAAACAAAAACAACTCTCCAAGAGAAAGTGTTTCAAATATACAAAATCTCCTGATCAATTAAAAAAAAAAATGCTGCATATCCTATCTTGATCTCTCCTGACTGTTAAAATCTTGCTGCACATTTTCAGAGTTTTTTTTTTTCTTCTATTAGTCTTTAGTTTAATTAATACTGCCCAGCTTCCACTTCTTTGAGGGTTGAGTGGACTCAGCAAAGCATACAGACAAAACACGTTGACCAAAGGTCAGCCTACTAGACTGGTCAGTTACTTATCTCCCACCTGTACATGCCCTATCATTATATAAAGCTGCAGACATTTTGTTACTGTTGGCAATCAGCTTCGTGTTGGTTTCCCCACATGTGTGCATACTATCTAGGTTACTGTCAGGTCGTAAAGGTTAATGTGTTCCCACTTAACCTATGTGGTCGTAGGGGAGCGAGGGTGTCAAAGACCCTCAGCTCGTCAGTTCGTACTTGGCTACAAAAAAACTATGATTGTCTGCTGACAGACTGTGACGTAAAATAGCCTGTAGGCTCATATTTTGGTCAGAAAGATCAGTCCACGCTGGTTTGTGTGTAATATTGTACAACAAAATCAACTTGACCACATTCTGCGCCCTGCTAGCTCACTTTCTTCAACACAGTTAAGTGTTTCAGTCTTTTTTTTTTTTCATTTTTTTTTTCTTAGACTAGAGCTCCGAGGATTTTGTGTATTCAACCGGTTTTTTTGCCCACCACGAGGGTAGCCGCATTCCGACTTCGGGGATGCATGCTGGGTATGTTCGTGTTTCCGTAACCCACAAACGCTGACATGAATGACGGGGACCTCTAATAACGTGAATATTTGATCTTTTGCGTGTGTTTTTATACATGAAGGAATGGGGGCATGGCAGGTCTGCACTTGGAGTTGATTTGGGAGATCGTAAAAATTTACACCCTTAAATTCACCAGACGCCGACACCGAGGTTCAAACCCACGACTTCATGAGCCCATGGGATTGAAGTCGAACGGTCTCAACCACCTCGGCCATAGCGTCCGTTACATTTTAGTCTGAGAGACACCAGCTGAGATTGTCTTGGGAGGGTGACTCCGTTTGATCTTTCATGGTGGGCAAAAACGGTCGCATACGCAAAATCTTACGAGAGCTCTAGCCAAGGGACAAAAAAAACAAAAACAGAAACAAAACAAAAAAAAAGAGAGAGGAGCAAAAACCCTACCTCGAATTACTGAAATAAGAAGAAGTCGATACTTGGAAAAAAATTACTCCTAAAAAAAGAAAAAAAAAGATTAAACAACAAACAAAACAACAAACACCACCCACCAACAAACAATAAAAAATAATAATAATAATAATAATAATAATAATAATAAATAATAATAATAATAATAATAATGATGATCATAATCAACCACTTCAAGCATAAAAGTAGTTAAGCATGGCATATTCATTGTGAATGCATAGACAGTATTTTTTTTGGTCTGTGAATTGTGTAGCAGAATGCGCGCACAACGTAGCGATTGGGTTTATCTCCCCTCGTTATGAAGAGAAATTATTCGTCTGCAGAAAGTGTTGCCAGTAAAGCGACAATAAAAATCCACATCTATTCGTCAGTGCTGCGACTTATGTTCCTCTATAGGCCTATAAAAGAAGTCTTCATAGAAGGTAATTATAACAAGAATGTTTGTTAATCTCCCCTATTTTTTAAAAAAATGCTTAAGTTTATTATTTTGATAATTGTATTAAAAATACTTTAAAGTTATATCAAAATTGTGTTTATGAAGCATTTTAAAACATGTATCAGGAAATTATAAAGCATAATATGTTACAGTACATTTTAAAGCTTAGATTAAAAATCAAGTGAATTTTAAATTTTGATATGCAAATATATTTTTTTAATATTAAAAATGCATTTTGTACTGTTGTACAATAACTCTCATATATTGTTTAGACACTTCGATCGGTCTTCTTCTTCGGCGTTCCTTTACAGAATGCCGTATTTGTTGCTCGTCGGAATCTGATATGTAGTTCCGACGTTAATCGAATTTAAGAAAATGAGCTAAGAATGAAGTTTTAATGTACCTTAGCCCTATAGGCTATAGGCCAGGCTGGTGAAGAGGCCTAGGGTCTAGGGGCCAAATTTTGATCGAAAGCTCT
>CM060325.1:23819243-23821743 GCA_030674155.1 Stramonita haemastoma | reverse complement strand
AAGAAAGAGAGAAAGAAATGAAAGCACGGTGAAATAATGGCAAGCCTCAAAGACTGCAGTGGGTAGAGAAGTACTGCACAGATTTGACTGGCTGACGATTTTATCTCCATAAGTGGAATAATGCCTCGCACTAGCATCACTTTCGCTGCGGATCATTCGGAGAAGGTAGATCTAGATCTATGTGTTGTTAACTATGATGACTGACTTCAAACCTATGTACTCTCCGGAGGGGGATAGAGGGGAGGGGGGCTGCCACAGTGTTAGTGAAGATAGCATCCCCAGCTTCAGGAAATTCTGTGCTAGGATTTCTAATCCTTCTCTTTGTTTCTGCCTTGTTTCGTTTCTGCCTTGTTTCTTTTTTCTTCCTGTCACCTCCCGTTTGTTTGTCTATTTTCTGCCTTTATCAATGGCCCGTTCTCGTCCCAGAAAGACTTTAACAAGATAACAATTCTCACCCACGCCGAAGTGGGATGTACAGGGTCTGACTTGTCAGGCGCTTAACGGCAGTGCGCAACGCGTGTTCGCTCATACGGGAGACAGAAATAGATGCTGTTTGAGTGTTCAACAAAGAAGAAGAAGAGAAAAAACCCACCAACAATATAATTTTTTTTTATGCCGAGTGGTGAGAATTGTTGAGACTGGCCTGAACCTAAGACAGTCAGTCGAACGCGCAAAACTCCCACCATTGGTGAACCTCAGAGCTCTGCCCTGGGAACAAAAAATTCAATCCATTCATTAACACTTTACACACACATACATACACACACACACACACGCGCACGCGCGCGCGCGCACACACACACAAGCACAAACAAACACACACACACACACACACACACACACACACACACACACACACACACACACACACACACACACACACTATGATGGGGTGAGACTTTTTGCTTACCTTCCACATGTCCTCAAGTGTTTGCTAGATTTTCGGATATTATAATAATAATAATAATAATAATAATAATAATAATAATAATAATAATAATATAATAATATAATGATAAAAACAATAATAAGTATAACAATGATGATGGTGATAGTGATGATGAAAAAAAATGATGATGATGACGATGATGATAATCATCATCATTATCAAGGCTACTACCACTTCTGCTACTACTACTAACATTAATTATGACACTAACAACAAATAACAATACTACTACTACTACTACTACTACTACTACTACTACTACTACTACTACTACTACTACTACTACTACTAATCATAATGATAATGGCAATAACAACAAAAATGATAATAATAGAGAATTTTGGAAGACCTGAATTTTGTAAAGCAAACAAACCAAAGGGGCTTGCAAAGTTGCATTCAAATCATCCACGTGCACACGGCCATTCACAACATTAATAAATTTTAACAGATTTTACACGAACGACTGCGTTACTTCGAGACCACACACACGCACACAGTATCGCACTTAGGCAAGATGATGGGAGTGGAGCAGGCTGATTGAAAATTGGGGCAGATATGATGTGTAACGATGAAGAAAGATCCTAGGTGGGAAATAAATGTGTCTTTAGGCCTAGCCTGGATTTAAAAGTGTCAAATCAAGACGTTTGGCAAAGGGAGGAAGGGAGATCATTCCGGACGGTCATGTTGTCAAATGGGTGAAGACTGTGTTTCTCGAATGCCACAGCGGCAATTTATGAAGCCAGAGGTAAGTTCTCTCAACCCTATGAGTCCTACCAATAGGTGTGCCTGTCAGTGAATTATATCTCGTAACTGACTTTCATGGGATGATTCAAGTATTTTTCACTTTGACATACATCTACCCCCAAAACATCTCGTATTGCATTTCATTCTAACTTCCATTGCATTCATTTTTTGAGTATCGTTTGAGTGAGGTGATATTGTAGAGCGTTTATGCACCCAAATAACGCATTCTTTTCACCCGTTCAAAAGAACAGCAGTAATATTTGCCCTGAATCAACTTAACCTGGAAAACGTTAACCGTTGCGATTTCGAGCAGAAAATTAATAGCATCGGCACGCTGAAATGCACAGAGAGGTCAAAGGTGAGCAACACGATCTTCACCCTAATTAATGACAGATCCCTAGTCCAGATATACGGACCGGAAACAGACGGCTAAAGGTGGAATGTTTGAATCTACGCGTTTGTAAGCACAAGGTATCTGCAGGAGGGAACGAGAAGGTGTGTATTCTTAGGTGAAGACTATCACTGAGTTCAAAGGTAGGCCTACAATCTTATGGATGTGTTCCATGCATGGAGGAAGGTAAAAACAGCGAGGGAGGGAGATGGGCGCCGCCCTCAACATGCTGGCCCCTAGAGAAGTCGAGGTCTCTGACGCCTCGCTCCCCTACGACCACATAGGTTATGGGACACCTTTACCTTTAATTTTTTTTTTAATGTGTGCTTTAGAACGGTACTGAGGGAGACCATGACGGTAATTGTGCCGGGGGCGGGTGTTGCGTTTTCCCCATCATACTGGCATTCATGGCTGGA
>CM060325.1:23786743-23811743 GCA_030674155.1 Stramonita haemastoma | reverse complement strand
GTGGCAGGGGTAGCAGCAACAGCAGCAGCAACAGCAGCAGCAGCAACAGCAGGAGTAACAGCAGTAGCAGCAGTGGTGTATTGGGCAGCAACAGCAGTAATAGGAGTAGTGGCAAGGGCAGCAGCAATAACAGCAACAGCAGAAGTGACAGGAGTAGTAGCAACAGTGGAAAGGGCAGCAGCAATAACAGCAACAGCAGAAGTGACAGGAGTAGTAGCAACAGTGGAAAGGGCAGCAGCAATAACAGCAACAGCAGAAGTGACAGGAGTAGTGGCAACAGTGGCAAGGGCAACAGCAATAACAGCAACAACAGAAGTGACAGGAGTAGCAGCAACAGTGGAAAGGGCAGCAACACCAGCAGCAGTGGCAGAGGCAGCAGCAGTAGCAGCAGTGGTAGAGGCAGCAACGGCTGCAACACCACCAGGAGTAGCAGCCACAGTAGTATCAATAGGAGTAGCAAGCTACTCATAGACCTACGCTTTTTACTGTTACTGCTAACGGAACAACAAACTAAACAGACTGGTAAACCAAAGAACGACTGCATACACAGATGGGTCAGTTAGTGGATGAATCCCCTTGAATGACGTGTCTTTTAGCCAGTACGACGAACACCACGGCCGAGAGGTTGAGACCGTTCGACTTCGATCCCATGGGTCCGTGAAGTCGTGGGTTCAAATCTCGGCGGCGTCTGGCGAATTAAGGGTGGGGATTTTTTTTAATGATCTCCCAAGTCAACTCCAAGTGTACACCTGCCAGTGCCTTCATTGCTTTCGAGTACATGCACATGCAGAGGATCAATTATTCACGCTGAGGGTCCCGTCAGCGTTGGGTGGGCAACGGAAACAAGAACATACCCAGTGTACATCCCTGAAGTCGGAATGCGGCTATCTTCATGGTGGGCAAAAAACGGTCGCACATGCAAAACCCCCGCCTTTGGTGAACTTTGGAGCTCTAGCCGAGGAATGGGGAAAAAACGTTATCTTGGTGCCAGCTTACACTGATATCTGACAACCAAATAAAGGAACTAGGAGTCCTCACCACACCTCACCTCGCCTCACCTCACTTCAACTTACTCATCGTCTAGTAGAGACCTTTTAGGGAACCACTGAAGATTTTGCAACCAGTTTCCTCCACTCTGCGAGATAGTAAAAAATAAAAGAATCATTGGATTCGTTCCTCTGCGAGAGCTCTGAGGTTGTGACCGTTTTTTTCCTCCACCATTTTGGCATCCACATTCCGACTTCGGGGATGGTGTCTGCTGTGTACATACTGGGTTTTTTTCCCCGTCATCCGTTCCTACCAATACACAATGGCCTAGTCTTGCGAAAGGTGGAACGGGTTTTTAACCTGTGCGCAAGATGTTCTGCGTGTGTTCGCACACTGGGCCCCCGGTTTATAATTTCACCCGAAGTACTGACATTCAGTTGGATTTTTTTTAGTCAAACTGAGAAGAAAGGGCGAGGCTAGGAATCTAACCCAGAATCTCACAATATACTTGTTAGGCAGGTGAACGTCACAATCATCCTGCCATGCTCCTTCTAGAATAAGTAAATGGCTGCTGTTTATCATAAAGTAATTCTGGGGGGGGGGGGGGGGGGGGGAGGGGATAGTTCAGTGGTCAGAACACTCGCTTTCCCCACGCCCATTTTAAGCAGCACCGAGCGTGGTCACCAAGTGGATGGGTGACCGTTTGCGCGCCTTGGCTTCAGTACAGTTCCCCCTCCCTCCCCCCACATGCACAGTCCACCCAGCTGTAAATGGGTACCTGCCATTTTTATAGGGTCATGGAAGGTAAAGCAGTGAAGGAGAGGAAATGGGCGCCACCCTCAATATGCTGGCCCTAGAGAAAACTGAGGTCTCTGATGTCTCACTCCCCTACGATCACGTAGGTTATGGGACACCTTTACCTTGACCTTTTTAAGTCTAGGTGTGCTATTTATTTATTTATTCTTTTATATCGAGGATAATGGAATAAGCACTCATGTGGTTTTTTTTTACATCCAGTCCCCGTGTGTATGCAATTTTGTCAATCTTGTCCTCCATTCTCACCGGCACACAATGGCCTACTCTTACGAAAAGCGGAACAGGATTTAACGTGTGTGTGCGCGCAAGATGTTATGCGTGCGTTCGCGTGATCCGAAAGACTTTTGGGGAGAGTGCAGTTGAGTCAGCGCTGATGTTTACTCCAGGTGAAAAAAAAACCCTCCAACGCGGGAATCCAACCCGGGTTGTCAAGACTGTCAGCGCAATGTTCTGACCACTAGATTGGGATCCCTATGTGATTATGGTGTGTGTGTGTGTGTGTGTGTGTGTGTGTGTGTGTGTGTGTGTGTGTGTGTGTGTGTGTGTGTGTGTGTGTGCTGCAGCGACCATGATGGTGTTGACGGCGGGGGGGATGAGGCTGCTGTTTCGCCCGGAGTGGTCCACCTTCACCTGCCTCATCTTCGGCATCGTGGTGTGCGCCACAGACCCCTTGGCCGTGGATGACGCTGTCAAGGTGTCGGGTGAGTGACAATTACAATAGTTTATTGTGGTAAGCTTTACGCCCATTCACAAGGGGACAGAGGGATGGGGACTGGGCACAAAACATAAATCGAAAGAGAATTTAGTCAATGACAACCCAAATTAATACAGTTGTGTGTCGGGTGAGTGAGCAACCGAGAGTAGTAGGAGGGCGGTCTGTTCATTCATTCATTCATTCATTCATTCATTCATTCATTCATTCATTCATTCATTCATTCATTCATTCATTCATTCATTCATTTATTTATTCATTCATTCATTCATTATTTATTCATTCAGTTATTTATTGATTTATCTATTTATTTTGTAGGACATCTTGTGCACATGTCAAATCCTGTTCCGCTTTTCGTAAGAGTAGGCCATCGTGTGCCGGTGGCAACAGATGACAAGATTTACAAAACTACATACATACGGGGTTTTAGATGTAAAAAGCATTTGAGTGCTTAGTTCATTAGCCTCGATATAAAAGAGTAAATAAATAACTAAAATAAATTTGTTTGTTTGTTCCTGTGTTCATGTATTATTTTTTTAATAGTTTTTTTTGTTGTAATCTCAATTTTGTTTTAACCCCCAACTGGCCATTCATAATCATAATCCAGATTTACAAACACCCTGCATTCCCTTGTAGAGATGGGGGCTTGAGGGGGGTGGGGGGAGGTGGCTGACAGTATGAATCCCTACCTTCTGGAAGATCTGAAATTCCCTTTTTATCCACCTTTTCTTTTCGTTTGTTTTTTTTCCCCTACCTTGTTCTTTTTCTTCCTGTCGTCTCTTTCTTGTTTGTTTTCTACCTTCTTGGTCCATTTTCCAAACTTTTCTTTATTAACAGAAAAAGAAAACTTTAAAAGATGACAGTTCTCTCCTACGACGAAATCGCGAAATCGGATGCGCTTGGCATGACTTTTCAGACGCTTAACGGCAGCGCAACGCATTTTTCATTCATATGACAGAAAACAGTAGTTGCTGTTTGAGCGTTCGATGAAGATCAAGAAGAAGAAGAAGAAGACGAGGATGATGATGATGATGATGATGATGATAATGTTGATGATGATGATAATGTTGATGATGATGATGATGAATGAGAAGAACAAGAACAAGAAGGTCTTAGGAATCTATTCGTGTGTTATAGAAGAAGAAAGAAACCTAAACATAACCTGATGTGTCTTAACATAGCATTCACCTCCTACGCTTGTGTCCTGCTGTTTTCTGACAACAGGCGTGTCTGTAGACCTGGCAGCTCTCATGCAGGGCGAGTCCATTATCGGAGGTGCCACAGGAATGACGTGCTTCAAGCTGTTTCGACTCCTCCTGATCCTCGACCTCGCTGTCCACGCCAAGGATTACAGTAAGGACCAATCAGAAAGCTCCTCTTCTATTATCAGGATTCACTAAGGACCAATCACAAATCTCCTCCTGCTCTATCAGGATTTACTAAGGGCCAATCACAAATCTCCTCTATCAGGATTTACTAAGGGCCAATCACAAATCTCCTCCTATATCAGGATTCACTAAGGGCCAATCACAAATCTCCTCCTCCTTATATCAGGATTCATTAAGGACCAATCACAAATCTCCTCCTCTATTAGGATTTGCTAAGGGCCAATCACAAATCTCCTCCTCTTCAATCAGGATGAACTAAGGGCCAATCACAAATCTCCTCCTATATCAGGATTTACTAAGGGCCAATCACAAATCTCCTCCTCCTCTATCAGGATTTACTAAAGGCTAATCGGAAAGCACCCCTTCTATTATCAGGATTCACTAAGGATCAGTCAGAATGCTCCCCCTCTATTATCAAGATTCACTTTGGACCAATCAGAAAGCTCCCTCTCTATTATCAGGATTCACTAAGGACCAATCAGAAAGCTCCCCCTCTATTATCAGGATTCACTAAGGATCAATCACAAAGCTCCCCCTCTATTATCAAGATTCACTATGGACCAATCAGAAAGCTCCCCCTCTATTATCAGGATTCACTAAGGACCAATCACAAAGCTCCCCCTCTATTATCAGGATTCACTATGGATCAATCACAAAGCTCCCCCTCTATTATCAGGATTCACTAAGGACCAATCAGAAAGCTCCCCCTCTATTATCAGGATTCACTAAGGACCAATCAGAAAGCTCCCCCTCTATTATCAGGATTCACTAAGGACCAATGAGAAAGCTCCTTCTCTATTATCAGGATTCAGGGAACACGTTGGGGTGGGAGCGGGGTGGGGGACGGTGGAGAGGGGGGGGGGTTAGCCTAGTTATTCTAGCGTTGAGTTGAGCTCCTGATCTGACAGTGCTGGTTCTATTAAGCCACCACACCGAGACGCTGCTCATTCCGGGGGATTTTTCCTCCCTTACAACTGAAATCAGTGCCGATTCCCCTTCCCTTGAAAGTTCTTTGGACGAGACTGTATCATGTCGAGGTTTGGTTTAAACATTGGTTTCTTTAAGACACATACATCATCAACAGACAACGATACTGCAGAGGTTTCGTGCTCTAACGCACGTAGAACATCTTGTGCACATGTTAAACCTGTCCTGTTTTTAGATTCCCTTCTTTTTTATATTTATTATTTTAAAGAATAGGTCATCCCTCTTAATCCCTCTGAAGTAGGACTGTTTCCTCACCCCTAGGCCACGAGTGATGGTCTGTGTGCTTAGTCCTTTGTATGAGACGATAAACCAAGGTCATGTGTGCAACTCGCGTTGTTAAAGATCCCAAGGCAAGAAAAGACTCGTCCTCGGTTATGTTTTCGTGAAACTCTGCTCTGTTAGGACCCAAAACTATTTCTGCAGACAGGAAAAAACAACAACAAACAAAGAGGCGGGGGCCGTTGTGTTACGGAGACAACTTTCGACTGAGGGAGAGGAGTTTATATTTCATGTAAAAAAAGAAACACAAAAAAACCAACCTTGTTGTGGCATGTAAATATCATGCCATGCCATGCCATGCCATGCCAGACCATACCTACTTCACACACACACACACACACACACACACACACACACACACACACACACACACACACCACACACACACACACACGTACGCAAGCGCAAGCGCGCGCACACACAGACGCATGTACACACTTTTCGGGCCTTTGTGTGTGTGTGCGTGCGTGCGTGCGTGCGTGCGTGCGTGTGTGCGTGCGTGCGTGTGTGTGTGTGTGTGTGTGTGTGTGTGTGTGCCTGCGCGCTTGCGCCTATGTGTGAGTGTGTGTGTGTGTGTGTGTGGACGCGCGCGTGTGTGTGTGCGTATGTACGCGCGCGCGTGTGTGTGTATGTGCGCGCGCGCGTGCATGTGTGTGTGCGTACATGTATGTGTGTGTGTGTATGTGAGTGCAGACGAAGAAGTGACGATCTTTGCGGTGCAGTGTTTGTTCACGCCCGCCTACGGCGTGTTTATGGGTATCCTGACCGTGTTCTGGGTCAGCCGTATTTACAACGATGCCACACTGGAGATCACCATCGTTTTCTCCGTGGTACACCTCGTCTACTACACCTGTGAGTGCTGCAACAACTAGTTAGTTACACAGCACGGAACGAGGGAGGAAAGAGGGAGAGAGGGAGAGAAGGAGTGAGTGAGGAAGTGATGGAGAGAGGGAGAGAGAGAGACGCTGACGAATTTATTGTCATTGGAGAGAGAGAGAGAGAGAGAGAGAGAGAGAGAGAGAGAGGAGAGAGAGAGAGAGAGAGAGAGAACTTAAACCGTATGGAATACAGAAAAAAGAAGGAAGAGGTTTAACCGCGTTTTATCATAATTTTTTGGGGGGGCCTCTTAAATACACCTGATTGTGGATAACCTCAGCCTTTAAAATCTGAGTAGTAAGTAAGCGAGCGACAGAGAAAACACAGATTGGATTTGAACTGAACTGAACTGAAGTGAGAGAGAGAGAGAGAGAGAGAGAGAGAGAGAGAGAGAGAGAGGAGAGAGAGAGAGAGAGAGAGAGAGAGAGAGAGAGAGAATTTAAACAGTAGGGAATGCAGGAAAAAGAAGGAAGAGGTTTAACCACGAATTTTTTTGCCTCTTAAATACACTTGATTGTCGACAATCTTATCGTTTAAAATCTGAGTGGTAAATAAGCGGGCGACAGAGAGACTCGGATTGAATTTGAATTGAAATGAGAGAGAGAGAATTTTATATTTACTCTATATTCTTTCTTATATATATATATATATATATATATATATATATATATATATATATATATATATATATGTATATATATGTATACATATATATATATACACACATATATATATATATATATATGCGTGTGTGTGTGTGTGTGGGGGGGGGGGGGGTGTCTGTATCTGTGTTGTGTGTGTGTGTGTGCGCGCACCGCGTGAGCACATGCGCGTGAGTGAACGCGTGCGCGTGCATACGCTTTTGCGCATGCATGGCGTAGAGTGTACGCAAGAGCATGGTTTTCATAGCGGTAGTAGATGGATTCTACTTGTTGCTGTTGTGTGTGTGTGTGTTTGTTGGCTGTGATGCCACCAGCGGAGCTGCTGCGTTTGCCGGGGCTACTGACGGTGCTGTTCTATGGGCTGTACCTCAGCTCCTCTCGTGCCAGCATCAGTCACACCGTAGAGTCCACCATGAAGAAGTAGGCCTCTCACACCACACACACGCACACACACACGCACGCGCGGACGCACGCATGCACACATGCGCGTGCGCGCGCGCCCATACGCACGCACGCATACACACACAATATACACACGCACGCACGCACGCACACACACGCATACACACACACACGGACACACACACAACGTACACACGCATACACACACCGTACGCACGCACGCACGCGCACACACGCATACACACGCACGCACGCGCACACACGCATACACACACACGCACACACACACACACAACGTACACACGCATACACACACACACACACACACACACACACACACACACACACACACACACACACACACATACACCCCCCCCGAAAAATGTACTAGTAAAATTATTTATTTATCTATCTATTTCTCTGCGTGAAATTTGGGCTGTTCTCCCCGGATAGAACGCGTCGCCACAAGTACAGCACCACCCATGTTTTTTTTTTTTTTAATGTTTTTATTCAATCCAACATAATATGCATACTATAAGCAAATAAGGAGAAATTTTGTATCATCATGGAATGATTTTTTCAATCAAAAATAGAAGAAAAAAAATAAATGCATGTACTTTGTTTCAATCAATAAAATAGAAAAAGAAAAAAAAAAGCTTTTTCTACTCGTTGACATAAAAAAAGAAAATGCTTTTCTATGACACACACGCGAATGTGCATGATGCTAAAGCATGAGATCAAGCTCACGTTAACATGTGAATGTCACAGGATCTGAAATATATATTCATGCTTATTCACAGACACACACAGAGACACAGACACAGACACAGACACACACACACACACACACACACACACACACACACACACACACACACACACACACACACACACGCACACACACACACACACACACACGCACACACACACCCACGCACCCCCCCCCACACACACACCCTAAACCGACCCATACGCACAGCCATCAGCAGCTTAATGAGCATCACCTATAAACATTGTTGACATCATCCTCACTTAACAAACGTTATAACATATTTAAACACGAGTTTTACATCACCCTTCTGAAACAAGAGTTGCAAAAAACTAATGTTTCTACAGACAAGACTGCAGGCTAATGCAATACAAAACATCTGCTCTTTTTGTAGTGTATACATGGGTTTATAAATACAAACACAAGGGAATATGCACATGTATCAGTGATTGTGCAATTGCAGAAATACAGCTGACAAACAACTCCATGTCTGTTAAAAAAAATAATAACGATAACTCCAAGTCTGTTGTCCCTTTCAAAGGCAGCGGTCACTTTGTCTTCAAAATTGTTAATGCTATTTTTAAGTGAGAAAAAAAACAAGCAAGCAAAAGCAGTGCCTGGCAAAAAAACCCAAAAACAACAACAACAACAACAACAAAACCCATGATATAGCAAGTTTTGATGAACTCCACCAATGTCTTTTCACTGATTTAGTAATCCAGTATATGGAAGCCACATCTTTTGAAATTCAAAGTAGTTCATTTCTAATTGATATGTGTACTTTTCCATCTTGTATCTGTGATTTAGTTCAATCAAGAAAACCTGAACATCTGGTTTCGTTTTGTTTATTCTATTTCTATATAAAAAATGCTTTCCCAGTAGAATGATCAAGTCTGTCACTCTGTCTGTCTTGATATCCTCTGTTGTACCAAAAAGTATTAATTCACAATTATAAAGACAGTCTGTGACAATTATCGCATTTTTCTTTCAAAATATTTCCAGTTGAAACCAAAAGGATTGTGCATACTGGCAGAAGTATAAGTAGTGTTCTATTGTGTCTTTTTCCTCGTTGCAAAAACTACATCTGTCAGCGTCTGTAATGCCCATCTTCATCAAAATACTATTTGTAACCAATATTCTATAGCATATTTTGATCTGAAACCACTTCAATTTGATTTCTTTTATTCCTTTTATCTTTTTTAGGGCAGCATGCCAGTCAATCGCAGTGCGGAGTTTTTTCTCCCAGTGCACAAAGGGTTTAATGTCCAGTATTTCTATTTCCTCTAACAAAATAGAATAATAAGCCTTGGAACCCCTTGGGGCACTAGTTATGAGCTGTACAGCTCTTGTTGGCGAATCACTAAGATTGTCTTCAAGGACAATGTTTCTCAGTCTTTTGTAGCACTTGACTGATTGAACACAACCAAAGTATTCCAGAAAATTAATTTTGATTCCCGTTTTGTATACAAAAGACTGGTGACTTAAGAACTCGCCTTCTTCATCTACTAAATGCTTTACTAGAAATACACCGTTGTCTGCCCATTTCTTAAAAAAGAAAGTTTTGTGGGCAATCTTGAATTTCTCATTGAAGAATAATGGTTCAGTTAACAATTCGCAGCTTTTATTTAGTTGTACCTGAGAACAAAATCTTGAGTATGCAGTAAAAACATCTCCCCAAAACTGATTGAATTTACATCTCTCAAAATACTTTGGGCCCCAGGAATGCAGCAATTCTATTTCTGGGCATACAGATTTTAAATTTTTTACCCATTTTGGAGACTGAGCACACATTTTTCTAATCCAAGTAAGTTTTAGCGCATGGATATACATTTGAATATTAGGAATACTTATACCTCCTTGTTCAATGTTATGTGATGAATACTTTCTTTTTATTTTATCCGGCTTTTTGTCCCAAATAAACTCATAGCACATTTTTTGAAGTTCTATAACTTGGTTTTGTGGTGGATTTGGTAATAATATCCATAGATATATTAGTTTAGACAGGATTAATGATTTTAGCACTGCTACCCGACCTAATGGGGTTATCGTTCTTTGCAACCAGATCTTAAATAACTTTTTAATTTCTTGAAACTTGTCAGCTATATTTATTTCGGGTATCATTGAAAGGTCACTCACAAACCAGAGTCCCAGCATTTTAAACTTAGCAGGATTCCATTCCATCTTTAAATAATTTAGGTATTTAACGTTTGACGTTTTCTTGCTTCCTAGCCATACGTTAAAAGTTTTATCATAGTTTACTTTTAGCCCTGAAACATGTTCAAATTGTTTTAATGTATCAAAGAGTTGTTCATATGATCGCTGATCTCCTTTCAGTGTAAAGGATGTATCATCAGCAAACTGGCTAATTTTAAATTCAGTATCTAATATTTCAATTCCCTTAATGTTCTCATTTTCTCTTATTTTGCATGCCAGCACTTCTGCACATAAAACAAACAAATAAGGAGAAATGGGGTCTCCTTGTCTACAGCCCCTTCTATTTTGATACTCCCAGATAGTTTTCCATTCACTAAGACAAATGCTTTTATATTCTGGTAAAATGCAGATATCCATTTACACACTGTTTCTCCAAAACCCACAGTTCTTAGCACTCTGTGCATGTAAGACCAGCCCAGCGAATCAAATGCTTTCTCAAAATCTATTGATACAAGCAGACCAGGACTATTTTTATCTTCTAAGTACTTCATTATATCGTAAATAATTCTTATGTTATCTCCTATGTATCTACCTTGTATAAACCCCGTTTGGTCTTCATTTATTAGTTTGGGTAGTACTGATTTAATTCTGTTTGCCACACATGCTGATCCTATTTTATAGACTGTATTCAAAAGTGTTATTGGTCTCCAGTTCTTGAGATACTCTCTTGGTTTACCTTGCTTTGGCAAGCAAATTACAACACCTTCTTTCTGAGTTATTGACATTTCACCTTTAAGAAGGCCTTCATTTAAGGAACGAGTGACAAAGGGGCCTATCTGTCTCCAAAAGAATTTTAGAAAATTAACTGTGATTCCATCCGTACCTGGTGCTTTATCATTTTTCATATTTTTCAAAGCTATAGATGCTTCCTCTAATGTTATTTGTCCTTCTATGTTATCTGATTCTTGCTGGGTTAATCTAGGTAGGCTATGCACATAGTGTTCTAAGTTTATCTCATCTGCCTCTCTTTTTGTATACAGTGCTTGGTAGAATTTTTTCGTCTCTTGTAATATATCTTCTGTCTCGTATAATACTTTACCATCATCAGTTATCAGTTTGCTCATCTGTTTGCTAACAAAGTGTCTTTTCTCTAGGGAACAGAAATACTTATTTATTTTTTCCCCATGTGCGACCCACCTAGCATTGGATCGAAGAATGATTCCATCCATCTTCTTCTTTCTAATTTCACACAATTTCTCTTTCTTTTCTTTCAGAAGTTTAACATCCTCATCATTTATAGGTGTGTTGTTTTCTAGATCCTTAATGTCTTTCTCTAATCCTTCTTCTTTTTCTCTCATTTTCTTCTTTTTATCTATTCCATAAGATACAGTTTGTGCTCTGATTTCCATCAGAAGAACATCCAAGAAAAGCTGATCTGAAATTGTAAATTGTATTTCGTCATTTGGAATGCTATCGATACTCTCTCTATCGTATGGCAATGCAGAATACTGCTCTTTGATCTTCGTTATAGTCTTAAGAATTGTTTCAACATATGATTTATCTTTGAGAAGGGAGGAGTTAAATTTCCACAGACTTTTATATCTTTCAGTGGGTTTAAATTCTAAAGTAATACTTACTTGCGAATGGTCACTTCTATAGCCATAATGGATATCTGTATCTTTAACGAAAGTAAGGATTGAATCTGACACCAGAAAAAAATCTAGTCTGCTTTGCTGGAGAGGACTTGATCTTCTCCAAGTATATCTTGCTACTTCTGGATTAAATTCCCGCCAAACATCTACCAGCTCTAGTTCTGTTATCATCTCTAGAACTTTTTCCTGTGCCTTTGGATTGTTTGTATGTTTATAGTTAAGATAGTCTACAGTTGGGTTAAGAACTAGATTCCAGTCTCCTGCAATAATGATGTTTGGTGTTTTAAGGTCTTGTAGTATCCTTAGCATATCTGTGAAAAATGATGGTTCATCTCTGTTAGGTCCGTAGATATTCACTATAATTAAATCCTTTCCCATTGTGTTTAATGTTAATACGATGTAATTTCCTTTAGGGTCTTTTATTACCTTGTTGATAGTAAATTCAAAATTGTTGTTAAAAAGTATAGCCACTCCTCTAGATCTTGAGTTATTAGAGGCACACACACATTCGTAACCCCATTCACTCCTGATCTGTCGTTCCAATCTGTGTGTGAAATGGGTGTCTTGTAAAAAATATATACAGTTTTTTTTCTGACGCAAAAATTGAAAAACGTCTCTTCTTTTCTTGTAATTACCAAGACCCTGGCAATTAAGTGATAAAATTGTTATGCTATTCATTTCTGGTGCTTTTTACGTTAAATGCGTAGTAAGTGTTTCCCTGTGTTTTATCTTTTCCATCAAACCAATCCTCTACATTCAATAACCTGTCCAGAAAGGGGATGCAAATGCCGAATGGCCACAAGTAAAGATAATTCAGGCAGCTTCCAAACTCACATATCCTTTCGATCTATGAAATAACAACAATAATAAGAAAGAGAAAAAAAATTAACACAGAAAACAACACCAAAAACGCAGACAACCTAATGATCACACACAAAATAATGGTAACAGAAGAACGCCGTACGTAGATATCTCTTTCCTCCGACTGCTGTTTGCACAAAAATTGGAGCAATGGTGTGTTAGGTACTCCAAACCATCAAAAAACATCCTGATAGCGGCTATGAAATCCTAGCTGTGTTTCTATTTAAAATACACACAGAATTATATCTATGAAACACTGGGGATCATTTCCCCCCCTCTCCACCAGTCCATCAGTCCTGTTCCCCACCTAAAGAGAGAGACAGAGAGACAGAGACAGAGAAAGGGGGGGGGGAGGAGAGAGAGAAAGAGAGGGAGGAGAGAGGGGAGGTGAGAACGAGGGAAAGAGAGGGGGAGAAAGGGATAGACAGACAGAGACAGACAGACAGACAGACAGACAGACAGACAGAGACACAGACAGAGAGAGAGACAGAGAGAGAATATATTTTCAAAACTGGAGGCACCTTCTCAAAGACTAGGTCATCTCAGTTCACATCAAACCTGCATCAGTAACCAGTTCAAATTTAAAGCTGCCAATCCGCTTATAAACACAGCCCTATAAGCCCGTGAAAAATTTTGAAGTATTGCAACAACAACAACAACAGAAAACAAGAAAGTATTTTTTTCCGGAATATGACACATGTTCACAGACCCCTCCCCCCCCCCCCCCGCTCCGCACAGGCGTGTATCTCTCCTGTACATGAACATCCCTTTCGACGCAGGAGGTGGGGGGGGGGGGGGGGGGGGGGGCAAAGAGAAGGGAGAAGAGGAACAAGCGACCACATCTTAGCAACATCTCAGCAACCCCTCACCCTCCCCCCCCCAACAGGCCAGTGCCGGTAGTCCAAAGACACAACCCCCGCCTCCACTCCCCCCCAGCCAAACATTCCAGCCGACTGCACATGTACATTACAAACATCCACAACAACTCCTCCTCCTCCCAGAGCCGCTTGTCTTGTAGCCGCCGATGCTCCACCTCATTGTGACAGAATGCACTGCCAAGAATTTCACTTCAAACACTGACAATAATCATGCACAAATTCAGTGTTAGTCTACCCCAGGTGAAAAAGTTAAACTGTTGATAACTAGAAGGGCTAGATCCTCTTTTAAGAACAGAAAGTAGGAAGTGAGAACGGACGGGGGCCGACAGAAGCCGGGAGGGGGAGAGAACGGGAAGGGGTCGGAAAGATGGGGGAGAAAGGGGGGAGGGAGCGAAATTGCGCACTGACATACATCCACTCAAACATGTGCACACGGGTGTTTTTTGAGTTTTGTTTCTGCTTTTTTTCTCTTCGTTTTGTCCCGTCCCTCCCCTCCACTGCGCGCCCACACCCGCGCTCGCGCACACCCGTGCCTCCCTCACACAGCATGCCAGCCCCCCCCCCCCCCCCCCAACACACACACACAACCATGGGGGGAGAGAGAGAGAGAGAGAGAGAGAGCGAGAGAGAGAGAGAGAGAGAGAGAGGTGGTGCCTATGGGGACAGGGACGCAGAGAAAAGAAATGGGCAGTAGCAGGGGCCGGGAGGGGAGGAGGAAGCAGACAATGCACAGCAGCGTCACAAAAAACATAATGCAAAGAAGAAAAAAAAACGGGAGAAAAAGAAAAAAGAAGATTATTTCAGCTCAGCACAAAAGCCCAGTTTCAGGCCATGGCTCTGGTCAGCACCTCATCCACATTCATTGTCATGTCGACTTTGAGGGTCTTTCCGTTTTTTATCTTAACTAGGATTTTCCCATTTGATGACCAGGCTGCCAAGGTGGCCGAGTGCTCCGACGCTTTTTTCAGCAGCCGGTAGTTGGTTGCGGTCAGGTCCTCGCCGACTGACACCCCGGACTGCTTCAGCTTGCGGCGGTCCGTGAGCACTCTGCCCCTCAGCCTGCGGGAGAACAGGCGTGCCAGGATGGGGCGCGGACGGGCACCACCCGGCCTCCCAACACGGTGCGCCATTTCAATGTCCTCACAGGACACCCGCACCCCCACCTTGTTGGTGAAGAGTTCCGCACATTTCTTGACGCAATCCTCTGCTGTCTCCGTTCCGCCCTGCACCTCCCGCACCCCATACACTCGGAGATTAAACTGACGGCCATGCTGTTCCTGGTCATTGAGCGCACACTTCAGGTTGTTCTCCTCCTTCCTGCATTGCTCAACCTGACACCGCAGGTTTTCATTCTCCCCCCTCAGTCTCCCCACCTCACCAAGTAAATTATCTTTCTTATTATTTAGTTCATGAACCTCCCCCTCTAATATCTCTATTCTGTTTTCTAGTTTTCTTATAATTTTGTTCATGTCCTCCTTTAAATCTTTTATGTCCCCCTTCAGACTCGCCAGTTCAGTTAACTTTTGTCGAATATCTTCTAAACTGTCCTGCAGGCTCATCGTCTCCTCCCCTTCACACACACTATCCTCTGCCAGACTATCTTGCCTCAACTTTTTTCCCTCCCTCTCCGTCCCCCGCCCTGCCTTTCACACTGACCGTTTCCGGACTGTCGTTAGTATCACTTACTGAGGAGTTTGAGGGCTGTTTTCTTTTGGATGGGGTTTTACTACTCCAGTATTTTGATATAGTACTTGTCATTTTGCTTTTATCACCACCATCGTACAACGTCACGGATTATCCCACATCACACACAGCCAAAACTCACGATTTACGCCTGTTTAACACCATAATCCTTGATTTTTAGCCCATGCTCTTGCCTTGATCGGAGTCCCCACACACACCACTGACTTGTTGTTTGCAGTGTTTATGACATGGCGAGGCACAAAGTTTGTGTTTTCAATTTTTTCCTCACTTGCTCCTAACTCCACGCCACCTCTCACCAACCTCCTGATGCTCGGGGAAGAAAAAAAAAAAAAAAAAAAAGCAAAACAAAACAAAACAAAAACAAAATAAAGAACTGGGCCGAGCTTCAAATAATCTTTGCAACTATAAGAAAGTCGCCGTTAATGTTGAGCAAAAATTCCGCACCACCCATGTTTGTTTTTTTTCCTTTTCCTGTCTGCAACTGTATTTGTTTCCCTATTAGAGTGACTTTTTTTCTACAGAATTTTGCCAGGGACAACCCTCTTGTTGCCGTGGGTTCCTTTACGTGCACTGAATTATGTAGCGTAACACATGGGACTTGGGTTTATCGTTTGATCCGAAAGACTAGCACCCAGACCACCACTCTTTCTTTCTTTCTTTTTTCTTTTATTCTTTTATATTCAGGATAATAGAATAAGCACACGTGTGCTCTTTTAATCCAGTCCCCGTGTGTATGCAGTTTTCTAAATCTTGTCATCTGTTCCCACCGGCACGCATTGGCCTACTCTTACGAAAAGCGGAACAGGATTTAACGTGTGCGCAAGATGCTCTGCGTGCGTTCGCACACGGGGCCTCGGCAGGATGGTCTAATGTATGGGGGGAAGTTTTGGGCCCAAACGGAATTCGAACCACCGCACACTCCGACCCAGGTTTTCCGCTTTCTAGTCAGGCACGTTACCTCTAGACAGAATGTATTGTAGAGGCCCAAGCTTGTGGTGACGGGGCTGTAGAAGTAAAGTATACAGAGAGGGGGCAATCTTTAAAAAAAAGGTTATACATGTATATGTTTTTATTATATTAATTTTTTTTTTTTTTTTTATACATGTATATCTTTTTAACCCCGTCGTATCATCACAGTCTGAAATGATTTAGATTCTTGCAAACTCATTTATGCACAGTCATTATTTAGAACTCAGTTTCCACAACCCGTGTTGATAACAGTTTTATGGAAATTTTAATTCATCAACCAGACCTGGATAGCCTAGTGGTTAGAGCGTTGCGCGCGCGATCTGACAGCTCGGGTTTGAGCCACCACCGAGACGTTCAGAAAAAAACAACAACAACGCATGAGTGCTTATTCCATTAGCCTCGAAATAAATAAAATAAGATTGGATTGGCTATGACAGAACGTTCCGAAAAACAACCACCACCACCAATGCATGAGTGCTTATTCCATTATCCTGGACGGTATAGCCTAGCGGTCAGAACATTGCGCTCGCAATTTGACGACCCGGGTTCGATTCCTGTTCGAGGGGATTTTTCTCTGGAGTTAACATCAGTGCTGGCTCCAGCAGTCTCCCCAAAAGTCCCTTCGGATGAGACTCTAAACCGAGGCCCCGTGTGCGAACGCACGCAGAACATCTTGCGCACACGTTAAATCCTGTTCCACTTTTCGTGCCGCGCGGTGGGAACATATGACAAGATTTACAACAACAAAAACTGGATACACACGGGGACTGGATGTAAAAAAGGACATTACATTACATTACCCTTGGCTGATTCGAACCTGACTGTGTGAATCGCCGGACATTATTCCCTAGAATTTATTTTCACTTCAGTTTTTTATATATTTTTTTTAAATTTTCAAAATGATTGAGAAGTTGGTACCTTGCACTTGTTTTTCCTCCACTACTTTTTTTCCTTAATATTACCCTTGAAATAAAAGAATAAATGAATGAATGAATGAATGAATGGAATAAATCCTCGAAATAAATAAATAAATGAATGAATAAATAAATAAATAAATAAATAAATAAGATTGGCTGTGGCAGGACGTTCCGAGTGCTGACAGACATCGTGAACTCAGTGCAGTATTTCTACGCCGGGGTGTTCATCGTCAATGACGGCTTGGATTACACCCCTATAGTCCTCCTCTATGACTTCCTCATCTGGATTCTCATCAACATTAGCAGGTGACAAATCCTTTCTTCGGACAAGACACCACCACCCTGTGTGTGTGTGTGTGTGTGTGTGTGTGTGTGTGTGTGTGTGTGTGTGTGTGTTGTTGTTGTGTTTTGTTGTGTTGTGTGTGTGTGTGTGTGTGTGTGTGTGTGTGTGTGTGTGTGTGTGTGTGTGTGTGTGTGTGTGTGTGTGTGTGTGTGTGTGTGTGTTGTGTGTGTTGTGTGTGTGTGTCGTGTCTGTGTGTGTTGTGTGTGTTTGTGTGTTGTGTGTGTGTGTGAAACTGTGTGTGTGTGTGTGTGGTGTGTGTGCGCGCGCGCGCGCGCGCGCGTGTGTGTGTGTCTGCCTCTCTGTTTCTTTCTCTGTCTCTGACTCCGTCTCTCTGTCTCTGTCTGTCACTCTATCACTCTATCTCTCTCTCTCTCTCTCTTCTCTCTCTCTCTCTCTCTCTCTCTCTCTCTCTCTCTCTCTCTCTCTCTCTCTCTCTCTCTCTCTCCAAAAAAAAAAAGCGTGCCACACATACTTGTTCAATTCAATGTTATTGACATTAGTGAGATTCTTTGAGCTGTTGAGCGTGTGGTTGTGTGTGTGTGAGTGTGCGTGGTGCGCGCGCGCGTGCGTGCATGCTGTGTGTGCGTGCGTGCGTGTGTGTGTGTGTGTGCGCGCGCGCGCACGTGTGTCTCTTGTCTGTCTCTGTTTCTTTCTCAGTCTCTGACTCTGTCTTTTCTGTCTCTGTCTCTGTCACTCTATCACTCTCTCTCTCTCTCTCTCTCTCTCTCTCTCTCTCTCTCTCTGTCTCTGTCACTCTATCACTCTTTATCTCTCTCCCTCCCTCCCCCCCTCTCTCTCCCCCCCCCCTCTCTCTCTCAAAAAAAAAAAAAAATGCCGCCACACATGCCTGCTAAGCCCCCCTATCTATCTCCTACTCCTACTCCTGCATGCTGCCGCGCGCTGGTACTGGGTGCTGGTATTGGGTACTGGTATTGGGTACTGGTACTGGGTACTGGTACTGGGTACTGGTGGCTGTTCCCACCAGGGTGGTGATGGTGTTCTTCGTGAGCCCCGTGCTGCGGCGGCTGGGGATGGGGATGTCGTGGGAGCACGCCCTGACGGTGTGGATCGCGGGGCTGACGGGGTCCTTCAACATCGTGCTGGCCATGATGGCCTCGCAGGACCTCAAGACCATCACCCACATGTCCGGCACCCATAGCTTCGTGCGGAGCCCGCCAGTCAAAGGGGTAGGTGGGTGGGTGGGTTAGTGGGTCAGTTGAGTGAGTGAGGGAGTGAGTGAGTGAGGCGTCAACTTTTTTTTTTGGGGGGGGGGGGGTTGAGGTGGTATGGGGGCGGGTGGGGTGGGTGTGTGGGTGTGGTTGTTTTTTTTTTGTTCTGGAGGGTGGGTGAAGGTGTGGGTTTGTGTGTGTGTGCGGGTGGGGGTGTGGGGGGTGGGTGGGGGGTAAGAGTGTGTGTGTGGTGTGTGTGTGTGTGTGTGTGTGTGTGTAAGAGAGAGAGAGTGTGTGTTGTGTGTGTGTGTGTGTGTGTGTGTGTGTGTGGTGTGTGTGTGTGTGTGTGTGTTGTGTGTGTGTAGAGAGAGAGAGTGAGGTGAGGTAGAGGTGAGAGAGAGAGAGAGAGAGAGAAGAGAGGTGTGTGTGTGTGTGTGTGTGGCGTGTGTTGTATGTGTGTTGTGTGTGTGTGTGTGTAAGTGTGTGTGTGTAAGTGTGTGTGCGCGCGCACGAGCGCGTGTGTGTGTTCAAGCATACGTGCGTGTGTGCTCGCGTGCGTCTGTGATAAGTATAACAAAGCATGTGGAGCAAAACCACACGTTAACTCCTGTTCCACTTCTCGTAAGAGTAGGCCATCGTATGCCAGTGGGGACAGATGACACGATTTACAAAACTGCATATACACGGGGACTGGATGTAAAAAAAAGCACATGAGAGCTTATTCCATTATCCTCGATATAAAATAAATAAATAAATAACCAAGGTCAAAAGAGAGAGAAAAGTGTTCTGGCCACCGTGATTGTCAAACACCTTGGAGACAGAGCAATACTTGTGGAAGCGTAACGACGTGAATAGACCCATCAGCCCGCGACAGTTTGTTCAAAGTCGAGAAATCTGCGTGAAATGAACGTGATATATACACTACACTACACTACACTACACTACACTACACTACACTACACTACACTACACTACACTACACTACACTACACTACACTACACTACACTACACTACACTACACTACACTACACTACACTACAATACAATACAATACAATACTATACAATAACGAAGCTACAGACTGTATCTTTGCATATGTGTGTGTGTGTGTGTGTGTGTGTGTGTGTGTGTGTGTGTGTGTGTGTGTGTGTGTGTGTACGTGCGTGCGTGCGTACGTGCGTGCGTACGTGCGTGTGTGCGTGCGTGCGTGCGTGCGTGCGTGTTTTGGAAGGGCAGTTTTTTGAGGCGTGTATTGTGCAGATATTTCTGAAGCAGATACTGAACACCAGCATCACTCGCTTTATGCTCAGGGCGTTTGGTGAGTAACCTCTCTGTGGCGTTGGTTTGGGTTTTTGTGTAGTGGTTTCTTTCACCTTCCTCGGCTAGAGTTCCGAGGTTCACCAATGGTGAGGTGGGTTTTTTTCGCGTATTCGGCTGCTGTTTGCCTACCGACTTCGAGACGTGTTCTTGGTAAATGTTCGTGGTTTCGTAACCCACCCAATGCTGATATAAATGACGGGATCTTTAACGTGAAATTTTGATCTTGTGCGTGTGTTTGTACATGGCAGGAGTGAAGGCACTTGTATGAGTGTGTACTTTGGAGTTAAGCTGGGAGGTCCTACAGGGAACAGTACAAGGAGGGAGACGAAGAGGCAGAAGGAGACAACGATGGGAAGACATCATCAGAGAGTGGACTGGCCTGGAGTGGAACGATTTACTATGGGAAGCAGAGGACCGCGGGGAGTGGAGGAAGCTGGTTGCAAAGTTGTCAGTGGTGCCCTCACGATCTACAGGACAACGGGATTGATGAAGTTCACCTCCACCTTCGCCTTCACGGCTATCATGCTCTCACTTAACCACTCACCTATGCCGGAGTCTAGTTGAACGTTAGGGCATCACTGAAATTTTGCAGCTAGCTTCCTCCACTCCTCGCGGTTTTCAACTTTCTGTATTATGCAAGCCGCGGGTTGAAAGAGATGAAGACAGTACCCACATAACAGTCATAATCATTAAAGCACAATCATGTTTTAACTAAGTACACTGTTTTGACGTTGTTTTTATTGAACATATGAGCTCGGTTTTGTTTGTGTGTTTGCTTGTGTGTTTGTTTGCTTGCTTGTTTGTTTGTTTGCGGTGCGATTTCTCGTGCATAATAGTGGACTGCTGGTCTCTTACTCCTTGCAAAGCTAGATCTGTCAGAGGTGAGACTTGATGTAGGTATCAAGGGATGCTTTCAGTATAATGATGTCTATTCTGTAGTGTCAGCTGAAGAAGTCATGATACCTGTGACAGGGTGATGATTTTCCCATGTTTCTCCACTTTACCTTTTTTTTGTGTTCTTTTCTTTTTCTTTTTCTTGCTTCGTCTGCTTTTTCTTTCTTCTCCCGACTTAAACATATGCAATATTAATAAGGAAATTCTTTTGCTTCCCTTCGACTTAAAAAAATAGTAAAACCGGTAAGTAAATTCTTTGTCTTTTTTCTTCAGACTTAAAAGTGTAATAGTGATAAGCAAACCACGATGTTTAAACGTTTTCACAGGTGTGTTGAGGCAACAAGCTTGAAAACGATATCTTAAATGTATCAATTACACTTGTTTCCAAAGGATTGATTCGCTGTGACTATGACATTTTTTCCAGCTGCCAAATAACACAGGGCGGACTATACTACAAGCTATTAGCTTGTGAAATGGATATGTGTACAATGTGTTTCTTGTCTGAATAAACATTAGCTTAAAACCGAATGGTGACTGGTGTTGTACAGGGCTTCGCTCCATACCGAAATTCCATCAGATGTCCTTGTCCACTGCCTTGCGACGGTTAAAGGTGACACGCAGCCAGACCATCAATTCGCTGAAAAGTGACAGGTAAGCTAGGACATTGTTTTGTTGGCTGGGTTTTCTTTTTCCTTCCTTGACTACAGCTCCCTATGTTCACCCATGGTGAGGTTTTGCGTATGCGACCATTTTTGCCGATCATACAGGTAGCCACATTCCTACTTCGGGGATGTGTCCTGGGTATGTTCGTGTCGACGGGATTTTTAACGTGTAAAATGATTTCTAACGTGTCTCGTTTTTTTTTTCTTCCACTCTCTACGTTTGTCGCATAGTTGTAGGATGTCGGGTGTGACCCAAGGTTTTTTGACTGGTCGATGTTTGCCAAGAAGTTCGATTGCTGTTTCAGTCACTGCTGTGTTGAATCTATCCGTCGAGATATCTATATCTGTATCATATGAAGTCTATCAGAGTGAGTACTGCGAAAACCCCACCTAATCTTTTTATCTATATTAATTATAAATATTAAAAAAATCATTTTGAATACTGAAAAACTTTTTTTTTCATTTAAACTGGCTTTTTCAATCTTTAAAAACTTTTTTTTTCCGTGTTAGGTTTATGGCTGATGCGGCATTCGACATCGTGGAGGCAGAAACTCAGACGGATGACATCTTCAAACACTTCAATCAGAAACAGATTCAGGTGTCGGTAAGTGGACCACATTCTTAGCATGGGATAGCTCGGTTGTCAGAGCACTCGCTCTCCCCAAGCTCAGATGAATTAATCAAGCCGTGCAGTGTTGAGTGTGATTGAGTCATCGATGGGTGACAGTTTGTGTGCCTTGGCTTCAGTACAGTTCCCCAGTTCACCCGGCTGTCAATGGGTACCTGCCCTCCTTAGGGTCAGGGAAGGTAAAGCAGCGAGGGAGAGGAGATGGGCGCTGGAAGTCTTTCTGCCTTTGTATTTTTGTCTTTTTCTTGTATAAATATTATTGTAGTTGTTTGATGTAGCGCAATTTTTTTTAATGGAAGTGATCCATCAAAATGAAGTCGGGCAAGAACTGCCATCTTGTATTCGTGGCAAAATTGGACGCAGGAGGCTGGTGACGTTTGCCTGCATGCCATACAACAAGGGACTGGAACGGTCAGCCTTAGAAGTGGTGGTTCAGTGGTCAGACCGCTTCGCTCAGGAACTTGGCGAATCGAACACTTGTGGTCACTTATTCTTAGCTAGGCTTGTTGACGACAACAATAGTTCTGCAACAGGAACAGGTCTGTTATGAGAGCAGGGAACAGCACAAGGAGGGAGACTAGACGAAGAAGCAGACAGAGAGAACGATGGGAAGACAGCATCAGAGAGTGGGCTGACTGGCCTTGAGTGTGAACGACTTGCTACGGAAAGCTGAAAACCGCGCGGAGTGGAGGAAGCTGGTTGCAAAATCTTCAGTGGTCACTGGTGCCCTTATGGTCTGCTAGACTGCAGGGTTACATGAAGGCGGAGGTGGAGGTGTAATGAGAGCGACTTCAAATGATGAATTTATACTGCATTATTATGCAATGATGAAAACGAAATTACATAGCAATAACAAAAAAAAAAAAAAAAAAAAACAGGCACACAGTGCTTTAAAGACTGATAATCTAAATGCTAAATGGCAAAATTTCTTGTGAAGAACAAAAAGAAAAAAAAGAGCATGAGAGGGGATGGCGGGGTGGGGTTGAGAGTATATTATCATCCATCTTTACAAAATAGTTCACAATATCTACCACACTCTTAACGAACACAATTCAGAATTATACACTGGTCAAATCAGATGCAGCAGGGCCTGACTTGTCAGGCGCTTAACAGCAGCGCAAGGCATTTTCGCTCATAGAACAGAAAACAAAAATAATTTGCTGTCTGAGTGCGCGACGACAACAACGACGACGACAAAGAAGTAAAAAATAAAAAGAAAAGGAGAAGAGGAAGAAGAGGAGGAGGAGGAGGAAGAAGAAGTAGTAGTAGAAGAAAAAAGTAGTAGAAGAAGAAGTAGTAGTAGAAGAAGAATTGCGAAGAAGAATTGCGAAGAAGAAGAAGAAGAAGTAGTAGTAGTAGTAGTAGTAGTAGTAGTAGTAGTAGTAGTAGTAGTAGTAGTAGTAGTAGTAGAAGAAGAAGAAGAATTGCGAAGAAGAAGAAGAAGGAGTAGTAGTCGTAGAAGAAAAAAGTAGTAGAAGAAGAAGTGGATGACTACCTTTGCGCCGGATGGCAGCATGGTGTGTGCCTCTGTGTTTGTGTGATGTTTTCGTGTGTTTTTCTTTCATTATCCATAAGAAAAGTTACATCTCTACATTCGTCTCTTCAGCAGGTGTTCGATGGTCAGACTGATTTTCTTGTATATTATTTGCTTTCTGAAATATTTCAATTTATTATTTTGATATTTTGATACATTTTTCGAAACTCAACTGATTTCATGATTTGTTTTCACCTGACATTGCTGGTCTTTGTGACCCAGTGCACTGTAGCCCTGCTGCAGCCTGAACTTTTCCACGAAATACACGATCTCAAAATACCCCCACCACCACCACCACCCAGCGTCTGCCACTTCACTGCCATGACACAAACTGCTCAAGACTTAAAGACTTTTTCACGTGTTCATTACCCCATACAAAATGAACTTATACAGCACATTTCTAGCTTGGGTATCAACCGCCGCAAAACCAGACGAGGAACACGGGCAGGCAAACGTCATCGCCTGCTGCGTGCTTCCCCTTCATCTGCCTCCTCCACCACTTCTGACGTCACTGCCACAACCACCGTATCCAAAGACAACACCTCTTCGCTTCGTCCTTCAGCTGCTTCTTTGTGTATATGTGACTCTGACAATGTTTGTTCAAACCATAATGTAAATCATAATATACATAAGACAACAAATTCACTAACTGATACAATTCCTCCATATTCCACATCTGACACACCATCCAAACTCTGGTCTGCTCTTCCACTGCACACATCTCTTCCTTCATCCCCGTCCTCCTCCTCTGATAGTCCCCCTCACTCACCACCTCCATCTTCAACCTCTTTACCTCCATCTAACCTTCTTCATTTATGTCTACTTAATGCACAATCCGTCTGCCCAGAGGGTAAAGCTGACTTCCTTTCCGACTTCCTATCCGAACAGAACATCGATCTTGCTTTCCTCACAGAAACCTGGCTAAACCAACAAGGTCATGAACCAATAATTGAACAGCTGACCACCTGGCTACACGACTCTTTCTTTCCCCCGACTCTCCCGTGGAGGTGGCATTGCTGTCATCTACAAAGACACACTGCATCCATCTCTTTCTTCCTGCAACTCTCTCCCTTTCTCACCTGAATCTTTTGAAGTCTCTGAACTCAACCTCAACTTACCAGGCCATTCTATTACTTTCTGCTGTCTGTACCGTCCGCCTCCTAGCCGTAAAAACAACCTAACATCTTCAGTTTTCCACCAAGAGTTTCAGTCCCTCCTTGACCACTACAGCTTGTCTCCCAAGAAACTTATCATTCTCGGTGACTTCAACTTCCACTTCGACAACCAGTCTTCTCCCGATGTCAAACGTCTTTCTCTTTCCTTGTCTAACCACTCTCTTTCCCAGCTAGTAAATGAACCAACACATAGATCAGGCCACATCTTAGACTGGCTCATCACTGATGCCTCACTAAATCTCATCACATCCGTATCTGTCA
>CM060325.1:23779243-23781743 GCA_030674155.1 Stramonita haemastoma | reverse complement strand
GGAAACGTACAATCCTACGTGGCGTCAGTGTTTGCTGCAGTATAGGCTTGCTTCATGTTGATACGAGCTGCTTTCAAATCAGCCTTGTGCATATTGTAGTGAAATGTAATGTAAAGTAATGTAAAGTGATGTATTGTATTGTATTGTAATGTATTATTTTGTACTGTATTGTATATCACTGTAAGTCACAGCAGATTTCTCTGCGTGAAATTTAGGGTGCTCTCCCCGGGGAGAGCGCGCTGCCACAAGATCAGTGCCGCCCATTATTTTTTCCCTGTCTGCATCTGTATTTGTTTCCCTACCAGAGTAGTTTTTTTTTCCTACATAATTTTGCCATGGACAAATCTCTTGCCGTGAGTTCTTTTACGTGCGCTAAGTAAATTTGTGTAACACACGGGACCTCGATTTATCGCCTCATCCGAAAGACTAGCACCCAGACCTCCACTCATGGTCTAATGGATGGGGGAGAGAAAAGTTGTGTGCCCAAACGGGATTGAAACCACCGCACACTTCCGACCCGGACTGTTCGCTTTCTAGTAGACAGGCGTGTTAACCTCTAGACCATCCATCCACGGGGGGACGGGATAGCCTTGTGGTCAGAACATTGCGCTCGCAATTTGACGACCCGAGTTCGATTCCTGTTCGAGGGGATTTTTCCCCTGGAGTTAACATCAGTGCGGACTCCACTCTCCCCACATGTCCTTCGGATGAGACTATAAACCGAGGCCCCGTGTGCGAACGCACGCACGCAGAACATCTCGCGCACACGTTAAATCCTGTTCCGCTTTTCGTAAAAGTAGGCCACTGTGTGCCAGCGGGAACAAATGACAAAATTTGCAAAACTGCATACACACGGGACTGGATGTAAAAAAGCACATGAGTGCTTATTCCATTATCCTCGATATAAAAGAATAAATAAATCAATCAATCAATCAATCAATAAATAAATAAATACATAAATAAATAAAATCAACCCAACTTTAAGGGCCAAAATCTCCTCAGGGAGTAAAAAAAAAAAAAAAAAAAAGCCTCACACAGGCGCGCAGCGCGTCAGCTCCGTGGTGCCTGGAGCGTCCATCCCCTGTTGGTCAGCTCTGCGTGTTGTTTTGTTTTGGCTTTGGTTCTGTTTTTTCTTCTTCTTTTTTGCCCCTCTATTACCAAAATATTACGATCTCTAGGCCTATGACTAGTTTTGTCGACAGATGATGGATGGATAATGTACCTAGTAGCTAACTTGTTATGTTTTATTGACTACTTTTGCTTGTTTGCTTTTGTTTTAACTACCACTTACTTATCATAGATTGTCTGGTTTCACCTTGTTTTTGTTTTCTATTATAATGATAATTTGATTGATTATTATGAACTTTAGTTCACTGTATTGCGCCCCTTTGTTATTTCGTTATATCTTCTGTCCTTACAACTTTGTCTTCTGTTTATTACTGTCTTCTTGTTGCTTTGGCCTTGTTTTGTTTGGTTCTTATTGTTTTTAGTTGAAAGCGTTTCTTAAATTGATGTAATCCCTGATTAGGGCGGGGAATGGATGTAAAAAAAAAAAAAGCACATCAGTGCTTATTGATTGTCCTCGAATCAAAGAATTTGATTTGATTTGATTTGATTTTTGTGCAGAAAGTGTACTGGGAGCATTTTGACCGTGGCCTGATGTCCAAGGAGGCCTTGCACCAGCTGATAGAGTGGGCTGACGCTGCCGCTGACCACAAAGGACGGTGAGTGAGACTTCAGGGCGATGATGATGCATGCTGCAGGTGTGGGGGTGAGGGTGGGGGTGGGGTTGGCGCGCAAGGTTTAGCTGGAGTACCATAGCACCTAGCCCGAATTTTACAGACACACACACACACAAAATCTGCCATAACTGAAACTTGATATTCAGTTTTCTATTGATTTTTTCTTTTTTTCTTTTTGTTTGTTTTTACTTTTTCTTTTTTTGTTTTTACTATATCTTCTTTCGCTTGTTTTGCCATGTGTTTATTTGTTCGCAATCAAACTTTTTTTTTTAACGAGCACACTTTTCAAAGCAGGAACGGAAATTTTCAGCTAAATATAGGCTATCTTCTTTGATTTCACTGGCTTACTCCAATTTGCTAGCTCTTGCTCATTCTATTGTACTGATCTTTTTATTTATTCATTTGTTTATTTGTTTGTTTGTGGACAGCTACCTTGATGTCAGGAAAGTCAAAGAAGCGTGCCAGGTCAGACCGCACTTGAAATCACTGGTGAGTCTCAAAGCTGAACACTTAAGTGTTTGTTAGTCTGTGTCATGGTTTGGATCAAGTGCCGCCCCGAGACTGGGGTTGACGTGCCGTGGAGGATCTCCAAGTTCATCTCAATTGTCTTGGGATGCATTCAGCTAGGCCTACTGCCTGTCCAGTCTTTGACATCATGGACGTCTTGGGTCTTCACTCTACCTCTCTGTTCTTCATTCCGCTCTCTCTCTCTGTCAGCACTGGTTTTGGGGATAGACAGTCGCGTCTCGTTGAATAGC
>CM060325.1:23769243-23771743 GCA_030674155.1 Stramonita haemastoma | reverse complement strand
CTCCCATCCTCTTTCTCTGTCTCTGTCTCTGTCTCTCTCTCTCTCTCTCTCTCTCTCTCTCTCTCTCTCTCTCTCTCTCTCTCTCTCTCCTCTCTCTCTCTCTCTCTCTCTCTCTCCCTCTCCCCCCCCCCTCCTCCTCTCTCTCTCTCGCTCTCTCTAGCTGGGCTGACCCTTATAAAGGACGGTAGAGTTGGTTTTATACCCCGTTTTAATCTGTATAATGATCGTTGCACAGTTTTTATCTGAGATTCTTTTTAAATGACTGAGTGGCAACCCTGATATGGCTTCTGTGGTCAGCAGAGCTATAAACAGCAAGATTGAATTGGATTGGTCTGCTTTGTCGGTTGGTTGTTTGGTTAGTTGGTTGGTTGGTTGGTTGGTTGGTTGGTTGGTTGGTTGAAGGTGGTTAGAGCATTGCGCACTGCGCTCGTAATCTGTTGACCCGGGTTCAAATCCCGTTCAAGGGGATCCCCCCCCCCCCCCCTGGAGTTAACACCATTGCCGATTCCACGCCCCCCCCCCCCCCCCCACTTCCCCTCTAAAGTCCTTCGGAAGAGACTATAAACAAAGGTCCCATGTGCGAACGAACGCACGCACGCAGAACATCTCGCGCAAAACATATTCCGCTTTTCGGAGGGATGGGTGGTCTAGGGGTAACGCGCCTGCCTAGAAAGCGAAAATCCGGGTCGGAGTTTGCAGTGGTTCGAATCCCGTTTGGGCCCAAAACTCCCCCCCCCCCCCTTCCATTATACCATGAGTAGTGGTCTGGGTGTTAGTCTTTCGGATGAGACGATAAACCGAGGTTCTGTGCGTTACAACATCATTTTTTAGCAATCGTAAAAGAACCCACTGTGACAAGAATGTTGTCGCTGGCAAAATTTTGTAGAAAAAAGTCACTCTCATAGGGAAACAAATACAGTTGCAAAAAGGAAAAAAAAAAAGGGTGGTACTGCACTTGTGGCGACGCGCTCTCCCCCCGGGGAGAGCAGCCCGAATTCCATGTAGAGAAATCTGCTGTGACATAAAGTGGTTTAAACTTAAATAAAAATAAAGAAGAGTAAGCCATTTGTGCCGGTGGGAACGGATGACAACATTAATTACAACCCCCACCCCCAAAAAAAAAAACAACTGCTTACACACTGAGAACTGAACGTAAAAAAAAAAAACCCAACACACGAGCGCATATTCGATTATCCTGAAAGTAAAAGAAATAAAATAAAAATCAAGATAAAAGATGTGTTGTGTTGTTGTTGGCTAAAAAAAAAAAAAAAAAAAAAAGGGGGGTTAAAAAAATATATTCATTTTTTGTGTTGTGTTGCTTTAAAAAAATTATTTATTTTATTATTTTGTAAAAATTCTTTTATATTTTATTATTTTTATTTGTGTGGTGCTGTTGTCGTTGTTATTGGTTGACAGGATCTGGAGGAGAGGATGAAACGGCTGCTGAACTACCCTCCCCTGGTGGAGGACGACTCCCAGGACAGCATCCTGAGGAACATCGGCTGGGTGCAGGGGGATGACAAGCTCTTCCAGTACCTCAAGGTGCCCGCCCTACCTGCTGCCGCTTTCCCCCCCTCCCTACTGTGTTTGTTTGTTTGTTTGTCTGCTGCTGCTGCTGCTCTGTGTGTGTGTGTGTGTGTGTGTGTGTGTGTGTGTGTGTGTGTGTGTGTGTGTGTGTGTGTACGTGAGTGTGTACGTGAGTGTGTACGTGTGTGTGTTTATTATTATTATTTTTTTAAAAAAAAATATTCTTTTATTGTGTATCTGTGTGTGTCTGTGTGAGTGTGTGTATGCGCGCGCGCGCGCGCGCGCGCGTGTGTGTGTATGCGTGTGTGTGTGTATGCGCGCGCGCGCGCGTGTGTGTGTGTGTGTGCGTTGTGTGGTGTGTTGTGTGTGTGTTGTGTGTGTGTGTACGTGTGTGTGTGTGTGTGCGTGCGTGCGTGTGTGCGTGTGTTCGTGTACACGTTCACACGATCAAGTATGCTCTCTCTCCCATGGGTGAATGAAGTCGCGGGCTCGAATCTCGGCGGCGTCTAGTGAATTAATGGTGGGTAGTTGTACGATCTCCCAGGTCAACGTTCAGTGCAGACTTGCTAGTGCCTTCGTTAGCTTCATGTATATACACATGCAGAAGATCAGATATGCATGTTAAAGATACCGTCATTCATGTCAGCTTTGGGTAGGTTACGGAAACAGGTCCTAGCACAGTATATCTTCTTCTTCTTCTTCTTCTTCTTCTTCTTCTTCTTCTTCTTCTCTTCTTCTTCTTCTCTTTCTTCTTCTTCTTCTTCTTCTTCTTCTTCTTCTTCTTCTTCTTCTTCTTCTTCTTCTTTTTCTTCTTCTTCTTCTTTTTCTCCTTCTTCTTCTACTTCTTCTTCTTCTTCTTCTTCTTCTTCTTCTTCTTCTCCTTCTTCTTCTTCTTCTCTTTCTTCTTCTTCTTCTTCTTCTTCTTCTTCTTTCTTCTTTCTTCTTCTTCTTCTTCTTCTTCTTCTTTGTCGAA
>CM060325.1:23759243-23764243 GCA_030674155.1 Stramonita haemastoma | reverse complement strand
TGACCAATCCACACTCAATCCTCCTGACCAATTCACAATCCTCATGACCAATCCACACTCAATCCTCCTGACCAATCCACACTCAATCCTCCTGACCAATCCACACTCAATCCTCCTGACCAATTCACAATCCTCATGACCAATCCACACTCAATCCTCCTGACCAATCCACACTCAATCCTCCTGACCAATCCACACACAATCCTCCTGACCAATTCACAATCCTCATGACCAATCCACACTCAATCCTCCTGACCAATCCACACTCAATCCTCCTGACCAACCCACACTCAATCCTCCTGACCAATCCACACTCAATCCTCCTGACCAATCCACACTCAATCCTCCTGACCAATCCACACTCAATCCTCCTGACCAACCCACACTCAATCCTCCTGACCAATCCACACTCAATCCTCCTGCCCAATCCACACTCAATCCTCCTGCCCAACCCACAACAATCCTCCTGACCAATCCCCAGGTGCTGCAGCTGGGGGAGATTGTGATGGAGAAGGCTCTGGGCATGACCTGGCACGCGGAGCTGCCGCCCATCCTGTACCGCATGTGGCTGGTCGTCGCCAAACGGGTCGCCACCCGGGTCATTATGGACGAGCCCGAGTACCAGGTAGGCTTATTGCGCGCAATCCTTTTTATTTATTTATTTATTTATTTTTTTAGGCTTAGCACAGTCCTCATCTCGAGGTGACAGCCTCCCATAATTATGGCCTGTGTGGTCGGCGGGGTTTATATAAAGAACGTGATTGGATTGGATTGGGTTGGGTTGGATTGGATTGGACGTCGACAGCCTGATCTACCTTTCCTCACCCTGTCCATGAAGAGGTGGAACCGGGGGGTGGGGGGAGAGGAGGGGGAGGAAAGTCAAGGTTTTTTTGTGTGTTTTTTCTGAGGATAATGAATAAGCGCTCCTGTGTTTTTTTTAATTTTAATCCAGGCCCTGCCCGTATTAGCGATATGTTATGAAAATAAGCTACAACAACAAAAAAATTAGAAAACAAACATCAATAAAAACATCAAACAAATAAAGAAAAAAACCCAACAACTAAACAATCCAAATACAAAAACAACAACAACAACCAAATAAACAGTTAAAACAACAGCCACAGCCAACGAAACAAACCCCCCAAAATCCCAACAAAACAAAAACAAACAAAAGGAACTGAAAAAAAGAAGAAAACAAAGAAAAAAATAAAGCAAAAAGAACCGCACCTTCCCCCTCCCCACCTCCCCCCCCAAAAAAAAAAAAAAACAAACCAACAACCCCCCCCCCCCCCCCAACCCTCCGAGCTCCAAACCAACACTCCCCCCCAAAAAAAAAACAACAAACAACAAAACAAACAAACCCAACAACAAAATAACAGAAAAAAAACAACACATTAACACATAGAAAAACAAATAATGATGACAATAAAAACAACAAAAAACAAAGAAGGGGGGGGGGGGATAGCCTAGTGGTTAGAGCGTTGTGCATTGTCTTGAATTGTGCCTTTCTTTGCCCGGTCACTGAGAGTGGGGGAGAGTCAAAACCCCAAACCCACCACCACCACCAACAAAAAATAAACACCCCAGAACACGATTTTTTGCAGGGAATCAGTATTGAACGTCTGCGCATGCAGATGCATAACGGGTACCTAATGGATGACCGCCTGGGGACGTCTCTTAGTATCCACGGTGACCCCTCAGACACTGTCGTTCTGATCCACGGTACTTTGATGATGTTTGTTGTTTCTTGTTGTTTTTGTTGTTGGGGGGTTGGTGTTGTTTTTTTTTTTTTGTTTTTGGGGGTTTTTTTTCATTTTCTTCTTCTTCTTTTTTTCTTCTTCTTCTTCTTCCCCCCCACCCCTCCCTCCCTCCTCCTCCTCCTCCTCCTCCTCCCCTCCCCCCCCTTTTCCCCCTCCCTCCCCCCAACCCCCCCACCTCCCCCCCCTCTTCCCCCCCCCCCTTTTTTTTCGTTCCCCCTCCATTTTTTTTTTCCTCTCTCACTTTTTTTTTTGTTTGGCTGTTTTTTCTTTTAAACTATCAAACTATCTATTTTATCTATCACAATCAACATCATATCTATCTATCTATCTATCTATTAAAAAAACCGGGTCTGTCTCTCTGTCCGCCTTTTCCCCCCCCGTCCAAAATCTGTCTGCCCTGTCTGTCTCAGTCATCATAAACCCCCCCAGTAAAAGTCATTAAAAAAAAACCCAAAACCCAACTGCCCCCCCCAAAACCAAAACCAACCGACCCCAAAACCAAACCCCAACCCCCAACCCCCAACCAATAAAAAAAAATAAAAAAAATCAATCAATCAATAAAAAAAATTTTAAAAAAAAACAATCAATCAGACAGCCAGAGAAAAGGAAACATTCATTCTTCGACTGTTGGTTTAAGGCTTGCGCGCGATCTTCACCAACAACCCCCCAAAAGGGCCCCTTTTTTTAATACCCAAACCCCCTGTTTTCCCAGCTAAAAACTCATGGTAGGAACCGTTTCCTGTCTTTGGCGCGCCGTGTTGTTAATGTGTGTGGGGTGTTGGGGGGGGGGGGGGGGGGGGGGGGGGGGGGTTGGGGGGGGGGGAAGGGGGGGGGGGGGGGGGGGGGGGGGGGGGGGGGGGGGGGGGGGGGGGGGGGGGGGGGGGGGTTTTGGGGGGGGGGGGGGGGGGGGGGGGGGGGGGGGGGGGGGGGGGGGGGGGGGGGGGGGGGGGGGGGGGGGGGGGGGGGGGGGGAAAGGGGGGGGTGTGGGGGGGGGGGCATGTGGGGGGCGGGGTTTTTTTGTTTTTTGCTTTTTTGGGTTTTTGTGTGTTGTGTGTTGGGGGGGGGGGAAAAAGGGAAATTTCCCCCCTTGACGAAAGTCGGGGGGAAAACCCCTTTTTAGTTTTTTTTTTTTTGTGATAATGGAGGTTTTTTCCTATAAAAACCCCTGTGATAAAAAGGGGGTATTGCTTTTGGGGGCGGGGTTTCTTCTACCAAGGAAAAAAAGCAAAAAAGGGGAAACAAAATGTTTTTTTTTTTAAAAAAACCCCCCCAAAAAATTTTAAAAAACCCCCCCACAACAACTCTTTTTTTGGTGGGATTTTTTTTAAAGGGGGAAAAAAATCTTTTAAAAAACAGGGGAAAATTTTTTTGCTTCCCCACCAAACCAAAAACTCCCCCCCAACCACCATTTTTTTTCCCCTTTTTGGGGGTTTTTGAACGCGCGGGGGGTTTTTTTAAAAAAAAAAATTTTTTAAAATTTAAAAAAAAAAAATTCTTTAACGCAATTAAAAAAGGGCCTTTTTTGATTTTTGGGGAAGAACCCCTTTTTGGGGGAAAATTTGTTTTTGGTGGGGAAAAAAATAAAAAAAAAAACCAAAAAAGTTTCCCCCTTTTTGAACCTTTTCCCCCTTAAAAAAGTATCATTTTGATTTCCCCCTTTTGACTTTTTTTTAATTTCCCCCCAAAAATTTGACCTGCCCAAAAATAGGTTTTTTGATCAAAAAGACGGGAAAAAGGGGGTTTTTCCCCCTGACATGACGGGCCCAAAAATTTAACGGACATTTTTTTTTTGGGGCAATGACTGGAAAAAAAATTTGACTGACCTTTAAATTTTGACGGGAAAAATGGGGAAACCAAGACGGAAAAATTTTTTCCCCCATAGACTCCCCCAATTTCCCTTCCCAGCCTGCATGTTTGTTTGGAAAAAAAAAACCCCAAACTTGAAAATAATGGACGGGAATTTGCCCCTACAGGTTCCAAAAATAGGGAAAAGAACCCCCCAAAAAGGACATGAAAACCTGGACAAGTTTTCCCCCGGCCCCAAGACCCCCCAATTTCCCGGCGGTTAAAAATTCCCCAACCCCAAAAAATTTAAAATTTTTCCCCGGGAAATGAAAAGGGGGAAAAATTTTTAAATTTAAAAAGAAAAGGCCTTGCCCGACATAAAAAACCCCCCCCCAGACCCCCCAGTTTTTTGACTGGACAAGTTTGCCCGCCCCCCCTTTCCCTGCCAAGAGGGAAAAGTTTTTAACCAAAAAAACCCCCCCTCCCTTTTGACCCCCCCTTGACGGGACATGATTGGACAAAACTAAAAATAACTTACTGGCCAGATTTTTTTTTGACATGACAAACCTTTTTTTCCCCCTTGAAAAAAAAACCAAAAAAAAAATTTTTTTTCCCCCATGAAAAAATAAATTTTTTTCCCCCAAAAAAACTGGACATGTTTGACTTGCCATGTTTGACTGGACAAAAAAAACTGGCCTTTTTTTAAAAACCCTTGAGGGGGAAAAAAACGGGGGAAAACCCCCTTTAACGGAAACAGGTTTAAAAAGGGACAATTTTTTCCCCCTTTTAACCCCTAACCCCCCATGACTTGACTAAAAAAAATTTGACAAAAAACCGGGACAAAAATTTGGGCATTTTAACCTGACCGGACGGGTAATACCCCCCCACCCGCCATCCGCGGCCCGGGGGAAAAAAGGGGCCTTAAAAAACGCGGGTGATGGTTACCCGAACCCCCCCCATCGAGCTGGAGGATATGATCAACCCCCCCAGTGCACCCGGGGACCCAGCGTCCGGGCCGTTCCCCCCCCGGGCACCAACGCCATCCACCTGGATTTTTCCCTACACAAGAGGGCCCCCCTTGAAGACACTCCCCCGAAAGGAAATTTGTTTTAAAGGTTCTTCTGCGGGTGACCGAGGGGGGGAAAGGTTTAGGGGGGGGGGGTGGGATGGGGGAAAGGATTGGGTTTTGTTGTGCCCGGGTTTTGTCCCCCCCCTCCCTCTCCTGTCTCTTGCTCTTTTTTTCCCCCTTCGTTGTTTTCCCCTCTCTCTGTTTCTTTTTTCGTCTCTGTCTTTTTTTCCCCCTTCTCTCTCTTGTCTCTCTGTCTGTCCTTCTGCTGCCTGTCTGGCCCTGTCGGGTCTTCTTCTGTCCTTTCTGTTCCTTTTTCTTCCTTTCCCCCCCTCTTTCCTCCCTCTCCTTACCCCTCTTGAATATTAATTAAATACATTTTACGTTTT
>CM060325.1:23757386-23759143 GCA_030674155.1 Stramonita haemastoma | reverse complement strand
AAAATCATCCCATAAGGGGCTTAAAATACTAAAACAGGCATATTGATAAAATCATAGTCTCGAAAAAAAAAAAAACACCCAAAAAAAGCTACATTTCATATTGGAGAGAGAGAGAGAGGAGAGAGAGAAGGGGAGAGAGAGGGGGAGAGAGAGAGGGGAAAAGGAGAGAGGAGAGAAAAGAAGAGAGAAAAGAGAGAGAAAAGAGAGAGAGAGAGAAGGACGGGACAGACAGACAGACAGACAGACAGACAGACAGAACAGACAGACAGACAGACAGAGAGAGAGAGACAGAGACAGACAGACAGACAGACAGAGACAGACAACAGACAGACAGACAGACAGACAGAAACAGACAGACGAAAAAGAAAAGATAACAGACAGAGACGGAGACAGAGAGAGAGAGAGCCCGACAAAAGACAGACAGAGAGAAAGAGAGAGAACTCGAACTCGAAATGGTTTATTCAGTATAGGCTATGGCCCCTTACTGAAGGGGGTACAATTTTCACCAGTTCAAAGCCAAACAGTGGCCAGGTGTTCCAAATCTTAATCTGTAAACATGTCATTTCCAATAGACCTGTCATTTCCAGAGAAGAGAGAGAGAGAGAGAGAGAAGAAAGAGAGAAGAGAGAGAGAGAGGAGAGAAGACAGACAGACAGACAGACAGACAGACAGACAGACGACAGACAGCAGACAGAGACAGACAGAGAGACACAGAGAGAGACAGACAGACAGACAGAGACAGAAACAGAAACAGAGAGAGACAGACAAACAGACAGACAGAGACAGAAACAGAGCAAGAGACAGAGAGGGAGACAGACAAACAGACACAGACAAAACCCTAACCACATACCTCCCCCATCCCACCCCCCCCACCCCCCCCCACCTAACCCCCTCCTCGAGTCACACCAGCAAGACAGACCTAACTAACAACTCACCTTATCGGAGACGTCGTCCTTCAAGGCGGCCGTCTTGTGGTAGAAGTCCTCCAGGTGGATGGCGTTGGTGCCCGAGGCGGACACGGCCAGGACGCTGGCGTCCACGCGGCTGCACCTGCGGGCAGGGTTGATGCAGTACTCCTCCAGCTCGATGGGCTCGTTCGGGATCACCAGCACCAGCGTGTACAGACCTTGCTCCGGCTGCGGAGGCGGCGTGTGGAGGATACCACCAGTCAGGTCAGGTCAAGTCATGCCAAGTCATGTCAGGTCAAGTCAAATCATGTTCAGTCAAGTCATGTCAAGTTATGTTAGGTCAAATCATGTCCAGTCAAATCATGTTCAGTCAAGTCATGCCAAGTCATGTCAGGTCAAGTTAAATCATGTCCAGTCATGTCCAGTCAAATCATGTCAAGTCAAATCATGTCCAGTCATGTCAAGTCAAATCATGTCCAGTCATGTCAAGTCAAATCATGTTCAGTCATGTCAAGTCAAATCATGTTCAGTCATGTCAAGTCAAATCATGTCCAGTCAAGTTATGTCAGATCAAGTCCAATCATGTCCAGTCAAGTCAGGTCAGGTCAGGTCAAGTTAGTTAGGTCAAGTCATGTCCAGTCAAGTCATGTCAAGTTATGTCAGGTCAAATCATGTCCAGTCAAATCATGTCCAGTCATGTCAAGTTAAATCATGTCAGGTCAAGTCAAATCATGTCAAGTCAAATCATGTCCAGTCAAATCATGTCCAGTCATGTCAAGTTATGTTAGGTCAAGTCAAATCACGTCCAGTCAAATCATGTCCAGTCATGTCCAGTCAAATCATGTCCAG
>CM060325.1:23742386-23752386 GCA_030674155.1 Stramonita haemastoma | reverse complement strand
CAAACAAACACAAACAAACAACCAATCCCAAAAAAAACACGACGTGTAGCAGAAGGCATAGAAAGAAAGAAGCTAACTCAACACAACTAAACGAGGGCTGAGAAGCCCCAACTACTCCACCCTGGCGACTCCCGACACACAACACAACACACACACACACACACACAACACACACACACACACACACAACACCACACACACTACACACACACAAACACAAACACACACAAAAACACACACACACACACACACACACACACACACACCAAACCACCCAACCAACCAACCAACCCCCCAAAAAAACACGTCGTGTAGCAGAAAGGATTTGAAAGAAAGAAGCTAACTCCAACACATACTAAACGAGGCTAAGAAGCCCCTAGCTCATCCTGGGCGACTCCCGAGCACCACAACACAACACACACACCAAACACACTACACACACACACCAAACACCAAACACCACACACACGTAAACACACACACACACACACACCACACACACACCACACACACACACACACACACACAACACACAAAACACACACCAAACCAACCAACCAACCAACCAACCAACCCCCCAAAAAACACGACGTGTAGCAGAAAGCGATAGAAAGAAAGAAGCTAACTCAACACGTAGTAAACGAGGGGTAAGAAGCCCCTACTCACCCTGGCGACTCCGAGCACACAACACACACACCAAACACTCACAACCAAACACACCAACACACCACAGACACACACACACACACAAAAACACAACACACACACAACACACACACCAAACACACACACTACTACGCACACACAACACACACACACAACACACAACCACACACACACTACATACAAACCAACCAAACAAACACAAAAAAACAAACTATTCCCCCCAAAAAAACACGACTGTAGAAAGAGCCATAGAAAGAAAAGAACCTAACCCTCAACACGACCTAAACGAGGGCTAAGGCAAGGAAACGACGCACGGCAGGCACGGGCACGGCAAGGCACGAAGCAAGGCAGGGCAAGGCAAGGCAGGAAAGGGCAGGCGCAAGGCAAGGAAAAGCAAGCAAGGCAAGAAAAATTCTTTCATTCGAGGATAACAAAAACACTAAGAACCCCCCTACTAGCCTCACCCTGGGGGACTCCCAGCCGATGATGTAGATGTTGAATCCTGACTGTCCCTGCTCCGCCACATAAGATGTGGCCTTGAGCAAGTGAAACTCCATATTCTCCCTCACAAAACACAGCCACCACCAAAGGTAGGTAGGTGGGAGTGGGTAGATGGGTAGTAGGTTTTAAATTTGATTTGATTTGTTTTTGATCTATTTATTCTTTTATATCGAGGATAATGGAATTAGCACTCTTGTGCTTTTTACGTCCAGCCCCCGGGTTTTATGCAGTTTTAGAAATATCATCATTCTGTTCCCACCGGCACCCCGATGGTCCTACTCTTCCCGACAAAAAAGGGAACGGGATTTAAAACGTGTGCCAAGATTTTCCCTGCTTTTTTTTCGGTAAGGTATAGGTAGTAGGTAGGTAGGTAGGGGTAGTAGGTAGGTAGGTAGGTAGTAGGTAGGCCAGGAAAGGCGGGCAGGTCCAAGCAAAGACCAGAGACTGGACACTCCCAAAACCCGCTGAACGAACATCTTGTGTTTTGGGACACTGACCCGGGCCAAACACTGTTCAGTATGGTCAAGCTAGCTCCCAAGGGCCCCGTAAAAGGAAAAAGGTGTCCCATAACCTATGTGGTCGAAGGGTGGGGAGGCGCAAAAACCTCAGCTTTTTCTAGGGACAATCACACTGAAGACGGGGGCCCCATCTCCTCTCCCTCCCCGCGGCTTTACCTTCCCCGACCCTATAGGGCAGGTACTAAATTGGACAGCTGGTGAACTGGGGGGGAACAGTACTGAACCCAAAGGGCGCGCAACGGTCCACCTATCCGCTTGGTAACCACGCTCGATGCTGCCAAAACCTTCGCTTCGGAAAAGCGAGTGCTCTGACCAACAGAAGCGGGTCGGGCCTACAAACCAAATAATGCTGTGCTTCTCCCCTTGTAGGGAAAGGATTGCCAGGGGGGCTGTCATAAAAAAATACCACCCCCCAAACCTTCTGGAAATTCTGTGCTAGCAATTCTCTCTTTTCTATCCCGTCTTGTTTCTGACGTGTTCCTTTTTCTTCTTCCTCTTCTTCTTTCCTTTTTCTTCTTCTTCTTCTCCTTCTTCCCGTCACATCTTTCTTTTACCCATTTCCTGCCTACTGGGTTCATTCTCCTCCTTTTATTCCGCCAAGAAAGATTTTCAAGGATACACTCTCCATGCCGAAGGGGGATGTCTAGGGCCCTTTACCTTGTCAGGTGCTTAACATGGCGCAAAGGGAGTGTCGCTCATAATTATGATAGACAACTAAGTGAAATATAAAGGGCGTTTACAAAGAAGAAAAAGAAAAGAAGAAGAGAAGAAAAAGAAAAGAAGAAGAAAAGAAGAGAAAGAGAAGAAAAGAAGAAGGAAAGAAGAGAAGAAAAGAAGAAGAAAAGAAGAAGTAGAAGAAGAAGGAGAAAAAGAAGAAGAAAAGAAAAAAAGAAAAGAAGAAAAGAAGAAAAGAAGAAGAAAAAAGAAGAAAAGAAGAAGAAAGAGAAGAAGAAGGAGAAAAGAAGAAGAAGAAGAAGAAGAAGAAAAAAGAAGAAGATATACAGTGCTAACCCGTTTCCGTAACCTACCCAAAGCTGACATGAATTACGGTATCTTAACATGCCATATCTGATCTTCTGCATTGGGAATACATGAAGCTAACGAAGGCACTAGCAAGTCAGCACTGAACTTTACCTGGAGATTTGTAAAAAAACCCCCACACCCACCATTAATTCACTAGACGCCGCCGAGATTCGCCCGCGACTTCATTCACTACCATGGGAGAGAGAGCATCCCTTTATCGTGTGAACCCGGGACACGAACACACCACACACACCACGCAACGCACACACACACACACACGTACCACCACACAACACACACACAAAAACACCACAACGCAACACACACACACACACGCGCGCGCGCGCGCACACACACACACACGCATACACACACCCGCGCCGCGCGCGCGCGCGCGCGCATAAAAACACACTCACACAGACACAACACAGATACACAATAAAAGAATATTTTTTAAAAATAATAATAATAAACAACACACAACGTACACACTCAAAGTACACACTCACGTAAAACACCAACACACACACACCCACACACACACACACACCCCACCCCCACACACAAACACACCACAGAGCACAGCAGCAGCAGACAAACAAACAAACAAACACAGTAGAGGGGGGGAAACGGCAGCAGTAGGGCGGGCACCTGAGGTACCGGAAGAGCTTGTCATCCCCCTGCACCCAAAACCCATGTTCCTCAGGAAAGCTGTCCTGGAGTCGTCCTCCACCAGGGAGGGTTTGTTCAGCAGCCGTTTCATCCTCTTCCTCCAGATCCTGCAACCAATAACAACGACAACCCCACCACACAAATAAAAATAATAAATTTTAAAAGAATTTTACAAAATAAAAAAAATAAATAATTTTTTTAAAGCAACACAACAAAAAAAAAATATATTCATTTTTTGTGTTGTGTTGCTTTAAAAAAATTATTTATTTAATTATTTTGTAAAAATTCTTTATATTTATTATTTTTATTTGTGTGGTGCTGTTGTCGTTGTTATTGGTTGACAGGATCTGGAGGAGAGGATGAAACGGCTGCTGAACTACCCTCCCCTGGTGAGACGACTCCCAGGACAGCATCCTGATGAACATCGCTGGGTGCAGGGGGATGACAAGCTCTTCCAGTACCTCAAGGTGCCCGCCCACCTGCTGCCGCTTTCCCCCCCTCCCTACTTGTTTGTTTGTTTGTTTTGTCTGCTGCTGCTGCTGCTCTGTGTGTGTGTGTGTGTGTGTGGTGTGTGTGTGTGTGTGTGTTGTGTGGTGTGTGTGTACGTGAGTAGTGTACGTCGAGTTGTACGTGTGTGTGTTTATTATTATTATTTTTAAAAAAAAATATTCTTTATTGTGTATCTGTGTGGTGTCTGTGTGAGTGTGTGTATGCGCGCGCGCGCGCGCGCGCGCGTGTGTGTGTATGCGTGTGTGTGTGTATGCCGCAGCGCGCGCGCCGTGTGTGTGTGTGTGTGCGTTGTGTGGTGTGTTGTGTGTGTGTTGTGTGTGTGTGTACGTGTGTGTGTGGTGTGCGTGCGTGCGTGTGTCGTGTGTTCGTGTACACGTTTCACACGATCAAGTATGCCTCTCTCCCATGGGTGAATGAAGTCGCGGGCTCGAATCTCGGCGGCGTCTAGTGAATATAATGGGGGTAGTTGTACGATCTCCCAGGTCAACGTTCAGTGCAGACTTGCTATTGCCTTCGTTAGCTTCATGTATATACACAATGCAGAAGATCAGATATTGCATGTATAAAGATACCGTCATTCATGCAGGCTTTGGGTAGGTTTACGGAAACAGGTTCCTAGCACAGTATATCTTCTTCTTCTTCTTCTTCATTCTTCCTTCTCTTCTTCTTCTTCTCCTCTTCTTCTCTTTCTTCTTCTCTTCTTCTTCTTCTTCTTCTTCTTCTTCTTCTCTTCTTCTTCTTCTTCTTTCTTCTTTCTTCTTTTTCTCCTTCTTCTTCTACTTCTTCTTCTTCTTCTTCTTCTTCTTCTTCTTCTTCTCCTTCTTCTTCTTCTTCTCTATTCTTCTTCTTCTTCTTCTTCTTCTTCTTTTTCTTCTTCTTCTTCTAATTTCTCCTTCTTCTTCTTTGTCGAACGCTCATATAGGTCACTAAGTTGTCTATCATAATTATGAGCGACACTGCCTTGCGCCATAGTTAAGCACCTGACAAGTCAGCCTAGCACAACCGCCTTCGGCATGGAAAGAGCTGTATCCTTGAAATCTTTCTTGGCGGAATAAAAAGGCAGGAGAATGAACCCAGAAGGCAGAAAATGGGTAAAAGATAGATGTGACGAGAAGAAGGAGAAGAAGAAGAAGAAGAAGAAGAAGAAGAGGAAGAAAAAAAGGAACACGTCAGAAACAAAGACAGGATAGAAAAGAGAGAATTGCTAGCACAGAATTTCCAGAAGGTGGGGATGTATTTATACTGACAGCCCCCCTGGCATCCCTACCCTACAAGGGGGAGAAGCACAGCATTATTTGGTTGTAGGCCTCGCCCAGCTTCAGTGGTCAGAGCACTCGCTTTTCCGAAGCAAAGGGTTAGGCAGCATCGAGCGTGGTTACCAAGCGGATAGTGACCGTTTGCGCGCCTTGGCTTCAGTACAGTTCCCCCCAGTTCACCCCAGCTGTCAATGAGTACCTGCCCTCTATAGGGTCGGGGAAGTAAAGCCGCGGCGAGGAAGGAGATGGGCGCCGTCTTCAGTGTGATAGTCCCTAGAAAAGCTGAGGTCTTTGACGCCTCGCACCCTACGACCACATAGGTTATGGACACCTTTACCTTTTACGGCCTTGCAGCTAGCTTGCATCCATACCTGACACAGCTGTTTGGCCCGGGTCAGTGTCAAGACACAATGATGTCTCGTTTAGCGGGTCTTGGAGTGTCCAGTCTCTGGTCTCATTGCTGACCTGCCTGCCTGCCTGCCTGCCTACCTACCTACCTACCTACCTACCTACCTACCTACACTACCTACCTACCTACCTACCTACCTACGAACTCACGCAGAACATCTTGCGCACACGTTAAATCCTGTTCCGTTTTTCGTAAGAGTAGGCCATCCCTGTGCCGGTGGGAACAGAACTGATGATATTTCCAAACTGCATACACACGGGTCTGGACGTAAAAAAGCACAAGAGTGCTAATTCCATTATCCTCGATATAAAAGAATAAATCAGATCAAATCAAATCAAATCAAATCAAAACCTACCTACCCATCTACCTACCTACCTACCTACCTACCTGTGGCTGGCTGGCTGTGTTGTGCAGGAGAACATGGAGATTCACTTCCTCAAGGCCAACTCTATCGTGGCGGAGCAGGACAGTACAGGACTTCAACATCTACATCATCGGCTCGGGAGTCGCCAGGGTGAGGCTAGTAGGGGGCTTCTTAGTTGTTTATCTGTTATCCTCGAATGAAAGAATTTGCCTTGCCTTGCCTCTTTGCCTTGCCTTGCCCTGCCCTGCCCTGCCTTGCCCTGCCTGCCTTGCCTTGCCGTGCCTTGCCGTGCCGTGCCGTGCCGTGCCGTGCCGTGCCTTCCTTAGCCCTCGTTTAGGTCGTGTTGAGTTAGCTTCTTCTTTCTATGGCCTTCTGCTAAAACGTCTTGTTTTTTTGGGGGAATAGTTTGTTTGTTTTGTGTTTGTTTGGTTGGTTTGTATGTAGTGTGTGTGTGTTTTTGTGTTGTGTGTGTGTGTGTGTGGCCGTAGTGTGTGGTGTGGTGTGTTGTGTGGTGTGTTGTGTTTGTGGTGTGTTGTGTGTGTGTGTGTGTGTTTGGTGTTTTGGTGTGAGTGGTTTTTTGTGTGCTCGGGAGTCGCCAGGTGAGCTAGGGCTTCTTTGCCCTCGTTTACTACGTGTTGAGTTAAGCTTCTTTCTTTCTATCGCTTTCTGCTACACGTCGTGTTTTTTGGGGTGGTTGGTTGGTTGGTTGGTTGGTTTGGTTGTGTGTGTGTGTGTGTGGTGTGGGTGTGTGTGTGTGTGTGTGTGTGTTTTGTGTGTTGTGTTGTACGTGTGTTGTGTTTGGTGTTTGGTGTGTGTGTGTATGTGTTTGGTGTGTGTGTGTGTTGTGTGCTCGGGAGTCGCCAGGATGAGCTAGGGGCTTCTTAGCCCTCGTTTAGTATGTTTTGAGTTTAGCTTCTTTCTTTCTATCCCTTTCTGCTACACGACGTGTTTTTTTTGGGGGTTGGTTGGTTGGTTGGGTGGGTTTGGTGTGTGTGTGTGTGTGTGTGTGTTGTGTGTGTTGTGTTTGTGTTTGTGTGTGTGTAGTGTGTGTGTGTGTGTGGGGTGTTTGTTGGTGTGTGTGTGTGTGTGGTGTGTTTTGTGTGCTCGGGAGTCCCAGGGTGACTAGTTGGGGCTTCCCCAGCCCTCGTTTAGTTCGTGTTGATTAGCTTCTTTCTTTCTATCGCCTTCTGCTACACGTCTCGTTTTTTTTTGGGATTGGTTGTTTGTTTGTGTTTGTTTGTTTGGTGTGTTTGTAGTGTGTGTGTGTGTGTGTATGTGTAGTGTGTGTGTGTGGTGTGTGTTGTGTTGTGTGGTGTGTGTGTGTGTACTGTGTGTATGTGTGTGTGTGTGTGTGTGGTGTGTGTGTGTGTGTTTACCAAATAGGCATTCTTGAGATTGGATTGAGAGTCTTGTCTATGTCTGTGTGTCTGTGCTGTCTGTCTGTCTGTGCTGTCTTTCTGTCTCACTGTCTCTGTCTGTCTGTCTGTCTGTCTGTCTGTCTGTCTGTCTGTCTCTTAATGTGTGTGTGCGCGCGTGCACACAGCGCGTGCATGTGTGTGCGCATGTGTATGTGTGCGCACGGGCGCGCGTGTATATGTGTGTTGTGTACTCGCGCGTTTTCCTGCATGCATGTGCGCGCGCGTGCGTTGTGTGCATATTCTACTACTATGTTTGCATGGTGGACGTTGCTTGCAGCTGGAACGCATGCGGGGTGCCTTCAGCGTGAGCGTGTTGGACTACCTGACCACGGGCAACGTGGTGGGGAGATCAACTTCCTCACCAAGGCTGTCCGCCACAAGACCGTGGCGCTGTGAAACGGCCGTCACCGTACGTGCTACTTGTGCAGTGGGTGCGGTGTGGTGTTGTGGGGTGGGTGTGGTGGTGAGTGTGGTAGGGGTGGGGTGACGATCCTTTCCTGACCAAGTCCACAGTCAATCCTACTGACCAATCCACAATCCTGACCAATCCACAATCCTCCTGACCAATCCACACTCAATCCTCCTGGCCAATCCACGATTCTCCTGACCAATCCACGATTCTCCTGACCAATCCACGATCCTCCTGACCAATCCACGATCCTCCTGACCAATCCACGATCCTCCCGACCAATCCACAATTCTCCTGGCCAATCCACACTCAATCCGCCTGGCCAATCCACACTCAATCGATCGGTGATCGGTGGTCTAGGTGGTCACGCGCCTTGCCTAGAAAGCAAAAAGCCCGGTCGGAGTGTGCGGGTTCGTACCCCGTTTGGACCGAAAACTTTTCCCCATCCACTAGACCCTGAGTGGTGGTCTGGGCGCTAGTCTTTCGGATGAGACGATAAACCGAGGTCCCGTGTGTTACACATCACTATTTAGCGCACGTAAAAGTACCCACGGCAACAAGGGGGTTGTCCCTGGCAAAATTCTGTAGAAAAAAGCCACTCTGATAGGGAAACAAATACAGTTGCATGCAGAAAAAAAAAAAAATGGGTAGGCGCTGCACATGTGGCGACACGCTCTCCCCGGGGAGAGCAGCCCGAATTTCACGCAGAGAAATCTGCTGTGACATAAAATGGTACAAAACAAAACAAAACAATCCTCCTGACCAATCCACAACGATCCTCCTGACCAGTCCACAACGATCCTCCTGACCAGTCCACAACGATCCTCCTGACCAGTCCACAACGATCCTCCTGACCAATCCACAACGATCCTCCTGACCAGTCCACAACGATCCTCCTGACCAGTCCACAACGATCCTCCTGACCAGTCCACAACGATCCTCCTGACCAGTCACAACGATCCTCCTGACCAGTCCACAACGATCCTCCTGACCAGTCCACAACGATCCTCCTGACCAGTCCACAACGATCCTCCTGACCAGTCCACAACGATCCTCCTGACCAGTCCACAACGATCCTCCTGACCAATCCACAACGATCCTCCTGACCAATCCACAATGATCCTCCTGACCAATCCCCGATCCTCCTGACCAGTCCACAATCATTCTGACCAATGTACGATCCTCCTGACCATTCCACGATCCTCCTGACCATTCCACACTCAATCCTCCTGACCAATTCATGATCCTCCTGACCAATCCAACAACAATCCTCCTGACCAATCCACAATCCTCCTGACCAATCCACAATCATCCTGAGCAATCCACGATCCTCATGACCAACCCACAATCCTCCTGACCAATTCCACAATCCTCCTGACCAATCCACGATCCCTCCTGACCAATCCACAACAATCCTCCTAACCAATCCACGATCTTCCTGACCAATCCATAACGATCCTCCTGACCAATCCACGATCCTCCTGACCAATCCTCACGATCATCCCGACCAATCCTCCTGACCAATCCACAATCAATCCCCCTGACCAATCCACAATCCTCCTGACCAATCCACAATCCTCCTGAACCAATCCTCTGACCAATCCACAACGATCCTCCTGACCAATCCACAACGATCCTCCCGACCAATCCTCAATCCTCATGACCAATCCATAATCAATCCTCCTGACCAATCCACAATCCTCATGACCAATCCACATCCTCATGACCAATCCACACTCAATCCTCCTGACCAATCCACAATCCTCATGACCAATCCACAATCCTGACCAATTCACAATCCTCTGACCAATCCACAACGATCTTCCTGACCAATCCACACTCAATCTCCTGACCAACCCACACTCAATCCTCATGACCAATCCACAATCCTCCTGACCAATCCACACTCAATCCTCCTGACCAACCCACACTCAATCCTCAGACCAATCCACAATCCTCCTGACCAATCCACACTCAATCCTCCTGACCAACCCACACTCAATCCTCCTGACCAATCCACACTCAATCCTCCTGACCAATTCACAATCCTCATGACCAATCCACACTCAATCCTCCTGACCAATCCACACTCAATCCTCCTGACCAATCCACACTCAATCCTCCTGACCAATTCACAATCCTCATGACCAATCCACACTCAATCCTCCTGACCAATCCACACTCAATCCTCCTGACCAATCCACACACAAATCCTCCTGACCAATTCACAATCCTCATGACCAATCCCACACTC
>CM060325.1:23734886-23737386 GCA_030674155.1 Stramonita haemastoma | reverse complement strand
ATGATTAAAGTGAAATAGTGAAATAGACTCCAGTGTATTTTGAGACATTCTCATTTTTTAAAAAGATTTTCTCATACGTAAGTCATTAATGATGATCAAATTTCGAGTACACTTGACTCAAATGCATTCTAAGCTATTCTGAAAACCAATCATTACCACTTAATCTTTGCATGAAATTCTTCTATTGTATATGTAGCATTTTAGCTGGCATTAAAAATGCAAATATGTTTGGGACTTTTCCCCAGTAATTTTGCATCTTTGTTAGTATTTTTATTTAGCGTGTTTATTGAGGTAATATAACTATTTCTGCAATCTTGATTATGATGCTCAGCTTGTGAAGTTTAATGGATAATGTGCTTTTTTACATCCAGTCCCCGTGTGCAGGCAGTTTTGTAAATTTTATCATCCATTCCCACCGGTACACAATGGCCTACTCTTCTGAAAAGCGGAACGCTAACGTGTGCACAAGATGTTTGCGTGCGTTTACACACGTGACCTGGTTTATAGTGTCATCCGAAGGACTTTTATGGGAAGTGGAGTCAGCTCTGATGTTAACTCCAGGCGCGACGAAGAATCCTCTTGAACGAGATTGGAACCCGGGTCAGCAGATCACGAGCGCATCACTCTGACCAGCAGGCTTTCCTGTCCTGTCCCCAAGAGATGAGGCACACCCCGCTGGTTACAACTGTCACTGCCAACAAGATCATTGCACCATGCTGTAGTGGCTGCGCCTGGGGAGCGCTAGAACGCAGCTAGTGGGTCCGTGGTTTGGCCACGGCTTTAGCACCGCGCAGTCAATCAGCCCCACTTTCTTCTTCTCTCTTCTCTCTTCTTCTTCTTCTTCTCTTCTTCGCTTCTTCTTCTCTTCTTCTCTCTCTCTTCTTCTTCTTCTTCTTCTTCTTCTTCTTCTCCTCTCTCCTCCTACCTCCTCCCTCCTCCTCCTCCTCCTCTCTCTCCTTCCTTCTCCTCTTCTTCTTCTTCTTCTTCTTCTTCTTCTTTCTTTCTTCTTCTTCTTCTTCTTCTTCTTCTTCTTCTTCTTCTTCGTTCTTCTTCGTCGTCGTCGTCCGTCGTCGTCGTCGTCGTCGTCGTCTTCGTGTGAAGACAGCAACTATTGTCTGTCATATGAGCGAAAATGCATTGCGCTGCCGTTAAGCGCCTGACAAGTCGGGCTCAGCGCATCCGACTAGAGCATGAGACAGAACTGTTATCTTCTAAGTCTTTGGGAGTGGGGGGGGGGGGGGGGGGGTAGGAAGGAGGTGCATGAGAATGGACCAAGAAGGCAGAAAATGAATAAGAAGGTGACCAGGGGAAAAAGGAACGAGGCAGAAACAAAGAGAGGGACAGAAAAGAGGGAATTCCTGCACAGAATTTTTTTTCCTGAGAGCTCTTAATACTGACAAGCCCCCAGGTGTCCATCCCCGCGCGGGAGGAAAGTGGTAGATGAATGTTAAGGAAAGAGTGGTGGTGTGGGTAGATGGCTGACTGACTGACTGACTGACTGACAGATTGATTGATTGATTGATTGATTAATCGTTGATTGATTGATTTGCAGTACGTGCGGAAGCCCGACACTCAAGGGGTAGGAATGGATATGAGGAGCGACTCCATCCACTCTTCCTGTTCCAGCTATGACAGGGTCATCTCCAGTGAAACTTATTCGCTGTACGTATCTATCTGCACTGCTCTCTCTCTGTCTCTTGTCTCTGTCTCTGTCTGTGTCTCTGTCTGTCTCTCTCTGTCTGTCTGTCTCTCTCTGTCTCTTGTTTCTTGTCTCTGTCTCTGTCTGTCTCTCTGTCTGTCTGTCTCTGTCTGTCTGTCTCTGTCTCTTGTCTCTTGTCTCTTCTCTCTGTCTCTGTCTCTGTCTCTGTCTCTGTCTCTGTCTCTGTCTCTCTCTCTCTCTCTCTCTCTCTCTCTGTGTGTGTGTGTGTGTGTGTGTGTGTGTGTGTGTGTGTGTGTGTGTGTGTGTGGTCATACAAAAAATGTCGAATGATTGTCTATCTCTATTTTGAGATATGTTTTCCTGTCATGAACACCGCAAAAAATCTTTTATGCTAAATCTCTCACTGTTTTATAAAGTGGAAGTCCCATTCTTGCCATCTGCATAAAATTGTTTTTCTTTAAACTAGTATATAAAAAAAAACTTTAACACTTGGAACACCTCCATTTTCCCCATACATACCCCAAACCCATTTTCATAAAATTTGTAACGAATATTTGATACCCAGTTTCTTTTGCTTCTCACAACCAAATCATACAACATTCTGTAGACTTTCTTCGGTAGTCTAACATCATCCATTGCTACTAACTTTAACCAATAACAAAATATACAGCGTATCAGAGAGTTAATATAAATAGGAAGACTGTGTGTTTCACTGTAAACGAAGTCATTTAGGGTTGTTCTCCTTTTAACACCCAGACACTTTTTCAATGCAAACAAAATTGATGCACTTGTTCACACTGACGTAACGTGCTGCATTGTCTAGACCCCAGAGCTCTGCTC
>CM060325.1:23722386-23732386 GCA_030674155.1 Stramonita haemastoma | reverse complement strand
CTCGCTATGTATCCAAGATCTGTTTATATATTTTTTTAATTTGTCCTCTTCTGAGAAAAAAACAAAAGACGTCGTTAAAACTGAGCAAATTTATAGTCGAGAGTAAAGTTGCATGAAATTGATGAAAAGATTGCTATATTTCTACTTCTGTCACATGCAGTGTTGTAAAATTTTTTAACCTTTTCGCTGCTGACCTATTTTGCTCAGGCCTATGCTGAAGAAATTTTCAGAAACAGACAAAAATCACGCATATGATTTTCAATTGCTTTTAATTCAGGAAATTCCTAAGATAGCTACATAAAAGTATATACTGAATGAAAGGAAATTGAATGAAGATTGTATTTGTGACAATTTTAAAAAATATATGAATATACAGACACACGTGCGCGCGCGCGCAGGCACGCACGCACGCGCGCGCACACACACACACACACACACACACACACACACACACTGATCTTCACACAAACACACAGCCAGGGAGCCAGGGCAGATGTCAGCAAGAACAATAGCTCATCAACAAAACAAACAGACACACACACTGATAACTGGCAGCTAACGAGTAGCCTAGGTGACAAGTGACACACGAGGTCGCAACCACTTCAAAGTAGATCAAACACATCGGCCACTCACTGAGTGGCTCGCTGGCTCACTGACCAAGCCTTGACCAAAGGTGCAACCATACGATACACACATTTAGTTGTTCTGTTTATGAATAAACAGAGAAAAAAAGCAATATAAATATGTTATAAAACGAATAAAGCCCTCAAATATACCCAACTGCATCTCGAAGGATACGATCTTCATGTTCCGATTCAGACCACGAGTACGCAGAAGTTTCTTCCGGATCAAAACCCGAGTTGTTTGCATCAACTTCGCAAAGTTCGATGTCAACTGAATAAAAAAAACAAAAAACAAACCCTAATCTCCACTATCTTGATCTCTATAAATTTCATCAATAACCTCGGCAACTGTATAAGTCAGTTGAGAGACAGCCATTGCTTGGAAAACCCAAAAAATTGAACTTCGCAGTACCTTGTTTACCTTGCCGATTGAACGTCATACAATATGCAAATAACTTGAACAAATGGGACTCGTGGGTTGAAGATACATCAAGGGAGCTAAACAAATCATAATAAGAAGGATTTTCAGCAATGCTGAGCGAAACAGAGAGAGCGTTGGTTCATGACGAGCGGCGCTCGTCAACACAGCATTGCAGGTGGCGGTTTCTATGACGAGCGCCGCTCGTCAACAGCGCAGTGTAGGGGTTAAGTTGTTTTTTTTGCGGGGGGAGGGGGGGGGGGGGCTGTTTATGCAAATAATGTGCGTTAAAGTTAATTCTGTTAGTAGAAACCCTACCTCGCCCAAGAGGCGTCAAATGGGAATTACATTTATTGTATTGTATTGTATTGTATTGTATTGTATTGTATACCACTTGAAATCACGGCAGAGTTGTCTGAAATTCAGGCTGCTCCTCCTATAGGCCTAGAGAGCGCATGACAAGAGCAGCGCGAACCACCCTTTTTTTTTTTTCTCTCTTCTTTTCCTGATTGTATGTGTGCTTGTTCCCTATCACAGTGGCTTTCTTTCTTTCCTGTACAGAACTTTGCCAGGGACAACTCTCTTGTTGCCGTGGTTTTTTTTGTTTATGTTTTTTATGTTTGTTTGTTTTTTTAAATCTCCGCGCTAAATATGTGTATACACATGGGACCTCGACTTTTTATTGCCTCATCCAAAAGACTACCCCACCTAGACCACCCCTCACAGTCTAGTGGATTGAGCGGAGCGAGATAGAAAAAGTTTCGGGTACAAACAAGGGGGGGGGGGGAGAGAGAGGGGGGGATCGACCCACCACCACCACCACCACCAATAGGCTACTTCAAACCCGAACTTATCGCTGTCATGCAAGGCGCAGTACGGGCGTGTGCGTTGTAAGCTCTTTAAACCAGCGATTGACGGATGGATGGATGAGATGGATGTACCCGCATTGAACCTCAACCTCTTTGACATGTGTGTGTGTGTGTGTGTGTGTGTGCGTTGGTTTCGTGCGTGCGGTGCGTGTGCGTGCGTGCGTGCGTGCGTGCGTGTGTGCGTGCGTGCGTGCGTGCGTGCGTTTGTGTGTGTGTGCACACAGAGAGGACGCCAAAGCGCGCTCCCACTTGCCGCACGGGGCAACCTGGGTCATGTCGGACACCTGGGACTACCCCATCATGGACGAGGAATCGCATTTCCGGAAAAGCAGCTCCTCGAACAAACCCTACAAATCCAGCTCCGAATCCAGCTCCGACGAGCAATGAGCAAGCAAGCAAGCAAGCACCTATGCCCCCCCCCCTCCCCCCTCCCCCTCCAGTAGGCCCCGGGGAAGTGTGCAGCTGCAGTCCTGGCAGTGTTGCTGTATGTGTAGGAGCTGCCACACTTTCTCTGCCAAGGACAGACCCTCCCCTCCCCCCCCCCCCCCCCCCCCCTTTACGAATACGAAAACTTTATTGTCTCTAAAAAGGGGCAAGAAATTCATGTGGGGGGTTTCAAGCAAGCGTGGCTGAAAACAAACAACATTTTTTTTGGTTCGGATGCTGTCACAGTGTGTGTGTGTGTGTGTGTGTGTGTGTGTGTGTGTGTGTGTGTGTGTGTGTGTGTGTGTGTGTATTTTGAATTTTTATTTATTTTATGTATTCTTTTATCCTCTGTGTGTGTGTGTGTTAGTTAGTTGGTTAGTGTGTGTGTGTGTGTGTGTGGTGTGTGTGTGTGTTAGTCAGTGTGTGTGTTAGTGTGTGTGTGTGTGCCCGCGCGCGCACAAATTCATTTAACAACACAAGCTGTGATATTAGACAGGAAAAGAGAGAGAGAGAGAGAGAGAGAGAGAGAGAGAGAGAGAGGAGGATGAGAGAGAGAGAGAGAGAGAGAGAGGTATGTTGGGAGGGGGAGGACCTGAAGTTAGAATGTATGGAGAAGAGAGGGAATCTCAAAAAAAAAAGGGGTGGGGGGGGGGGGGGGGGAGTTGCACGCACTTACGAAGTTGACCTGGGAGATGGTAAAAATCCCCACCCTTCATTTACCAGTTGACGCCGAGATTCGAACCCACGACTTCATGGACCATGGGATTGAAGTCGAGCGGTCTTGACCACTCGGCTATAGCGTCCATAAAAAAGCATGTGTACATGGCAAACACAGCAGATAAGAAAGCCTGTGCTTCCTGGAAAGGCTAAAGAAAAAAAAAGTGATTTTTATAATATTGCCTTTCATCACTCTTTATTCATCTTGGGATGTAGTTTTGAAGTAAATCAAAACTATTTTGATAGGATTCTTTTCTTTTAATCTATCTATATCTCAAGTTTGGATGTTTTGTGTTTTTTTTTTCTTTTTAAAATGTATTTTATATATGTACGGACTTTCATCATCACGGTGTGTGTGTGTGTGTGTGTGTGTGTGTGTGTGTGTGTGTGTGTGTGTGTGTTGGGGTGTGTGTGTGTGTGTGCGCGTGCGTGCGTGTGTGCTTGTGTGCATGCGTGCGTGCGTGTGTGTGTGTTTGCAAGACATCACGTGAAAACAAACGTTTTAAGAATTCAAGTAAAGCTGGCATGTTGTATATAATTTGCATGCGAGTTTATGATGACTTTTTGAAAAGTCTGTTCTTTCTGTGTTCTCTCTATCAGTTGAAGTGAAGAGAAGGCCAAAAGAAACCAAAAAAATGAAGAGAGAAGTGTTATGGAGTGTTCTTTCTCGCCAGGTTTGGACTGGCTGCTTTTGTGTGGTGAACAGGAACGGGATGTGTCGTGTCGTGTGTGTGAACGCATAATATGTGTGGATGGCATTTATTTCTTTGTTCTTTTATTTTGTTGATAATGGAATAAGCACTCGTGTGCTTTTTTTCTTATACATCCAGTCCACGTGTGTATGCAGTTATGCAAACACTGCGTATATATAATTATATGGGAACATCTTTACATTTTTACATCTTTTTCTACATATAAAATGCTATCAATAATTGAGAAAACAAAGTTGAGAAAAAGAGGTGCAGATAACCAGTTACAAACTATCATAAACACGATTTTTGTCCAATTTTCAAAACTGAAAAAAACACAAAAAAAAAAAACACCCCTCCCCCCCAAAAACAACAACAAATCACTGTAGCATTTGAGGAATTATTGAGTAAGGACCATGCTTTTGGCTTCACACACACACACACACACACACACACACACACACACACACACACACACACACAACACGCATGTGTATGTATATAATTATATATATATATAATTATATATATATATATAATTATATATATAATTATATATATATAATTATATATATATATAATTTTATATATATATATAGATATCTGTGTGTGTGTATTTGTAGCTGATGAATCTGCTTGATAAAAACAGGTATACAGCACATATAATAGAATATGCAAATGTGTGCACTAATTGCAAAGAAAAGGAAGGATGGCTAGCAAGTCAATCAAACGAAGCCCACGGTAACGAAAGCCAATTCAGTTGACTGGGTTTTTTAAAAATCATAGTTAAGCTGGCCTCCTCTTCCTTCCCTCTCGTCTTATGTATACTTTGCTGCTGTTTATTGGGAATTAGCAGCTCCCCCCTCCCCCAATAAAACATAACAGTAGCTGTACACATTCACTGAGTACTTTGACCGACACATCTTTGCTTAAAGCTTTGTTTCCTTTGCAAAAAATATAGGTGTAAATGTAGTAAAGGTGTGCCCATAACCTATGGGGTCGTTGGGGAGCGAGGCATCAGACCTCAGCTTCTCTAGGGGCCAGCATATTGAGGGTGACGCCTATCTCCTCTCCCTCGCTGCTTTTACATTCCATGACCCTAAAGAGGGCAGATACCCATTGATAGTTGGGTGAGCTGGGGGGCTGTACCTTCAGTACAGCCAAGGCGCGCAAACGGTCACCCATCCACTTTGTGACCACGCTCAATGCTACTTAACCTTAGCTTTGGGGGAAAGCGAGTGCTCTGACCACTGAGCTATCACATGCAACAATGCCTTTTTTAAACTTGATTTTTATTGTTGTTGTTGTTATTCTGTTGCTTTTGTTCTGGCAGTAGTGAAAATGCTGAAGATAACTGTATTTCTACATCCTTCTTTTGCTCTTAAAAAAATTCCTGTGACATGAATGAAGCAGTAATATGCGCACTATAATCGCAATGTCAGCATGCTACATACCGCATAGGAATGGAATCTTGTGTGTTGATGGCGATGTGCGTGCTTTGTGAGAGGATGATATTGTTGTTGTGCGTTCCCCAGCTGAACACTCTGGGGGTCACCCACAATGTGCACTCATCCCACCAGGCAATCACTGTATGATTGAAATTAGGGGGACGGATAGCCTAGTGGTCAGAACATTGCGCTGGCAATTTGACGACCCGGGTTCGAGTCCGGTCGAGATTTTTCTCCTGGAGTTAACATCAGTGCTGACTCCACTCTCCCCAAAAGTCCTTCGGATGAGACTTTAAACCGAGGCCCCGTGTGCGAACGCACGCAGAACATCTTGCGCACACGTTAAATCCTGTTCCGCTTTTCGTAAGAGTAGGCCATCGTGTGCCGGTGGGAACAGATGACAATATTTACAAAACTGCATACACATGGGGACCGGATGAAAAAAAGCACACGATTGCTTATTCTGTTATCCTCGATATAAAGGAATAAATAAATAAAACAAGAAATAAAATTAGACAGTGAATGAGAAGTGTGCGTGTATTGAGAGAAAATAACATGCAATACAAGGGACAAAAACGATAAAAACAGCAAACAAAAAAGGAACAACAAAAACAAAACAAAACAAGAAAAATACACACACACACACACACACACGCACGCACGCACACCCGCGCGCGCGTGCGGGCGTGTGTGTGTGTGTGTGTGTGTGTGTGTGAGAGAGAGAGAGAGAGGATTTTATTCTTCATTTATTCTATTTCGGGGACAATGGAATGAGCACTCGTGTGCCTTTTTGCACCCAGTCCCCGTGCGCGTGCGTATGCAGTTTTTGTAAATTATCTGTTACCACCGGCACACAATGGCCTACTCTTTCAAAAAGCGGAACAGGTTTTAACGTGTGCGTTCGCACACGGGACCTCGGATGATAGTCTCATCCGAAGGGGAGGGATCGAGAGAGAGAGTTTTATAATTGATATTATTATTACGAGAGGGGGAGAGAGAGAGAGAGAGAGAGTTTTATAATTGATTTTTTCTCACGACAAGGGAGAAAACTTTGTTTCAATAACCTGTTATGTGGAAGAGTTATTTCTCTTCCTGCAAACAGGGGAGCGTTGCTTCGATACTTTTTTTTTTCTTCTTCTTTTTTTTTTTTCTTCTTTTTTTTTTTTTGTGAATGCTCTGTTGTCAGTAATCATCTAGATACATTTCCCCCCTGAATTTATTATTAGTCTCTCTGTCAGAATCTCTTTGATTCTGTGGAAAGTTGCCTTTAATTTTTGATGAGAGCACACCACACACACACACACACACACACACACGCACGCACGCACGCACGCACGCACGCGCGCACACACACACACACACACACACACACACACACACACACACACACACACACACACATCGTTCTGTCAGAATATCTTGCGCACACGTTAAATCCTGTTCCGCTTTTCGTAAGAGTAGGCCATCGTGTGCCGGTGGGAACAGATGACATTTACAAAACTGCATACACACGGGGACTGAATGTAAAAAAGCCCAAGAGTGCTTATCCCATTATCCTCGTTATAAATCAAATCAAATCACACACACACACGCACACGCACACAAACACACACACACACACACACACACACACACACACACACACGCGCGCGCGCGCGCGCGCGCACACACACACACACACACACACACACACACACACACACACACACACACACACATTCATTTGGCCTTTCATTCAAACCGGGAGGTCTTGGAATAAACTAAAATGAAGTGCATCTTTTGTCATCTCTCAATTTAGATTTACATCAGGGTTTTTCTTTTTTTTGGGGGGGGAGGGGGGTGATGGTGGTTTGATTTGATTTGATTTGATTCTTTTATATCGAGGATAATGGGATGAGCACTCTTGTGCTTTTTCACATCCAGTCCCCTTGTGTATGCAGTTTTGTAAATGTCATCTGTTCCCACCGGCACACGATGGCCTACTCTTACGAAAAGCAGAACAGGATTTAACGTGTGCGCAAGATGTTCTGCATGCATTCACACACGGGGCCTCGGTTTATAGTCTTATCCGAAGGACTTTGGTCCTTGGCTAGAGCTTTGAGGTTCACCAATGGTATGATTTTGCGTATGCGACAGTTCCCCCCCCCCCCCCTCCCCCCCTCCAGAAAGGTAGCTGCATTCCGACTTCTGGGACACATCAATATTTCATTTGGAGGAGACCAAGGTGTCCAAAGATCTGGGGGGTTTTGTGTTTTTTTTAATGGTTTCAAGCAATTGTGAATGACAGGCAAATTTTTCTATCCAGAATCTGTTTGTTTGGGTTTTTTTTTTAACATAGAGAATGTTTACCTTTTATTTTAATTGAAAGGTAATTGCCACGAGGAGGATATTTTCTGTCTTTTCTTCATTTTTTTTTTACCTTTTGAATTATTATTTAATCAAAAACTAATGAATATCATTCATCTGTTTAGAGAGAGACGGACAGACAGGAAGGCAGGCACACCGACCGACTGACCGACAGGCAAGCAGACCGACAGGCAGACAAACTTACAAATTGACGGACAGACAGACAAACTGCAAAACAGACAAACTGACAGACATACAGAGAGACAGAAAGGGTATTTTCAGTGAAAGACTTTTAAGAATAAGTTCCCAACCTTATATCAGCATGAATACAATACATTTTCAAAGTTGAAAAAAATCGAGTCTTTATATCACCATTAATTAGTTGTGCGCTGCCCACCATAACACTCTTGAAGCTCCGTGTGCGAACGCACGCACGCACGCAGAACATCTTCCGCACACGTTAAAACCCGTTCCGCTTTTCGGAAGAGTAAGCCATTGTGTGCCAGTGAGAAACGATGACAAAATTGACAACAATGCTTACAACAGGAACTGTATGTTAAAAAAAGCAATAAGTGCTTATACTATTATCCTCGAGATAAAAGAATGAATAAATAAAATGAAATAAATAACACACCAGGGATCATTCACACTATGTTTATGTTCACTGGGAATCATCAGTACGCACTAGATGTAGAGTCGGCGTGTATGTATGCCTGTTTTCAAAATACCTCGCCATATAGGCAGCCAAGCTCCGATTTCGAAGAATCTCCCTCTTTTTTTTATTATTATTATTATTTATTATTATTATTATTATTATTATTAGAGACTACAGATTGTGAAACAGCATTGAGCGTGGATACCAAGTGGATGGGTGACTATTTGTGCGCCTTGGTTTCAAGTACAGTCCCCCAGTTCACCCAGCTGTAAATGGGTACCTGCTCTCTATAGGGTCAGGGAAGGTAAAGCAGTGAGGGAGAAGAGAAGGGCGCCGCCCTCAATATGCTGGCCCCTAGAGAAGCTGAGGTCTCTGATGCCTCGCTCCCCAACGACCGCAAAGGTTATGGGACACTTTTACCTTTCTTATTCTGAAATATTGTAAGTGCTGTAATGGATGAAGACTATCACACACATACATACACACATACATACACACACGCACGCACGCACACACATACACACTCACACGCACACACTCACACTACCCCCTCCCACACCCACCCATACACACACACACACACACACACACACACACACACACACACACACACACACACACACACACACACACACACACACACACGCACAAAGAGGAAGGGTAGGGGGGGGTGATGAAGGGGTATGGATATAATAGACCTACAACATACCTGCACAAAGTGCGTGTCTCTCCTCTCTCTGTACTATACTGTCCGTGCGCGCGCGCGCGCGTGCGTGCGTGCGCGCACGCGCGCGCGCGTGTGTGTGTGTGTGCATGTCACTATGTGTGTGTGTGTTTTCAACCCGTGGGTATGGGTGAGTGGGTGGGTATAGTCTATATAGACACACTAACTACTATATCTATATGACTATATATACATATACGTTTTAAAAGACCACTTCTTTCACAGACTAGGCAGGTAAGGCAGGCAGGCAGGCAGGTAAGGCAGACGCCGACGAGATGGCGTGGCGAGGCGATAGCATCTTATCTGCAGCGCTATCACGGGTGTTGGGTGCCGACTGACGGGTACATGCCTGCAGGAATATCGGGTGGATAGAAGAAAAAAAATTAGGGGTGGGTGTTGTGTGTGTGTGTGTGTGTGTGGGGGGGGTGTTGGGTTGGGTTGGGGGGGGGGTGTTGTCCGTGTCATTACAAGCAAAGATTCTAGTTGTTTTTTTTTACCTACCTGTCTGTCTGCGTGCCTAAGGCGTCTGTCTGTTTCTGTCTGTCTGTCTCTGATTCTCTGACTGTCTCTCTCTGTCTCTGTCTCTTTCTCGGATTCTCTGTCTGTCTGTCTGTCTGTCTGTCTGTCTGTCTGTCTGTCTGTCTGTCTGTCTGTCTGTCTGTCTGTCTGTCTGTCTGTCTGTCTGTCTGTCTGTCTCTCTCTCTCTCTCTCTCTCTCTCTCTCTCTCTCTCTCTCTCTCTCTCTCTCTCTCTCTCTCTCCCCCATCTCTCTCTCTCCCTTCCCCCCCCCCTCTCTCTCTCTCTGGAATGTCATGTTCTGACTCGACATGACATTACGGTCACCTAATAGTGTGGGCAAGGCGGGATCGTCTGACATGAGTGTCCTGTTCGCTGCCTGTCACCGATGTCTTCATGATTGTTATCGTCCTCCCATCCGCCCCTGCCACTGTTGTTATTCATAGCCCTGCCACTGTGGTTATTCATAGCTCTGCCACTGTAGTTATTCATAGCTCTGCCACTGTAGTTATTCATAGCTCTGCCACTGTAGTTATTCATAGCCCTGCCACAGTTGTTATTCATAGCTCT
>CM060325.1:23669800-23717286 GCA_030674155.1 Stramonita haemastoma | reverse complement strand
AGAGAGAGAGAGAGAGAGAGAGAGAGAGAGAGAGAGAGAGAGAGAGAGAGAGAGAGAGAGAGAGAGAGAGAGAGAGAGAGAGAGAGAGAGAGTACAAAAGTCGCACACAAAATTATCACCTTAACATGTCATTACTTTAAGATAATTCAACTGATAAAGATCATCCAATATTATCCTTGATTTTAAAAAAAAAAAGTATGTTTACAGGAAGGGTATGTAAGGCTTTGCTTGGCCTAGAATCTGTATTCTTGTGTATTAAAAGATCAGTCATTCATTGAGTCATTTCATTCATTCATTCATTCATTCTCTCTCTCTCTCTCTCTCTCTCTTCTCTCTCTCCTCTCTCTCTCTCTCTCTCTCTCTCTCTCTCTCTCTCTCTCTCTCTCTCTCTCTCTTGTGTTTTTGATACTTTGGTTTATTATTGTTGTTGTTTAATTAGATGGCTTTTTTTTTATCTTGATCTTATCCCTGATGAGGGTGGGGACTGGATGTAACAAAAACACATGAGTGTGTATTCAACTGCCTTCAACATCTGAAATTCCCGTCACCCTGCCAAAGTGTATAACCTCGATAAGTGTGTGTGTGTGTGTGTGGCGCGCGCGCCGCACGTGTGTGTGTGTGTGTGTGTGTGTGTGTGTGTGTGTGTGTGTGTGTGTGTGTGTGTGTGTGTGTGGTGTGTGTGTGTGTGTGTACATTCGAATTTGCTCAAACTATTTATTGTCATTGGTTGCTTGTGTGCTGTGTGGGTCGAGTGCAAGTGCTTTGATTTGTTTTTGCAAGATAAAGCCCTATCTAAATTCCAAGTAATATTATTATCATCATCATCATTATCTTCATTATCATTATTATTATTCATTATCCTTGAAATAAAAGAATTTGACTTGACTGACTCTCTCTCTCTCCCTCTCCTCTCCCCCTCTCTCTCCCTCACACACACACACACACACACACACACACACACACACACACACACACCACACACACACACACACACACACACACAGCACACACACAGAGGACACACACGGGTACGGTATAACCTAGACGTCAGAACATTGTGCTGGCAATTTTGACGACCCAGGTTCGATTCCTGTTGGAGGGAATTTTCCTCTGGAGTTAACATCAGTGTTGACTCCACTCTCCCCAAAAGTCCTTGGATAGACTATAAACCGAGGCCCCGTGTGCGAACGCACACAGAACATCTTGTGCAAACGTTAAATCATGTTCCGCTTTTCGTATGAGTAGGCCATTGTGTGCCGGTGGGAACAGATGACAAGATTTACAACACTGCATGCGCACGGGGACTGGACGTAAAAAAGCACATGAGTGCTTATTCCATTATCCCCGATATAAAAGAATATTTTTAAAAATCAAAACACAAGATTTACAAAACTGCGCACACACGGGGATTGGACGTAAAAAAGCACATGAGTACTTATTCCATTATCCTCGATATAACAGAATTAAAAAAAATCAAAACACACAACACACACACACACACACCACACACACACACACACACACACACACACACACACACACACACACACACACACACACACAACACACACAGATTACAATGCCAATGATCAAAATATATACAAACATCAGAAACAGGAATGAAGGAAATAAGACAATATTTACATTTTGCCCCATTAACTGAACAACTGACTTCACCTTCACCTCACCTTCACCTGTCCCGTAGTCCCGTGGACCTGTGGGGGCACCACTGAAGATTTGGCAACAGCTTCCTCACTCCCCACTGACGACTGCTCACATAAAAATATTTAGAGTTCATAGGTTGTGGGTTTTCCAGTTTATTTATAGAAATCTCCAAAAGTATGGATATTGCCGGAAACACAATAAAAAATAAAATGAAATTAAAAAAAGAATAAAATTAGAAAAACAACATTTTAGGATCATTACGGTAAAATAGAACACAATGCAGCACAATAGGAATTTTCTATATCCTACATGCTTCTCAGCCTGAAATCAGATATATATTTCCCAAGTTCACTTACCTCATAGACAGGCACAGTGGCCTGTTGGATAAGACGAACAGACTTTGTGGTCTGTATGTCCCCGTGTGTCATGGGTTCGAATTTCAGTGGGAGTTTTACTATGTACCTTGTAGTTGACAAAACTATGCCCTTTAATTTAAAAAGAAAAAAAAAGAAAAAAAAAGAAATATATATAAGTACATGGAGGGTGGAGGAAAGTTATGGGGGAGTATGATGGGGGCAGGTATGATGAGGGCCTGCTCCAGAAAGACCATCTCCCTGGGCAGCCTGTCTTAAGCTGGGCCCGCTGGGGGGTTATCCTGAAAAAATCAACTCCAGGCCTTCTTTCCTGGTGACCTGCAAAAGGTGAATGATGCTCCTCAGTCAGAGAAGTGAGCAAACTGAAGATGGGCATCATATGATACCCTTCAGAGAATGTAGAGAGGGAAGGGGAATGTAGAGAGAGGAGAAAGGAGGAGGAGAATAAAGCGAGAGGAGAAAGGAGGAGGGCAGTCAAGTGAAGAGATTGGAGGAGGGCAGTCAAGTGAAGAGATTGGAGGAGGGCAGTCAAGTGAAGAGATGGAGGAGGGCAGTCAAGTGAAGAGATGGAGGAGGGCAGTCAAGTGAAGAGATTGGAGGAGGGCAGTCAAGTGAAGAGATTGGAGAGGGCAGTCAAGTGAAGAGATTGGAGGAGGGCAGTCAAGTGAAGAGAATAGGAGGAGGGCAGTCAAGTGAGAGATGGAGGAGGGCAGTCAAGTGAAGAGATTGGAGGAGGGCAGTCAAGTGAAGAGAAAGGAGGAGGGCAGTCAAGTGAAGAGATTGGAGGAGGGCAGTCAAGTGAAGAGATTGGAGGAGGGCAGTCAAGTGAAGAGATAGGAGGAGGGCAGTCAAGTGAAGAGAAAGGAGGAGGGCAGTCAAGTGAAGAGATTGGAGGAGGCAGTCAAGTGAAGAGATTGGAGGAGGGCAGTCAAGTGAAGAGATTGGAGGAGGGCAGTCAAGTGAAGAGATTGGAGGAGGGCAGTCAAGTGAAGAGATTGGAGGAGGGCAGTCAAGTGAAGAGATAGGAGGAGGGCAGTCAAGTGAAGAGAAAGGAGGAGGGCAGTCAAGTGAAGAGATTGGAGGAGGGCAGTCAAGTGAAGAAGAGGAGGCAGTAAGTGAAGAAAGGAGGAGGGCAGTCAAGTGAAGAGATTGGAGGAGGGCAGTCAAGTGAGAGAAAGGAGGAGGCAGTCAAGTGAAGAGATTGGAGGAGGGCAGTCAAGTGAAGAGTAGGAGGAGGGCAGTCAGTGAAGAGATTGGAGGGGGCAGTCAAGTGAAGAGATTGGAGGAGGGCAGTCGTGAAGTGAGGAGGAGCAATAGGAGATAGGAGGAGGCAGTCAAGTGAAGAGATTGGAGGAGGCAGTCAAGTGAAGAGAAGGAGGAGGCAGTCAAGTGAAGAGATTGGAGGAGGGCTGTCAGTGAAGATTGGAGAGGGCAGTCAAGTGAAGAGATTGGAGGGGCAGTCAGTGAAGATAGGAGGAGGCAGTCAGTGAGAGAAGGAGGAGGCAGTCAGTGAAGAGATTGGAGGAGGGCAGTCAAGTGAAGAGAATGGAGGAGGGCAGTCAAGTGAAGAGATTGAGGAGGGCAGTCAAGTGAAGAGAAGGGAGGGCAGTCAGTGAGAGATTGGAGGAGGCAGTCAAGTGAAGAGATTGGAGGAGGGCAGTCAAAAGAGAGATTGGAGGGCAGTCAAAAGAAGATTGGAGGAGGGCAGTCAAGTGAGAGTTGGAGAGGGCAGTGTAGAGAGAGAAGAGGAGGTGTAAGAGGAGAAAGGTGGGGCATGTGTAGAGAGAGAGAATGTTTATTTTATATATTATTTTATTTTTTATTATTTATATGTGAGTGTCACATCATCCCTTTCTCTTTCTCTTTCTCTCTTCTTCTTTCTTTCTCTGTATGTGTTTTTTCTTTAAAGCTTCAGGAAGTGAATGAATTTGACTCACCGGGTGTGCCTGATTTTGATTGATTCTGCTGCTTCATTTCATCCCAGCAAGAGTACCCTAGATAAACTGAGCTTTCAATAACTATCAGATGTGTACTGATTCTTCGTTGGGAACTATGTTCTGATTATGCCGACTGAAGTGACTTGCCACAGTGATTATTTGAACTAACTCTGATGCTGTTTTCCTGTACCTGCACTGTTTTATTTTATACTCATTGTAAAGTTCTGACCTTCAAGGAGAGACTATCACTTTACTCAGCCGTGGGGACTATACAGTGGTCGTAAACTCGGTTTAATCCTGGTAAAATGCAGGAAAGCATACATGATTTTGCATGCTTATGGGCTGCAAATGCTTAATTTAGCATTATTGCAGTATACTTTCATTGCTTTTTGCTTATCTTGCGTTTAATAGTGATTCTATTGTCAAATTCGTAATCAGCATGTCGAAAGCTTTCCAACGATATGCCACAAGACCATATTACAAACTGTTTAAAAAATATGGTAAAATCCAAATTTTATGACGTCATAAAATCTTTTAAAAAAGTGACCTTCCGACACTTAGATTCCCCTACTTTTTGAATATGTTAATAGCTAGCTACTTTTCTATCCAATCATCGCAAAAGCATTACTATTACAATTAATTCTTTTCTGGCACTTTTTTTTGCAAATATTGACTAGACTACTGGTGATTTTTTATTTTTCAGTCTTTGATTGTTTTTGTAATTTCCTCCGTTGTAATTTCTTTATCTAGGAGTGGATTATCAGTTATTTTCAATTCATCGAACATTATTTGTATTTGCTTTTTGCGGTCTGGATCTATTTGCGGTTCTTTTCCAACAAGTGTTTTTAAGTGTTCAGTCCACTTACTGCTACTAATGTGATTTTGATGTTTTAATCCATCATCTTCACTTTCTTTTAATTTTTGTAAAGTTTTCCACAATATACTCGGATCTTCTTCAATGGCATCATGTAACTGCGATACTAACTTATTTTTGTAGAATTTCTTTTTATTTTTTTTATCAAAGTATTATACTGTTTTCTTTTTGAAAAGTATTTTTGTCGAAGTTCAATTTTATATGGGGTTCTGTTCATTGCATTTAGTAAAGATTTTACTTCTTTTCTTGTACTGGTACATTCTGAGTCAAACCATTTTTTATTGCGTTTAATTCTTCTGAAAGGTTTTGACTTTCTGGTCTTCAAGCTTAATTTCGCCACTTTGATAAAGATATCAGATAGTTGCTTGGAACATTCATTCACTACATTTGTTGAATCATACTGCCTTGTATTTTGATTTATTTGTTCTAAAACTGCATGTGTTTTAGTTTTTATTTGTGTTATATGTAATTGCATTGATGGTAGTAAAAGAGACTTTTGAAATTGTTCCTTGGAATTTTTATCCCATACAAAACGTATTTGTTCTGGTGAATCTTTAGTAATACAATCTGCCTGTGTATCTCTTATTATTTTGACGGACTTCTGACTTATGTCTACGCTTGGTATATTTATATCTAAATCAAGTGGACAATGATCAGAATAATCCATTAAATCTTTAACTTTCATATGTTTTACCTGTTTCATAAATGATTTTGAACAAATAAAATAATCCACAATACTACACCCTTGGGGCTGAAAGCAAGTAAACCTACCTTGTAAATCTGTGTGTGTGTGTGTGTGTGTGGTGTGTGTGTGTGTGTGTGTGTGTGTGTGTGTGTGCGGCGCGCGCGCGCGCGCGCCTGTGTAAGTCAGTCATTTACTTCCAGTGTGTGTGTGTGTGTGTGTGTGCGAGGAGAGGAGAGAGAGAGAGGAGGAGAGAGAGGGGGGGTGGTGGGGGGGAACTATCCATGAAAAAGGGAAGGCCAGTGGCCTGCTGACTGTTGTATTTAATTTAATATAACCATTGCTCTCTGACCCCACGTGGAACAGCCAGTGAAAGCCTTATATTAGAGCTGCTAGTCCATCCCTATCATGAAACTTGACACCCATTGTTGGTACACATGATCTTTCAACAGAAAAAGTTGTCTTGTTAGGCCTACCTAGGCTTGAATTGCCTTGTGACATAAAGCAGAGAAAGGGAGTAATTACTAACCGGCATGGAAGAGTTAGTTCCCTTGGCCTGCTTTCGTAGATTTCTTTTTTCTCCTATTTTTTCTTCTTCTCTTTTTTTACTTTTATAAAATTCCACGAATTTACAGTCAGTACCATATCTGATCTCACCATGCCAATCTCTCTCTCTTTCTCTTTATCCTTCTTTTTTTCTTTGGTAACAGTAAAATTCAAGGACTTTTCAAGCACCTGGAGGCATATGCCTGATTTTCAAGAACTTTCAAGGCCTTGAAAAGGGAGGTCCAAAATTCAAGGACTTTCAAGGACCGTACGAACCCTGTTGTAGTAGTTAGTAGTAGTAACAGCAGCAGCAGTAAGCTAGTAGGAGTAGTAGCTGTAGTAGAAGTAGCAGTAGGCTAGTAATAGTAGAAGTAGCAGCAGCAGCAGCAGCAGTAGTAGTAGTAGTAGTGGTGGTGCTAGTAGTAGTAGTAATAAGTAGTAGTAAAATAATAGCAGCAGCACAGAGCCAAGTAGCAGAAATAGTAGAATTAGCAGCAGCAGCAGTAGAAGCAGCAGTAGTAGTAGCAGCAGCAGAGGTAGCAGCAGTAGAAGTAGCAGTAAGAGCAACAGTAGCATAAGTATGTAGTAGTAGTTGAAGCAGTAGTTGCAGTAGAAGTAGCATGAGTAGACGCAGCAGTGGTAGTTGCTTTTATAAGTCTTTTTTTGTGAGGGCAGAATGAAAAAAAAAGTTGTGCAAACCTTTTATTTACCCTCAATAAAAATCATGTTGACTTCACACACACACACACAACATACATACATAAACATAACAGAGAAAGTAAATGATAATCCTGGCGTGGAGATTCAGCAAGTGCCATGATTGGTCACTAACACTACAGCACAATGACTGCAATCATCACACAGGCCTGTGTCAATGAGCACAATGGGCTCCTAACGAGCCAGGAGACAGAGATGCGCTCCCCCCCCCCCCTCTCCCCCTCCCCCCCCCCCCCCCCCCCCCCCCCTCTCTCTCTCTCTCTTAGATGGATATTGATGCGGACAGTTTTTATCAATGTTAGAAGACTGATCGATAATAGGCCTAGTACATGCACTTCACCAGAATGGTATGTTTATGATTAATAGCATATTATGGAGATTTGAACAGCAGAACATCAAAGAGAGAGAGAGAGAGAGAGGAGAGAGAGAGAGAGAGAGAGAGAGAGAGAGAGAGAGAGAGAGAGAGAGAGAGAGAATAAAAACTATAACCATGGACGCTTCAGTCCGATGTTTATGAAGTCGTGGGGTTCGAATCTTGGCAGCGTCTTGTGGAATAAAGGTGGGGAGTTTTACGATCTTCCAGAGCAAGTAAGTGCAGATCTGCCGGTGCCTTATTAATTCCTTCTGTGTACCACCACACACACACACACACACACACACACACACCCCACACACACACACACGCACGCACGCACGCACGCACGCACGCACGCACGCAGAAGATCAAGTGTCCACGTTAAAGATCCCGCCATTCATGTAAGCGTTCGGTGGCGTGGTTTAGGGAAACACGAACATACCCAGCATACATCTCCCAAGTGGAAATGCGGCTACCTTCAGGATGGGCAACAACGGTCCCATACGCAAAATTCCATCATTGGTGAACCTCGGAGATTTAACTGGGGGACGGAAAAAAAAAAGGAGAGACATCCCCCCCACCAACCGTCCAAACACCCCCCCCCCCCCCCCTCTCCAAACAAACCAAAGCTTGCCATCGCTCACCACCAAAAAAAAAAAAAGAACACAACAAAAAAACAACCCCACAAACAAACAAAATCCCTACACCCTCCCACAGTTTTAACTGTAACACTCACACACACACACCAACAAAATGAATCACCCCCAACACTAAAACAACAGTGAAACCGCAGAAAACAATTAATCGCCGGCTGTCACAGACCAGGGAGCAATCAGACCCGATGACTCTACTGACTGTCTGCGGTGGCGCTGCTCTTGTGGTGACAATCTCGCCCCAGGGAGGGCAGCCTGACTTTCACGCAGAGAACTATGCTGTGGCTTTTAGTAGCCATAGTCAAGTCAAGTCAAGTCAAAAACACTTTAATCATCCCTGAAGGGCAATTACAATACTGACAGGCCGAAGTGGTATACTTAACATGTGGGGACGGGATAGCTCAGTGGTCAGAGCACTCGCTTTCCCCCAGCCAAGGTTAAGCAGCATCGAGCGTAGTTACCAAGGCAAATGGTTGGGTGACCGTTTGCGCGCCTTGGCTTCAGCACAGTCCCCCCAGCTGTAAATGAGTGCCTGCCCTCTTCAGGGTCAGGGAAGGTAAAGCAACCAGGGAGAGATGGGTGCCACCCTCGATATGCTGGCCCCTAGAGAAGCTGAGGTCTCTGATGCCTCGCTCCCCTACGACCACATAGGTTATGGGACACCTTTACTTTACTTCTTGTCATGTAAAGTCTACACACACCGTTTCCTACTCAGTTCACGAACATTTCCAGCAAGGATCGGTTAACAGCATCTGCCTAGATAGTGCGAAGTCCAGGTTTGTTGTGCTCTTTGCTTGTGGTGGTTTGACCCCCATTTATGCCCCCCCTCCCCCAAATCCACTAAGGCCGTGCCTGAGTTGTGGTCTGCATGCAAGTCTTTTTGATGAGACACAGACGCTTGTCCATATTCCGAAATAAAAGAACAAAATGATAAAGAAACAAAGAAATAGACACATATTGAGGTATATAAAGGCATGCAGAAAATCAAATATTTTTTGTTAGACAGACTGCTATAGCCAAGTGGCTTTCAAATCTATTCAACTTTGATTCTATGGGTACATGAAGTTGTTGGTTTGAATCTTGGACGGTGGCATCTGGTGAATTTAGCGTGGGGACATTTTTTTCCTGATCTCCCAGGTCAACCAGACCTGTCAGTGTCTTTTTTTTTTTAAAGTTTTAATTATTATTATTATTTTTACAGAATGGCTTTTTTGGGGTTTATTTTTTGCCTCATCTTCTGCAATGTTCACATTCTGCTGTACCAGTCAGTGTCTTGATTCTATTTGTGTATATACACATGCAGAAGATCAAAATATGCGTGTTACAGATCCAATCATTCATGTCAGTGTTTGGTGGGTTACGAAAACATTAAATTAAACACCAACACACCCAGCATACATCCCTGAAGTCAGAATGCAGCTACCTTCATGGTGGGCAAAAAACCGGTCCTATACACAAAAATCTCACTGGTGGTGAACCTCAGAGCTCTGGACAAGGATAAAAAAAAACAACCCTAAAACAAAACTACTGAGAATCCACTCAAAATACAAATTTTACAGACTTTTCGGCACCTAAGTGAAGAACGATACAAAACAAAAAAAGAAGTGGGATGGGAGAGGGAGGGGGGCAACAGTTGTAGCAGAGTGACAAAAGATCAAACTGTTATCAGGACATTAATTAATGGACGTAAATCTAATAAACTTAGCAGGTGTTACTAGGCTGGGCATAAAAAAAGGACGGCAGTTTTATTCTATATAATACATAGATGTAATAAATAAGCCGCGTTCCACGCATGCCTTTCTCACACAGCATGGTGATGGGTGTGAAATGACTCACAATTCTCTGTTACACTTTTTCTGGTAGGAGATTGTGTGGAGAATAGTGTATGGTATACATACACCGACACCCTAGCTGCTTGCCAAGGCTTGTTACAATGTTTGCTGTTTCTGTTTTTGCTGTTGTTGTTGGTTCTGTTGTAGTGTTGTTTCCCAAGTTTAAAGCCCTCAAGGGATTGTTGACTACACGTACACCATCATGTCTTTCACAACTGCCTTGGCACTTCCATTTACCATGATACGAGATGAGATACCTCACACTGATTCACACAGCTTCAGCCTGACCGCACTGCACTGCACATACACCTATTTTCATGTGTCCACACACCACACACATGTCACACACACCCAGACAGGATAGCCTGGTGGTCAGAGCTTGAGTGATGCACTCGTTATCTGCTGACCTGGATTTGAATCTTGTTCAAGAGGATTTTTCCTCTAGAGTTAACTAACATCAGTACTGACTCCACTCTCCCCAAATTTCCTTTGGATGAATCTATAAACTGATGTCTCGTGAGCGAACACAAGCAGAACATCTTGCGTACAGTACACGTTAAAGCCCATTCCACTTTTCGGAAGAGTAGCCCATTGTGTGCCGATAGGAACAGATGACAAAATTGACAAAACTGCATACATAGGGGACTGGATGTAAAAAAAAAAGCACATGAGTGCTGATTCCATTATCCTCAAAATAAAAGAATAAAATAAACACACACACTCACTAACACACACACACACAATACACACAGAATCTTCAAATGCACATCATTTTTATGTCAACATTGCAGTTCACTTGAATACATACAGCCCAAAGTAAACACTGTGATCCTGTCCACTTCCAAAATTCTCCAGTCCACTGAACATCTTGGGGAATTTTGATGTTTGGCATTACCTATTAAGCCTCTCCAGATTACACACTTACAACAAACCCACTTTGTCAAACCATTTTTCAATCAAATTACACAGTTATGCAGTTTAAACGGGGGGGAAAGAAATCAACTTTGTGAAATTATTCTTCATCCAAATTACACAGTGTTACAAAACTAAACACACACAGCACTTAGTGAATACAGGAATTCACAGCCTTACATATTTTTTCTTTTGCTCAGATCTTGAGGCAAAGTAGTAAAATACATCACCAGAACTATACAGTGTACGACTTGAGAGCAGAGCTTTGCTGGTCCTTTATTCATTAATACAACTGCAAATCCTCCTTTTGCCAGGTAATTAATACACACTACTCAATACAAAACACTGCAAGGCAACAACATGCAAGTGAAACTGAAAAAAAACAAACAAAAAAGGCAACCACATGACATATTAACTGTGTTGTATTTTTAGATGCTGAAAACGTAAAAAAAAAAAAAAAAAGGAAAGACACACACTTCAACAAAACTGAACATGAATACTATAATGAATACTATTTCACGTCAGCACCATTCACAACTATCTTCAACTTTCTTCAGGTCACTAAGTTTCTTTTTTCTCAGACAACATACTTCTAAAAATAACAGGGCACTGTACAGTGAGGTAGCTATTGAGTTTGCAGTCATGATTTTTCCAGAGGTGTCATCTTTCACACCCTGGCTATGACAAGATTTTTTTTTTTTTCTTCAATATACTGAGTATACCTGCTATGTTCATGTGTAAAATATTCCATCTGATGTAGTCAACAATCTCAGAGAAGAACACTTCTAAGAACATTACACATAATATGCATGTCTCCTTGATTCGGTCATCGTGCACATTTTCATAAATTTAAACATGAAAACATACTATTACTACCTCTACAAAATTTGCAAGTTTTTAGCACTTACTTTCACTAATACTCAGGCTTGTAATACCAGGGACTCGGTGTATATAGTATCTTCATTCTGGAAAATATGAGCAAAAATATTTCTTTTCATGCCGTTTTTGTCTTTCCTTACTATTCTTGACTGTCTTTGCAGGGGACGGGATAGTTCAGTGATCAGAGCACTTACTATCCCCAAGCTAAGGTTAAGCACCATTGAGTATGGTAACCAAGTGGATGGGTGACCGTTTTCACCCTTGACTTCAGAACCGTCCCCCCAGTTCATAAAGTTGCAAATGGGTACCTGCCCTCTTTAGGAACACTACAGGGAAGGTAAGCAGTGAGGGAGAGAAGATGGGCCGCCCTCTATATACTGACCCTGGAAGAAGCGAGGTCTCCTCTCTGAACCTTGCTCCCTAATGACACATAGGTTATGGAACACCTTGACCTTAATTACCGTAACAGTCTTTTTATCCTTTTCAATCATTTCTTGATTTTTTTTTCTCTCTTTCTCCAGTGCAGTCATCTTCTTTTCTCATGCAAGTCTTCAAACTTTTTTTGGATGGACACTATAGATGAGTGGTTAAGACCATTTGACTTCAATCCCTTGAGTCCATCGAGTTGTGGGTTCGAATCTTGGCAGCGTCTGGTGAATTTAGGGTGGGGATTTTTACCATCTCCCAGGTCAACTTCAAGTACAGGTCTGCCAGAGCGTTCATTCCCTTTGTGTATACGCACATGCAGAGGATCAAATATACACAGTAAAGACTCCGTAATTCATGTCAGCATTCAGTGGGTTATGGAAACACAACTACACCCAGCACACATTCCTGATCAGTGAAGTCAGATGTGGCTATCTTCAAGTTCAAGGTGGGCCAAAAATGGTCACACATCCAAAAATCTCACCACTGGTAAACCTCTGAGCTCTAAGCTGAGGATGGAAAAAACAACAACAAAAAAGCATTCCCCCCTCTAGGTCCATGATAAGTCAACCCTTTCCAAGATGCATACTGTAGTCCACAAATGACCAAACCTATCCAGAATATTGTTTTAGTGGCAGATTTTTTGTTTGGACTTTTTTGGTTCTGTACCATACCATACCGTTCTTAGTCTCATATAGAGAACTGACACTATCAACTTCGGGTTCATGGAAGGATTTGGCCAAAATGAGCTGAAATGGGTGGGTATGTTTAACATGTAATCTCTCTCATATTATAAAACAGATCTGCATGAAATCTGACAATAGTGTTAGCAAATGATTGTTACAATGTTGCGTTATTTTTCTTACTTTTGTATCATTTGTCGAAGTTGTTTGTTTTGTTTGTCCGCTATTATGACATATCTCTAGTAAACAACATAGAACACAATTGTGTGAGTGGTGTTTCCATGTATTTTGAATGGAAACACTACAATACTAACCATACAACAAAACAAAAAATAATAAACAATGCCTTATGCATTAAAAAACTACAAAAAAATCTATTCGATGCCGCGTTACTGATCACGCCACACTAACATTGGCAGAAATCACTTGCCATGAACGTCCAGTGGCCAAGCCACACACACACATTTTGATTTGTGTTAATGACTCAGAATTGAAATTCACGATTCCACAACTAATGACGCATTAAAACGTTCTTCCACCAACCCCCAACAACAAGAACCAAAAAAGTATTTTTTTTCTGGATTAGAGCGCCTGTAACAACCATGTTATTGTGCCAAATTTACGGGTCCGAAATTTTGAAATTCTTGTAAAAATATGAGAGCAAAAGTGTATTCAGGCAACCCAGTTCCATCACTTTGGCTATCTTCTCCAAGTCCCAACACTTATCCAGCACAGTTTTTCATTGAATGCTCTACACGTTCAACAGAATTGATGCATGTGTCGAATGCAGGTACGCCATGATGGAAGAAAAAAATGGGTCACAAAAAATCCCTGGAAAATCAGGAAAAACTTTGCTGAATCAATGCAGAAACAATTTTGCTGTTGGCAACCATTACACAAACACTCTTCGAAGGTGTCTAGTGGGCATGCACAGAGAGGAAACCACATTAGCACTCAAACATACACACAGAAAAATACGAACAACCCTCCCCCATTACAACGAAAAACAGTGGGTACTGTATGGTTGGTATTATGGCTATAAGCTTGACCCCTTGGTCAGCGACCCCACATTTCATATGAAGAAACCTCAAACAGTGATGTCATTCTACAACAGACTCCTCTTTAATGTTTCAGAATATCTTTTCATTTCTTTATCATATTATGGCCAGCAAATGCTTATTTTGAAAAGTATTATAAATCCCTATATGGATAAATGCACTAAGTATCCCCACAGTCTTGACACTGTACTTAACCTCTCAACTGCAGAGTGCAAATGCACCCTATATGCCGGGGAATAAAGTCTTTATGTACCACTTGCTACGTTCCTGTCCCTAGTACTCAGAAATTACCATATGAATAATCCTGATATTCTGCTCAATGACAGTATAGATACATCGTAGATTGCTTTCAGGCAAGCTCAAAGTAGTTAGTATATTTCACTACAACATTATATTAAATTTTTTTTTAAATAGATGAAAATAAACTTTCTTTGTCTCCACGTCATTCTGGGTACCCCCCATCTCAATAGTGTCACATTGTCAGGCAAAATCTTTGTTTTTTTTCATTTTCACAATCTCCTGAATCATACAAGATCGTTTCCATCTCTGTCAGGCTCATCCAAAACCTCATCTGCCACTCTTTACCTGTGTAAAGTCATTGATGCATTCAACGAGAAGAGTCAACCATTTCGAACAAGTAATGGCCAAGCAATCCTGCAAAAATAACACAAAATATGAGCTAAGAAACCTGATAGTTTCTGCAATGTTTCCGCAGCTAGATGTTGCCAAGCAAAAGGAGAGTGATCTCCACTAATTCTGGAATTATTTCCCTTTTAATGTTCATGTTGATGTCATACTATATTCAGCATATAGAGTGCACATTTAGTCCAAGAATATTTTCAGGCAGGAGCAGTCAAGCAGTTGATTTAAAAAAAAAAAAAAAAAAAGCGGTTAATTTTTTTTTAAATCATACGCGTCAACCAGTATCTGCAGCAAGCACTAGCAGTTTATTTGGTAACTCAGATGTTGAAACATGGGCTGATGATCACAAATTGCCATTAACGGGGGTTTCCTGACGAAGGCAAACTGAAAATAATACCACCAAATAATTATGTGACTCAAACCCAGCTGAAGACAGACGTAAACTGTGTATGGACATCAAGAAAATAAAACAAATCAGCAAGTCACACTTTATTCCTTCTGAATATTTATACACTTTAAAAATTTAAGCAGCAGCTGTTTATGCAACATGTCAGAATGCTGACATAAGTTAACACTCATCATTTGACTGTTATGTGTTCACTACTTCATGACATTTTCAAGACAGATACGTTGCTCAAAATGAACTGTGAATGATACCAGTTGATGAATATATGCGAAGTCAGAAGCGCTGGGCCTGATTTGGTTAAGCCGCTGAACAGCAGTGCAACAATTTCCAGTCATAGGACAGACAACAACATCAGCTGTCTGAGCGTTTGACATCAACCACAAAGAAGAATACCCATTACACACAGATGTGGTGTATTTTATTCAGAGCCGCCACATCAGACCAATGTCACCGAACATGTGAGAATACAGTCACATGGAAAACATCAGAACCACAAAAACACAGGTGCCTCTCACATACACATTTCTCCACACACTAGCCTTTCTCATCTGAAATAAAAAAATTTGTTACAAATATCAAAAGCATACCCTGCAGTTAAAATCATGCTGAATACACTCTACACACAGTAACAGGGACAGGATGGCCTGGTGGTTAAAGTGTTGCCTGTTGCGCTCGTGGTTTGATGACCCCGGTTCGAGCCACTACTGAGATGCCTATTCGAGAAGATTTTTTCCCCAATAGTTAACATCAGTGCTGACTCCACTCCAATGACAGTTCTTTGGATGAAACTAAAAATCAAAGCCCTGTGTGCAAACACAGGCAGAACATCTTGCACACGTTAAAACCTGTTGCGCCTTTAAGAAGAGTTGGTTGTTTGTGCCGGTGGGAACGGATGACAAAACTGACAAAATCACAGGCACAAGGGGATTGAATGTAAACAGCACATGTGTGTTTATTCTATTATCCTCAAAATAAAAAAAAAAGTTAAAGATGAGATAGATGAAATTGCTGACTCTTAAGTTTGTGTATCAGGTTAATACATACACAAAATGAGTAACATTTGTATGAATGTATAAAGAGGGCAATGATCATGAATATATTCCTGCTGTCCAAATGCTGTTCATGCAAATGGAAGCTTCATAATGATAACGAAGTGCACAAAAAAGGACAACTGAAGGCCACACAATAAACACAAGCACAAAATTGGGCAATAAGACAAGTTTGTGCTTTAAGCCCACAACTGCCAAAGTCGGATGCACTGGGCCTGACTTGTCAGATACATTACGGCAGCGCAATGTATTTTCGCTCATATGACAATTGTTGCAGTCTGAGCAATCAATAATGAAGAAGAAGCCCATAATAAATTTTACGCAAAAAAAGATAAGAATGATACTGCCACTAATCTGATTAGTCACACAATTTTTATACAGGGTTATGTTATGTTAGAATGGTATGACACGTTCCTTGTTCTTTATCTAATATGTTATTTTGATGTACATATTAAAACAGTTGACAAATTTTCCAGACATGGCTTGAACCTCCTACTAAGCAGTTTTTCCTGCGCAAGTGAATAATGATTTCTTTCAGCACCGTTTAACCCTGCCTGCCCCATGTTTGTTATGATTCATACATGAATTACTAATAAAATTTTGATGTCTAAACAGAAGCACCACCTGGTTATCCAGCAAAACAACAACACACGAGTATTATATAACCACAATACAACTGAACAAAAAAAAAAACAAACCACTTCACACAAAGGATTGTCTCATTCTGCCAATCTTCACAGTATAAAAAAAAGAAAAGAAAAGGAAATTACCATTATGTGAAAACATGAATATCTTCATGTTGTAGGTTATCCAATTCAAATATCTGCATATGTGCTTTACTACAGTGTCATCTACCTACCAACTGTTCATGGCACAAACGCACATGTATATATTTTGAATAATGTCAGAAAAACAAAAAAAGTAACACAAATTATGGCAGAAATTAAAAGTCATTTGTCATGTCAAGTGCTACAAAAATACACTTTAAAAAAATACCTATTCCAGAATTAATAAAAGCTCTAAGAAAAAACAACAACTTAAGATATAAAAGGAGACTGGGGTCGTGAGACATTTGAATAAAGAAACTGAAAGTATGACGGACTTGCAAACAATACTGCAAGGCACTGTCCAGGGAGGAAGAAAAAGAGCAGACTAAGGAAGAGATCAGAAGACAACATCAGCGAATGGACAGGCTAGAACTTAACAAAAATTTTGAAAAAGGCAGAGACAGAGAGAGGAATGGAGGGAACTGGTGTTGAGTCTTCAGGGGTGCCCACTGTGCCATACTAAAGAATAGATAGATAGATAGACAGAATTTTAATTTTAAATTTGCATGGATGTTATTCCATCTAGATCCTGATTTCATCAGCAGAGGGACAAACCTGTACTGGGGACAGACACCATCATGGCACACATGATATAACAAGTATTAATATAATCAACTCAACCATGTAGCACTAAGCCTTTTTTTTTTCTTTATTTAAATGTCATGTAAAATACCCTGTGATGGAGAGAGAGAGAGAGAGAGAGAGAGAGAGAGAGGGGAGAGAGAGAGAGAGAGAGAACAGAGAAAGATAGAGAGAGAGAGAGAGAGAGAGAGAGAGAGAGGGGAGAGAGAGAGAGAGAGAGAGAGAGAGACAGACAAGACAGACAGACAACAGACAGACAATGATGAGAAGTATAAAACTGGCGAAAGCTCCTGATACTCTTTGAGCAGCTATTTTGTAGTTGAAAAATAACAGCAGAAAAGTAAGAAAGTAATGAAAGAGGATTTTAATTTCAGCATCTAGATCTAGACTTTGCTCTGGAGTAATGATTGTTACAATTCGCGACAGCCCATTTGTGACAGTGCATGAGCTAAACTGGCCTAAGGGTAATTTTTACACACTTAAAGATTTTGTAGCCACATCATACTAATGGTATCACTTAAAAAGATGCACATAAAAACCCAGATATTGAATATCTTCATTAGCTTTGATTTTATTGTCACTTGTATGAAAACATTCACCGGCGACCATTTTTGCGGAAAATCAAATTTCACGTTTTCATATTTCTAAAGATAATCTAGTCAAGTGGGTCTCAAAAACATACACCAAATCTGACTGATTTTTATGCCAAATACTCTATGTATAGAAAAGGCCTTATAAAAGCCAACAATGGTCTGAACAAAAATGTGCTAATTTAAGGGAGGGGCACAATTTGTCACTGTAATACTGAAATATGCTGTTCCTATTTCCACCTTGCTCTGACACATTCACACTCTGTTTATATAACAAAGGGTGCAACGTTACAGATGCCATCCTCTGAACAATGTATTCCTTACAAAATGTAGGTATGTATAACTAAAAAAAAAGAAATTCTATAAAATAATATTTATATTCAAGGAGTGCATGGAGAGACAAAAATCAACAGTCAAATACACATACACCGAGTATCATATTCAGTTCAGAGAAATGACAGCCTGTTGTAAACAGAAGAGAAAAAAACAAACCAAACAAACAACAACAAAAAAACAACAAAAAAAGCCTATGCGAACTGTTTCCATTTGTTTTATTATTATATAGCACGGGCAAAAATGCATCCAGGTTTTCTTCTTGTGCTGTGCTGGCAACAACATCAAGAGGCGAATTCAAACCACAACGTATAAGTCTGTCCTGAATATGATGAGCACACTCGCGCGTGCGCACGCACACACACACACACACACACTGTGGTACAAACTCTTTACTGGCAGCTTGTATGTATGTACGCCTTTTCATCAAACTCCATGGTCCAACACAACCCTTTTATCACCAGCGTGACTTTCTCATAACCAAAACACACAATGCTGTTTCCCCACTCAACCCCCTCCTCCCCCTAATCATGATTCCCCCCCCCCCCCCCCCCCCCCCCCTCGGTATCCATTTGCACATGCACAACAAGTAAAAAACAGACGGTCAGTCTTGAACGTCAACATTTACTTCACCTTTTTTTTTTTTTTTTTGTCTTGAGGGTAAAACAAAACTTCTCTCCAGCAATACAAAGACTTGCCAGGAGAGCTCACACCAGAAAATAAATGTCTTGGTACCTCAACTGGTTTCTGAAGCGACAAAAATAAAACCTAGCACAATGGAATTCTATCTATCAGTGTGTCACACCATTAACACCCGGGCCAGAAGTGGTCAACCAAAGGAAAAACTTGGACCAAAAAAACCCAACAACAGCAAAACCTCAATGGTAAATAGACGCCAAGGCACAGAGAGCAATGTGAGGTCATGGGTACAGACGATGAGTGAAAGCTTGCTGACAACAACAAAACAATGATGCGGGAGTTTCCGTCTTTTGCTTTCTTTTTTCAGATTTCTGACAGACGCGAGTTTCTGTCTTTTTCCTTTCTTTTCTTTAAGATTTCACTGGCTTACAAACAGACGTGAGTTTGTCTTTTTCCTTTTTTCAGATTTCACTGGCTTACAAACAGACGCGAGTTTGTCTTTTTCCTTTTTTCAGATTTCACTGGCTTACAAACAGACGCGAGTTTGTCTTTTTCCTTTTTTCAGATTTCACTGGCTTACTAACAGACGTGAGTTTGTCTTTTTCCTTTTTTCAGATTTCCCTGGCTTACAAAACAGACGGGAGTTTGTCTTTTTCCTTTCTTTTCTTTTCAGATTTCACTGGCTTACAAACAGACGCGAGTTCCTATCTTTTTCCTTTATCTTTTTCAGATTTCACTTGCTTACAAACAGACGCGAGTTCCTATCTTTTTCCTTTATCTTTTTCAGATTTCGCTTGCTTAAAAACACCCAAGTTCCTATCTTTTTCCTTTATCTTTTTCAGATTTCAATGGCTTACAGCACAAAACTCTAACACCTATTACAGCTGAGAACTGTTCCCACACTTTCTGCTACAGGATCTGCGGAATCATCATGGTGTGTTGACCTCAACATTCTTGTTCAAACACCAATTGTAACTGTCATTGATAAGAACGACACTCTCGTTTGATACAGTAAGACAAAGAGAAAAGAGGAAGGGTGGGTTTTTTTTTGGGGGGGGGGGGGGGGGGGAAGAATGTAGGTTCCTTTCTTGGAAACTGGAAGAGACATGCTGACACTTTGCATCTCTTCTGTTCACATACATGTGTTCATACTAGTAACAAATTTAAGTTACACCAAAGCACACTGTGGGCTCAAGAACACAATTCCTGTTCTGCACGCAATGTCAGCAGTGCCTACCTTTGGTAAAAAAAACAACAACCAACAAACCCCCAACAAAGCCAAACAGCACAAAAACAGATCCATCATGAACATTCCAGTAACCCTTCCCTCTCACCTCACTCACACACACCACACACACACACCACACACACACACACACACACACCAAACACACACACACACACACACACACACCTCACATCAAAAGAACACACACACACAAACATTTCCGTTCCACATCATTTTAAAATCATATCTCGACTTCCAGAGATCTCTTACCAACACCCCTCCCCACTCCCCAAAAACAAACACACACAAACCCCCCAAACCCAACCCCCCCAAAACAAACAAAAAAACAACCCCCAACCCAACCCCAAACCAAAAAAAAAGAAGGGAAGGAGAATAAAGGGTGTTAAAGAAAAGTAAGAGGGGCTGGAGAACCCTGCAAGCGGTGTTTTTAAAACTCCAGCCCTGACAGGAGATAAGGACCAAGGACTACACAGGCAGGCAGGCAGGCAGGCGGGTGGTGGTGGTGGCAACGACGATGATGACGACAATGATGAGGATGATGCTCACAGTCCGATGGTGTAGGAGCGGCCTTTGGGGTTGTGCAGGGGCAGGACCTGGGGGTGCAGCATGGTCCACTCGTACCACACGTTCTTGGCCGTCACCCTTCGCCACATGTCAATCACAACCTGGCTCCCCTTCGTCACGTATGTGGGCGTCTGCAAACGGTCGTTGGGTGGTGGTTTTGTGGTCAGAAAGGGAACCTGTCATGTTGTGTCGTCATGTCATGTTATGTCATGTCAAGTTATGTCAAGTCCAGTCAAGTCAAGTCCAGTCAAGTCGAGTCAATTCATGTCAAGTCAAGTTATGTCAAGTCAAGTAAAATCATGTCAAAAACACTTTCATCATCCTATGAAGGACAATTACAATATTGACAGGCATACTGGTATGAACTTTTTGGGTTGGGTTTTTTTTTTTTTTAGTTTGGTATGAATCATAATCTCAAAAAAGACACAAAAAAGCTGCGTTTCACGTTGTTTAAACATTTCAAGATAAATTCAATATAAAAAGTATCACAAATATACCTACACATACACATATACATGCGTGCACATGTATTCACACACACATACACCTGTGTAGGAATACAATGTTATTAAAACAATTGGCTAGAAAAACATTTTAAAAAAACACCTTTAAAATTACACATACATGCACACCACACACACCACACACATAATGTTATAAGACCCACTGAGTTATAAACAATTTTTAAAAAATCAATAAAGCTAAAATAAGAAATACTTACTTCATGAGCACGTGTGCACATATGCCTCCCCCCCCAAACAAAGAGAAAGTTTCTTCACAGAGAGAGAGAGAGAGAGAGAGAGAGAGAGAGGAGAGAGAGAGAGTGAGAGGAGAGAGAGAGAGGAGAGAGAGAGAGAGAGAGAGAGAGAGAGAAGAGGAGAGAGAGGAGAGAGAGAGAGAGAGAGAGAGAGAGAGAGAGAGAGAAAGAGAAAGAGAGAGAGAGAGAGTCATTTCTTTTCATATTTATTCATTCTTTTATTTCAAGGATAATGGAATAAGCACTCATGTGCTTCTAACATCCAGTTCCTGTGTGTAAGTTGTTTGGTAAATTTCGTCATCCATTCCCACCAGCACACAATGGCCTAGGCCTACTCTTCCGAAAAGTGGAACAAGTTTAAACGTGTGTGCAAGATGTGCATGCGTTTACACAAGGACCTCGGTGTATGGTCTCATGTGAAGAAGTTTTTGGGGGGGGGGGGTGAGTGAAATTGACACTGATGTTCACTCGAGGGAAAAATACCCCCTTGAATGGGAGTCAAACTGAGATTAGCAGACCATGAACGCAACAACAAGACCTGTGTGTGTGTGTGTGTGTGTTGTGTGTGTGTGTGTGTGTGTTGTGTGTGTGTGTGTTGTGTGCGTGTGCTGTGTGTGTGTTGTTGCGTTGCGTGTGGTGTGTGTGCCAAAGTAAACATTCATTTCAATGTATGTGTGTGTGTTCATTTGTTCTTTGATTTAACATCTTTTTACTTTTAGTGATATACGATGATTTAAGTCTCTGTGTGTGTGTGTATGCACAGTATATATATAATTCAGCATGTGTGAAGCATGGCAGACAAAGGAAGAAAAGACGACACTGACAGCAACAATTCTTCTCCATCATCCAACCTTCACGACAGCAACTACCCCTCCCTGTCTGTCATATGACGGAAATCGCACAACGCTGCCCTGATTAAAGCACCAGACAAGTCAGGCCCGGCAGCATCCAACTTTGGCATGGAGAGTAATAATGAGAGACAAGAGGAAAGCAAAGAGGGAAGGGGGAGGAAGAGAGAACTGACCTTGAGGGGGAAGAGGATGGGGAACCAGCTGAACATGCCCGGGGAGTGGGTGGAAGGCAGAATACCTGAAACAAGTCAGTCCACTTTGTCACTTCACCTTGACCACCACTGACCATCTGCTACTAACACAAGGCAAGCGGAATTCCTCCCCTCCTTCATCTTGACCACCACTGACCATCTGCTACTAACACAGTGCAAGCAGAATCCCTCCCCTCCTTTATTTTGACCACCACTGACCATCTGCTACTAACACAGTGCAAGCAGAATCCCTTCCCTCCTTTATCTTGACCACCACTGACCATCTGCTACTAACACAGTGCAAGCAGAATCCCTTCCCTCCTTTATCTTGACCACCACTGACCATCTGCTACTAACACAGTGCAAGCAGAATCCCTCCCCTCCTTTATTTTGACCACCACTGACCATCTGCTACTAACACAGTGCAAGCAGAATCCCTTCCCTCCTTTATCTTGACCACCACTGACCATCTGCTACTAACACAGTGCAAGTAGAATCCCTCCCCTCCTTTATCTTGACCACCACTGACCATCTGCTACTAACACAGTGCAAGCAGAATCCCTTCCCTCACTTTCGTCTTACTCTCCATTGGTTTTTTTGTTTTGTCCTCCCTCTGTTCCACAGCTAGAGATCTGAGGTTCACCTATGGTGAGATTTTGCATATGCATCCAGTTTTGCCCACCATGAGGGTAGCCGCATTCAGGGCTGTAAGTATGCTGGGTTATGTTCGTGTTTCCGTTACTAAATGCTGACATGAACAACAGGATCTTTTAACATGCATATTTGATTTTCTGCCTGCGCATATACACAAAGATATTAAGGCACTGGCAGGTCTGCACTCCAAGTCAACCTAGGAGATTGTAAAAATCCCCCACTTAGTTCACCAGATGCTGCCGATGTTCAAACCCAGTACTTCCTGGGGTTTTGTTTTTCGATCATAAAACAAACTCTGCCAAATGCAGAATGGCTAACAGCTGTGTGCCATAAAAGTGTCAACATCTGTAATCCTTATCTTGCCAAACTGCCATAGAGGAAGGGTAATAACGTACAGTATAAAATGATAATTCTCTTGGAAATGCTGAGGCCCTTTCAGTATAAACAGCATATCCACCTTCTGAAAGTTCTGTGCTAGAAATTTCCCACTTTCAATCACTCCATTTTCTGTTTTGTCTCTTCTTCTTCCACCTCTCTATCCTATCCCTCTCAAGCCCACTTTCTGCCTACTTACTCAGCCCATTACCCTGGCTGTTTTTCACACAAACCTGACAATTGTTTCTTATAAACTTTCTTATGAGCTGCCCTGAAGTTGGAACGAGTCAGCCTGAGGCCAGCAGGCAGGCAGACCTCCTGCAGAGTTACAGGCACAGGAGAAGACCTAGCACTAGGCATTCTACCCAAACGTCTACCCCCCTCCCCCCATAATGATAATACACCTATTTACTGTCCTACTCACTCCAATCCAATTCATTATGTTGCTTATAGCCCTGCTGACCCACATAGGCCATATCGGGGCTTCACCTCACACATTTTAAAACTCATATCGAACGTGCAACTATACAGTTTAAAACGGTATAAACAACTGACATTCCTTGCTTTATGACGCTGGTCAACATAAGTCAGTCCAACTTATTCAGCACAATCTTTGTACAGCACATGTCGAATGCTGCCAGCCATGTATAACGTCGTGTCAACCCAATGAATAAGTAGTCAGTCCTACTTATTCAGCACCACATCTTTGTACAGCACAGTGTCGAAGTAGCCTGCCAGACCATGTATAACACAGTCCGTGTCACCTCCCCCACCCCCAAATGATAATACACGTATTGTACAGCTATCCCACTCTTTTACACACGTGTCGAAGTAGCTGCCAGACCATGTAACACAGTCGTTTACTCCCACCCAAGATAATACACTATTGTACATCCTACTCACTCAGACAATCTTTGTACACCAGGTCGAAGTAGCCCGCCAGCCCATGTATAACACAATCCTGATGCACCTCAAACGTCATGCTCTTGTAGCGGGTGTTGTCTATCACAGAGGCTGCAAAAAAACAAAACCAAGCAATTCCATACTTACTATCAACACATTGAAAACGTCACAGTTTCTCACGTTGGATGAACAGGCACTACAGCGACACGACGATAGTGCAAAATAAAAAGGAAAAATCAGAAAAATTACAGAAAAAATATTTTCTACCTACTGCTGGTTTTCTTGATTTTTTTGATCAATGATGCACGAACACATGAAACATTCTGACGATCACCATTTTGTTTCCAACACACCCGCATACATGTTAACTTTACATTTGAGCCACTACTGTGCATAAGTCCCAAATTGCACAAATTAACAAAATATTTCAAGTTGTGAACATTGCCAAGCTTGAAATCCATGATAATTTCCCCAATTCTATTAAAGAATTAAAAACACATCAGCCATGTTAGATTGACGACTGATTTGATGACTGATTTGACAAAGTCATCTCTCTATTTCAATCAACAAAGTCAGAAGTGCACACACTACTAGGATCACTTACATCGATATTTGAGCCTGGATACATGTCTCACAGCACCATATTTTCAGCATGAAAACAATTGAACATGTCAGATTTGACGATAGTGTCCATCTTGGGAAAATTTGTGATTTTTCCCCCTCCAAACTTGCCACAAACTCACTCCAATCACCGCCATTTGCAATATACATGCGGAAACCCTGCAGGCAATCTTGTTGCTTCTATTTTCACAAGATTTGAAGCAAGATTGGCGGGAATTTTGACTGTATGACCACTGTTAAGTGACAGTCATGTTGCTGGCCACTTTGGGTCATTGTGCCCGAGAATGGGCTTGGCCATGTGGGACGCTGTATCCAGCAAAGGGTTAAGGTGGGGAAGTTTACAATCCCCAGGTCAACTTCAAGTGCAGACTTGCCAGTGCCTTAATTCTCTTTGTGTATATACACATGCAGAAGATCAAATATGCATATTAAAGATCCTGTAATTCATGTCAGCATACCCCGAAGTTGAATATGGCTACATTCATGATAGGCAAAAATGGCTGCATGTGCAAAAAAAATCTCACCATTGGTGAACCTCACGAGCTCCAGCTGAGGAACACAACAAAAAAAAAGACACACACACCACCCCACAAAAACACAAAAAGGTAGATAATAGAACCCATAATCATGATAATCACTTTTGTTTGTTGTTTACCTCTGTTTGGATGGTGGAAGTGAAAGACTTTCTGGGCTCTGCCAGAATCTGACAGTTGTGCAACCGTACCACATAGGGCATCTCAAAAGGAGCCTGCAAAATGTCCTATTAACACTGAATTGAAATACACAGCAACTTCATGCATATCAAGCTTGTACTGATATTAATTAGGTAACCGTCACAACACCTACAGTGCATAACATCTATCATAATTGATATAGAGTAAATTCATATGTATAAATAAAATAAAATAATAAATGTAATGATATCAATAACGCAACTGCCTTTCTGATGGACCAGCGACGTGGAAAGAGGGTCTGCTGCATGGGTAACAGCTTGCCCTCCATACTTACTTACCCAGGCTTTACGCTCTAGAGCCTAGAGCGCAACTCCATAGTCTTCCGAGACTGATGGATGCCTACTACCATCAATCACACAAAAATGCAACAATAACAAAATCGAACAGAAGTTTCACCACACCCATCCATTTGACTAAAGGAGGAGAAAGCCCACAGATCAAGGAAACCCACAGCAATACCCAGTACAATGGAGACTTGATATTTGGCCAGCGTGATTTTTCACATTCAGCCCCTTCCTTCTGTTGGGAATACTTGGCCTCAGGATCTGCCTCATTCTTCTTCTCTTTCTTCATTCAAATCCAGTTTGAAAACAGCATCTATGAATACACAGTAAAAGATCTTTCTAAATGTCTACATCTATGAATAGAAGGTAACAGATCTTTCTGAATGTCTAGCATCTATAATATGAAGGTACAGATCTTGAATGTCTAGCTAGAATATAAGTAACAGATCTTCTGAATGTCTAGCATTAGAATATGAAGTAAAGATCTTTGATGTCTACATCTATGAATACGAAGGTAACAGATCTTTCTGAGTGTCTTGCATCTATGACTATGAACTAAAATTTTCTGAATTCAGCATCTATGAATAGAAGACCTGTATAGTTCTTTCTGAATGTCAAGCATCTATGAATATGAAGACCTGTATAAGTTCTTTCTGAATGTCTAGCATCTATGAATACAAAGGTATAAGATCTTTTTGCAAAATTTGTGCAGGGTCAGTGGGGAATCAATCTGTGTAAGAATCAATTTGTATATGATACTCTGTATAAGAATCAACCTGCATACGCAATCTGTGTAAGAATCTGTATATAATGACAATCTGTACGCAAATCAGTCTGTGTAGAACTGAAGTGCTCACCTCTGGAGGCTTGTCCTTGTCTTTGCTGACCCTCAGTTCACTGAACAGCTTGGCCGACTGAAAGGGAGCGAGGTAGGACGTGTAGTCACTGGGAATACTGATGCCGTCATCTGCCAAGACACCAATTGCAAAATACTTATTCATGATTCTTATTATCTTTTAATGTCCAACTAAACATAACTACTGAAAACAAAGTGATATATACAGCTACAAGGGGATTTTTCCCCTGGTAATAACATCAGTGCAGACTCCACTCTCCTTAAAAGTCCTTTGGATAAGACTATAAACTTAGGCCCCGTGTGCAAACGCATGCAGGCTTCTTGTGCACACATTAAAAACATTCCGCTTTTTGAAAGAGTAGGCTATTGTGTGCCAGTGGGAACAGATGTCAAAATTTACAAAACCATACACACACAGGAAGTCTATGTAAAAAAACACACAAGTGCTTATTCCCTTATCCTCTATATTAAAGAATAATAAAATAAATAGATAAAACGTACAACTGCGTCAGTGTTGGGGCAGCCCTACCTTTCAGAAACCGCTGGGCCCCATCCAGGCACTCTGGGGACAGCTCATTGTCCCCGAACGATCCTAGAAGTTCGCTGATGACGATGTCGGCTTTCTGCGGAGCCTCCCACACCCGCATGTCACAGGACACCACCTCCACCAAGCTGCCCCACATCTCTTCCCGCATGTTCTCTAACCTGTGTCAGCATCACATCACACTTTAGTAAATGAGTAACAACAAGCAAGCTAGGATAAACAGTCATGTGTACCAATAACAACTGCTCAAGAACAGAGAAAAAATCCTGTAAGGGTTTCATTTTCATACTGTGCTTAGATTTATACTTCTGTGCATCCCCCGCCAAAGTCGTAATGCAACTATCTTAATGGGGTGGGGGGGGGGGGATGGTTGCATACATATAAACCTCATTATCGGTGAACCCAGACTTTAAGCAGAAATGGAAAAAAAAAACACAACCCCAAACAAAAAAAAAAGCAAATGCGCATACCAGCACAAAAACACACATGTGTGGGAACGGATGACAAAATTAACAAAACTGCATACACATGGGGACTGGATGTAAAAAAGCACACGAGTGCTTATTCCATTATCCTCAAAACAAAAGAATTAAATAAAATAAAGTAAATAAATAAGATAAAATAAAATATGCACGCACTCTCCTATTCTTTTGCAAATACTAAACCTTTACCCTATGGGTAACCCGCCATAGGGCACCCAACCATCTCCTAACCCTTCCCTCTGAATCACCCACTACTTGCTTACAGAAGCGTACAAATGTGCACAGAGCACATGTACCGGGAAAGAGGGGGTTTACTCCCCTAATGTAGGGATAGTGTTAAATTAACAGGCAGAGCTTTAAATGAATGGTATGTGATTAATTTGGAAGGAAAAAAAAAGTAGTAAAATGCAAGCATATAAAAAAATACTGCACACATTAAAAAGGCAAACAAACAAAAAAACCCAACAACCCAAAAAAACCCACTGATTGTAACACAAGTCAGACAGAGAGACAGCATCCCTTACGTGACAACAGCGTTAGGGTTCTTCTCCACGGCATAGATTTTCTTGACCTTGCGATCCGCCTGCTTCAAGGCCGCGATGGCTGCTCGCACCAAAGGACCACGCCCTGCGCCCACCACCATCAGCACACTGCCAACAGACAAGGCACAGCAACATTGAACAGTGAACAATGACAGCAACACTGAACAATGACAGCAATGGTTCACGATGAACAATGACAGTATTCACATGGCAAGCAACACTGAACAGTGAACAATGACAGCAACACTGAATATGACAGCAACGTGAACAATGAACAATGGACAGCAACACTGAAAATGACAGCAACAAAGAACAATGACAGCATTCACATGGCACAGTAACAGTGAACAGTGAACAATGACAGCAAAGTGAACAATGACAGAATGGTGAACAATGAACAATGAAGTATTCACATGGCACGCAAATGAACAATGCAGCAACAGTGACAATGACAGTACAGTGGACAATGACAGCATTCACAGTGGGCAGTGCAACATGAACAGATACGAACAGTGGACAATGACGCAACGTGACAATGTACAGCATTCACATGGCACAGCAAGTGGGACAATGACAGCAATCGTGTGAACAATGACACATTTACATGGACAGCAACAGTGAACAATGATCAGTACAGTGGACAATGACAACATTCACAATGCAGAGCAACAATGAACAATGACATTTACAGTAGACAATGACAGCATTCACATGGCAGAGCACAATGAACAATGACTAGCACAGTGGACAATGACCAGACAACAGTGAACAATGACAGCATCACACAACATAGCAACAGTGAACAACGACAGCAACAGGAACAATGACAGCATTCACATGGGACAGCAACATGAACAATGACAGCATATCACAATGGCACAGCAACAGTGAACAATGACAGCATTCACATGCAACAGCAACAGTGAACAATGAGCATTCACATGGCACTAGCACAGTGAATATGACAGCATCTACATGGCACAGCAACAGTGAACCAAGACAGCAACAGTGAACCAATGACAGCATGTGTAATGCAGTTTTGTTTGTGTGAGAGAGAGAGAGAAGAGAGAGAGAGAGAGAGAGAGAGAGAGAATGAGAGAGAGAAAAGAGACGAGAGAGAAGATGAAGAGATCATGAAAGAGAGAGAGAGAGAGAGAGAGAGAGAGACAGACAGATAGACAGACAGACAGACAGACAGAAAGAGAGTGTGTGTTTGTGTTTGTGTGTGTGTGTGTGTGTGTGTGTGTATGTGCATGCATATGTGGGTGTGCGTGCATCTGTGCGTGCATGTGTCTGTGTGTGCGTGCGCCTGCGTATTGCGCCTGCGCGTGTGCCTGTGTGTTTGTGCATGCGTGTGTGTGCATGCGGTGCATGTGTGTGTGTCTGCACATGCCGGGTGTGTGAGAAAAACCATTTTTCAACAGAAGAAAGAGAAGACAATATTATAGAGTAAGACTATTTCAACTTCTGAAATTTTTTTTTCTCAAAGCAATAATAAAAAAATTTTAAAAAAGAAACTCACAGGCTACTTTTGTCTCCTTCAAACTCTTCATTCAGGATACCTTATAACCAATATATGCTCCTTGGTACACATTGACCTGTCAGAAAACACAACAGTCACCCTTCATCATGAAAAAAGAAACCAAATATTCAAAACTGAACACAAAAACACAAAAAAAGAAAACACAACAGTCACCCACACCCTCATCACAAGAAAAAGAAAACCAGATAATACAAACCATGAACACAAAAACTAAAGCAAACTTGAGCAGCCAAAAATCACGCTGTTCATGATACTCATGAACACTTCCCCTTTGCCTAGTATGTTTGAATAAGAACAATGATCTATACAAAACAAAGCAATAATTCTAAACCAAGACAGCAACACCCAGCTCCAGAGGTATTATCATTTTAAGTTTGCCTTAAGAAATCAGGAACAGCCTTCAATTAGTTAAAAGAAAAACCTTCAATGTAATCGGGAAAAAATCCCACAAAGCAATGTTATTCAAAGACTCCATTTTAAATAAACACAAAAAATTCAGTCAGGAAATGCAGAATTGACATAGTCAAAGTGAAATAGTAAACAACAAATAAAAACAAATATAAAAAAAACCTACATAAATCATGAAATTGGTATAAAGATATACACCCCCACACCCAACAAACCAAAAACTCACATACCACCAACAACATACACAAACAAAAACAAAAACTCGAACACTGAACCACCAACCTTCTGATATTCTGAGTATTTGACCGGATCTTTCTCAAAGACCTCGTAGGTGTGTGATTCCAAGTTGTCCATCAAGGGCTACAGACATAGATATATTACATTCAAACTTTGACAATTTTTGCCTTACAAGATTCAGGTAATAAACTCCATACATTATCATACATCAAACCAGATTGCGCACCACACACACACACAAAACACACACCACAATCCAGATTTCTCACACCCACACTTCGTTTACACACTAGCTATCCTTGCAAGTACTGAATCAGACATGCAAGTGATTGTTTCATTTCATGCATACTCCAACCAACCACAGAGGCTATATTATGAACCACATGATATCAAAGAAAATACCTGCTTACAATACAAATGACACAATACAAAAATACCTCTTACAAACAATGACAACATAAAGAAAATACTGCTTACAATACAATACAAACGACACAATATCAAAGAAATAACTGCTTGAATACAAACAACACAAATATAAAGAAAAACTGCTTGCATAAGAATGACACAATATCAAAAAAAAACCCTACTTATAATACAACACACATATTAAAGAAAATAATTTTTACAACGACACATTACAAGTCTGTAATACTCCAAGCCAAAACCTTTTTTTTGTGTTCATCCGTTCCATTTTTTTTTTCAATTAGCGGACACACATGATGACTGCATTAACTTCATACTGGTAGAAAAAACAAACAAACAAACAACAAAACTTCATACTGGTAGAATCTATCTCTGTGTGAATGAAACTGAGTTCCTCTCCCTGCTGGTTAGTGCACATTGGAGCCCTTCCTTTTCTCTTCTCCTCTCTGCACAAATGTTTGTCTGCCTGTGAGAAAGGATCTCACCAAACCACTTTTGCCAGGGCAGCTCTTGCTGCTGAAGGTTCTTTTATGTGCTCTGAATGTGTGGTTGTACACTGGACCCACTGATAATTACACCCTATCATCCAAATCATCACTCAGTACAGTCCCCCAGTCCACCCAGCTGTTGATGGGCACCTGCCCTGTTAAGGGTCAGGTAAGGTAAAGCAGCGAGGGAGAGGAGATGGGTGTCGCCCTCAATATGCTGGCCCCTACAACCACATAGCTTATGGGAACACCATTACATACATCGCTAGACCACAGAACTATCAATATTTGCTATAACCGGAAAACTTGACAAGAATACAATCTTCTGACTTGTTTTATTAAAGGGGGAAAAAAAAGCAGCACTTTCTCTGAGTACAATTCAAGAGGAATAAAAGAACACAATGATTTGACAAAACTGAAGATGAACAAACAATTATGAAAAACAATTTTTTTAAAAAAATGCACAGTAAAAGCAAAAAGGGGAGCAAGGATTGCTACTGATAACACACAAAATGCACTGGGGAATAGGATAACAGTGCTGTGTATAGGAAGTAGCGCATTATATACTCGTACAATATAAGCAGCTAAGTATAATGTCCACAAACATGCAATGTACTTTCTGAGTCTGAGAAAGAGGGGGAGAAAAGAACAGTATTGAAACAAATATATATTGATAAAGAGTACATTTTTTCTCATATTTATGTTGCTCTTATCCATTTTTTTTTTTTTTTTTTACCACATTTACAGTTGTGACAAAGCATAGTTAACACCTACCCTACAGTTACAAATGAAAAAAAAAACCAACCCCACCCAACAAACATTGATGAGTTGACATCTACTGCCAACATTTCCAATACTTAAGTCAACCTAAAAAAAAAAAAAACAAATAAATAACAGCACAATTCAATCTGACAAATCAAGACGAGACATGTGTTTTCACACAAAAACTAACAATAAAACATCATTGGAAACAATGTCTGAACCCCAAACACAAGTCTATATTCAAAGAGTATTCAAGCTAATTCAATCTGCCACAATATAATACCTATCTCACAATCAATAAAAACAAACACCCCCCCCCCCCCTTTCCAGCCCACTTACCAATCCCCTTTACATACACATACATGTACACAAATGCACACACATGATCACACAACTTCATACTAATACCAGTTTTGTAACATTACAGTAAGTTTAACTATTCAGTCATCAGCAGCAGCCAATGTGCACACAAAGAGCATGTAAACTACCTGAAGTCAGGTTGCTACCACCGCCCCACCTTCCAAAAACCCAACAACAACAACAATGAAAAAACCATGGGACAGCAGGTCAGAAAACCAATGTTCACATCTTCACTCTGACATGTCCTGTAAGCTCAAATAAGCATAGGGTACTGGGATCTTCATGCAAACAGTATTCCCTCTTCCACCTTCTCCTATAAAACACTGAGATTTCTGCTAAAATCTTCAAACAATGTCTTTGATTCTGCTAAAAACTTACTTTCTCTGACCCACTTGATGCCTGCATCAAAAGCTTCTACTTTAACTCACTCCCTACTGGTTGATTTTTACAATGTGTTTCTCTGTATACTGGTTTTTGCTGTTGATAAGTATAAAATAAAAAAACATAAAAAAAACCCCAATACTCAACACAAGTACATGAAATTTTTAACATTTTGTGTCGAAATGTAGGTGGACAATCAGTCAAAAGCCAGCAGCTGGATTTTCGTACAAAAGTTGACATCACAAAGCTAAAAAAAAAGAAACCTAAAACTCACATCCTGTGATTGCAGTGGTTTGTAGGCAAGTGTTGTGCACAAGACCACTGCGATCGCAGTGGATCATAGGGAGTGAGTTAACCCTTTGCTGGGCACAACGCCCCAAAGCGCCCGACCCTGTCCTTGGGCAAAATGCCCCAAAGCGCCCGGCAACACGACCGTCACTTCAGAGCGATCATACAGTCGAAATTCCCGCCAATCTCGCTTCAAATCTCGTGAATATAGAAGCCACGAGACTGCCCGCGAGACTTCCGCATGTTTATTACAAATGGCGGCGATGGGAGTGAGTTTGTTGCAAGTTTTGGAGGAAAAAATCGCAAATTTTTCCAAGATGGATGCTATCTTCGAACCCGACATTTACAATCGTTTTTACAGCTTCCATGCCGAAAATATGACGCTGTGAGATGTGTATCTAGGCTCAAATATCGATGTAATCGATCCTAGTAGTGTGTGCACTTCTGAGTTTGTTGACTGAAGTGAGAGAGACGACTTTGACTACGGCGAAGTTCGAGACGAAAATCGATCGTCAAATCTAACACGGCCGATACGCGTTTTGAATTCTACTCTTAGATTTGGGGAAATTATCGTGGATTTCAAGTTCGGCAATGGTTCAGAACTAGATATATTTTGTTATTTGGTTGCTATTTGGGATTTTGATACGGTAGCGGCTCAAACTTAAACGTTAAGCTGATCGCAATCATCGGTAAACAAAAATGGCGATCGTCGGAATGTTCGATGTGTTCGTGCACCATTTATCAAAAAAACTAAAAAACCAACAGTAGGTTGAAAATATCTTTTCTATAATTGTTTCTTAATGTTTTAGTTTTTATTTAATCAAAATCCATGCACGCATTCTAAAGTTATTGCAACGCTAACTGTAACACACACAAACCAATCAATGACTTTGTGTGTTTATGCATTATAATTCTAAAAGAAAATAAAGATAATGACAAAAATTGGGTATTAGCAATTTCTTTATTCATTTCTGCGTCTTACTGTTTTTATTTCATCAAAATCCATCTGACCATTGTAGAGTTATTGCATGTTAAATACATACACCCACTCACAAGCCATCCACCTCCATTTTCTCTGCCCGGCAGGAAGGTGACAAATGATTTTGCTGTGCCCAGCAAAGGGTTAAATGAAAAAAAAAAAGAAGATGTAACAAATACCTCTGTTCAATAATCTCCAAAGCTGTAGTACTGACCTGCAAGGGGCACTGCAAGAAGTCTTCAAACCCTTTGGCAAACTCTGTAACCGGATCAGGGGGGTCTTGGGTCTACAGGTACACACACACACACACACACACACACAACACACATACTGCTTTGTCTGATGACAGTAGAAAAGCATTATGAATAATAACGATAATCAAAATAATAAATTTTCTTTGACAAATTTAACTTACAAACAGAAACAAGTTTTTCCACACTGAAGACCTCTATTTCTTGACATATTACATTTGATGTTTCAATAGCATGAAAATGATGTCCACTAGTTACAATTTATGCCATCTGTTTTCAGGTGGGTCCCCCCCCCCCCCTTCCCCCCCCCCAAGTCCTGCTATCAATGAAAAAAAGTCCTAAACAAAGAAACAGCGGTAAAAAAACAAAAAAAACTCCCTTTTTTTTTTTTTTAAAGACGGCTTTTTCGTAAGACATCACAATGCTAGTTTTGTCTGCTATGGCTCAGTTAGTATACAATCACTTCATAAATAACCACCATTGCTCATCTCCCTCCCTTTCCTTCAGTTTACTTTTCTGTCGGGACTGCAGTTTTTACATCTGACATTATTTTTTTTTTTTTTGGCAAAAATATATTTATCAGAAAAACTGGAGAAGGGCTGTTCTCACCCAAGATTACAGAGTCTGATGATGCACAGAGCATGATACTTCTTCAGCAGCGTCCCCCCCCCCCCCAAAAAAAAAAAACAACAACCCCGATTCATACCCCCTCCCCCCCCAACCTCTGATTCATCCCCCCCCCCCCCCCCCCCATAGTTAAACATCCTCATTCTTTTTTTTTTTTTTTTTTTTTAAAATACTTTCTCTGCTCCTATTCCAATTTTATTATTTTTTTTTACAAAATAGTTAAGCTTCCTTATCTATTTTTTCACAATTCATCTGTCCCTGTAGTATAATGCTCCATAAAGTCTTCCTAGTCCAATATCACAATAAACTTGAATTTTACTTCTCAAAACCATCCAATGCATGAAAACGACTTTAACAACGATGATACACTTCTGACCAGCCTTTCATTAGATACAGCTTCCCATACCTTAACACAAAGAGAGTGAGGAGGATGGGGAGGGGCTATTTCTGCAGCTACTATAAAACACTCAGCCTACATCTAGTAGAATTTAGGAAAGCATTCACACCTAAAACTTACAAAGTGTGCATGGACAAAAAAAAATTATAAGAGCTGTTCACCATTCATGAAAACGTAGCATGATACTTCATTCCCAGTGCACTACTACAGACTGCAAACTAGAGAATGTGTCTGTGACTGTTGGAATATACTTAAAGGTACTACAATATCAATATAGCTTATCAGTGCCTTGGAACCCACAAAATCTGTTCACTCTTCACTTCTGTCTGTCTCAATGTTGTATTGTATACCACTTTAAGTCACAGCAGATTTCTTTGCATGAAATTTCAGCTGCTCTTCCTGAGGAGTGCGCGTTACCACAAGAGCAGCAGCAGCACCATTATGTTTGTTTATTTTCCTGTCCGCATGTCAGGGACAACTCTCTTGATGCCGTGGGTTCTTTTACATGTGTTAAATGCAACTGGCACACGGGACCTCAGTTTATTGTTTATATCCAAACAACTAACACCAAGATAACCACCCATGGTCTAGTGGATGGGGGGAATGTTTTGGGCATAAACGGGGAATCCAACTGAATTGAACTGAAATTGAATTGAAATGTTTTGGGCATAAACTGGGGATCGAACCACCACACACTCTGAACCTGAACTTTTTGCTTTCTAGGCAGGTGCTTAACTCTTGACCACCAATCCACCCTGACCAAGTGATAAAACTCTGAAATTAGCAGGCAGTGTTTTTAAAAATACCAGACTCAAAATTGAGAACAAGAGAATGTAAGTGTGGCATACACACACACACCCACACACATACATACATACATGTCAAGGCAAGTGACAACTGTGACTATATATACCATTTCAATGCAATCTCTGCATATTGCATCTCAATGCAGTCTGAATGTTACGGATCAACACTACATATAGCACAGTAAGCTACTCAACAATCTAATCTTACCCATGGGTGAAAAAAAGGATTTAAACCAGCAGGAAATTAAAACAAAATTATACATGCACCCACAAGATGATTTTGTCTGAAACTACTATGACAATGTGCATTATAAAGAAGGTATATAAGTAATTTAGCATTAGAGTTAAGCATGTTAAAATGACAAGAGCAGGTTGAACATTCTTGATTACTGATATATGATGAGCTATACATAAGCACTTGCTTACAGAATGAAACAAGGTCTGTTAAAAGGTTGGCACACTAAATACTTTTATGCACTAACTTGTCAGACCCATAACCTACTATCCCCAACCAAAGCTTTTTCCTATTAACAACAGACATGTCAAAACAGCATCATTAATACCTGATATGAATACATATTCATCATCTTCATCAAATGTTTAGTCAGTAACTATTAATGTCTGTCAAACGAGCAAAAATATGTTACACTGCTGTCAAATGCCTGAGAAGTCGGACCCGGTGCATCTGACTTCGGCATGGGAAAAAATCATTACCTTTTAAGTCTTTGTAGAGGAAAAAAGGCAGGAGAATGGACCAATAAGGAAGAAAATAGACAAGGATAAGGTGACAGAAAGAAAAGGAACAAGGCAGAAACAAAGAAAGGGATATAAAAGGAATTCTAGCACTGAGTTTCCAGAAGGTGGGGATGCTGTTTATACTAAAAGTCCCCCCGGCATCCCCATAGGGAGATAAGAATATGAAATTGATACAAAGAACAGCTACTTCTACAACTCCCTTTGCACATTTTGATATATACATATATACCCATTAAAAAACCCAGAAGACAAAGGGGTGCAGACCTGCCACAGATGATCCAGGTATTGCTGATAGCAGCGGATGCCTTTGTCTGGATGCCTGTCTGCCCCGCTGAGAATCACCTGAATGTCCAACTGAAACAGTATGCACAATTCCTGTTAGTGATTTCTTTTTATATTTTATCGTTCCTCGGAATTGAACTCTTGAGGTTCAACAATGGTGCAATTTTGTGTCTATCTGCGACAGTTTTTGTTCACTTTGAAGGTAGCCAGCCACATTCTGACTTCGGAATGTATGCTGGGTATGTGCTTGTTTCCATGCAACGGAATTTTTATGTGCATATTTGATCTTCTGCATGTGAATATATGGAATGAAGGCACAGGCAGATCTGGACTGGAAGTTGATCTGGGAGATTGTAAAAGTCTCCAGCAGACACTGCCGAGATTTCAACCTATGACTTCATGGACCCATGGGATTAAAGTGGAATGGCCTGAACCACTCAGCTATGGTGTCCATTAAGGCTGAAATGAATTGTATGTAAACTTTGCTCCTTCAATTTGTGAAGAGTTTTCATAAACAGAGTTTAATCACAACCAAATAACGACACATATTACATGATAAAAAAACAAAAGATCTTTGTTCTTCCAACCTTTCATCATTCAAGCTTATTCAAAGTATTCATCACACAAGAACAACCAACACTTCTCGATTTCTTTCCTCCTCTTCTTCTGATCTATGACACATCCAGTCGACCAGCCCTGCACAGAGAACAGGGCCTCCCTCCCACCCTCCTCACCTTGTAGAGGCGGCGCACAAGGGCTTGGTGAGGCTTGGAGAGGACGGGGTAGCCTTTCTTGTTGGTCAGGAACAGCTTGGTGGACACCACCACTGCCTTGAGGGGCTCCGCCATCCAGCGCTCCATGATCTCCTCTGAGGGGATGTCTGCCGTCACCTCCAGCACAAGGTCAATCCGCTTCGTGGAGTCGCACATGGAGCGAAACTTGTTCCACCTGAAACACCATCCAAAAGAGTATTCGCAATTTGACAACCTGGGTTTGATTCCCGTTCGAGGGGATATTTTCCCGTGGAGTTAACCATCAGTGCTGACTCCACTCTCCCCACAAGTCCTCGGAGGAAACTATAAACAGATCAGGGTCTTATATACAGTGGAGATACAAGAAACCTTAGTCGCTGTTGCTGTTAGTAGGTGAGCCAGCATATGTTCAGAAACAATGAGAGACAATAAAAAAGAGCAGAGCCTGGAAGTCATCTAACAATAAACAAAATGGAAATAAAAAATGTCATAGGGTTGTTTTGATGTGTTGGCAAGATAACTAGCGATGCATACAAGCTATTAACCCTATAGGTGCAGTTCCAGGAACATTCTGGGACGACCTTTCACAGCCACACGGCAGATCCCAGAATATTCTGGGATGATGTAGGTGGTCGTAATTGAAGGCTCACTTTCGCTTTCAAAGGTCACCCAATGAATGTTAAGGCCATTAGAGGGCCACAGAAATCGTTGAAGGTCGTTAAACACACACAAGCAACAAAGACTTTGATTGGTTTAGAGGGAGGATATTACAAAAAAAATAATTTTCAGACCAGTCATGATCATCTTCACATCTGCACGCTAAAGAACCCGTCATTCATGTCAGTGTTCGGTGGGTAACAGAAACAGAAACATACCCAGCCCACATCCCCGAAGTGAGAATGCAGCTCCCTTCATGATGGGTAAAAACGGCCAGTTCCATATGCAAAATCTAACTGTTATTGAACCTGAAAACTCTAGCCGATAAAAAAATTTTTTTTTAAGAAAAAACTACACACATTTGCAAAACTGCAACAAAACAACTGGGTTCGACCCACCATCTCTGGCTGAAATATGTACACACATAGGCTGCACAGAGACAGTGTCATTTATAAGGGATTCCAGGTTGCGCCATGAAGAGACTCTTATCACACCGCCAGCCACTCACCACTTCCACGTGTCTTCAATCATGTTGCCTTCCATGGCGTCGTCGTCGTCTTTGAAGACGCGGTCTGTCATGTCTGCGGCACTCACTAAGGGGACCTGGATCCAGTATTGCTGCACAGAAAGAACCGTTCCAGTGATTCACACAGCAGCCTCACTTGTCTTAAAGAACGTCTACAAAAAAATAAAATGAACATTAAAAAAAAAAAAGGAAAACCAAGCCAAACCACTACCTAAACAAAACAACAAACTCAGGAGTTAGGCACACAAGCAAAAGCAAAAAATGGAACATAGGAAACCATTTTATAAGGGCTGACTTTCACAAATAAAGTTTGGTCATTCTTAGCTTTTTTTTTTTTTCTCTTTGTTTTTCTGACGGCAACACAAGTTTAAACCTTACAAAGCAAGAACAAAGCCCAGTGCAGCAGCAATCCGTTTAAAAAAAATCCAAGAAAGAGGGAACAAAGCCTGCTTACTTACCATGGGGATAAAGGTTGAAAGGATGTGTTCGTTGACACAGCGAGCTAGGTTTGAACAGTTGCCGTTGTGCACGGGTATCATCAGAGCTGGCAGTCCCAGGTGACAAGCAAAGGACAGCTCCTGCCTCAGGGCCTGCAGAGAGAGAAAAAACAAAAAAAACTTCACTCACAAACATCTCCCAGTAAAATGAATTATAAATGCTCCACTTTTTATAGGGGTAACATTGATGAATTCAATTTTTGTTGTTGTTTTTGTTCTTTGGCTAGAGCTTAGAGGTTCACCAATGGTGAGACTTATGTGTATGTGACTGCCCCCCCCCCCTCCCCCAACCATTAAGGTAGCAAAATTCTGACTTTGGGGATGGGGTCCAAACATGACACATGTCAATCCTGAGGTGTTTGTTTTTTTCTGTCATCCGTGTCTAACGGCACACAATGGCCTACTCTTCCAAAAGGCAGAACAGATTTTTAACGTGTACACAAAATATTCTACATGTGATCATACATGGGGCCGCAGTTTATAGTCTCATCTGGAGGACTTCAATTTAAAGGAAAACTGCAATATCTGAAGAAAATCGAAGTCACATTCATGATTACACACATGTGTGAATTCCGAGATTCAAGAACCTTTTCATTTATCTTGAATTCCGACTCAAAAAGCATTTCAATCATCAGAATTGTTCATGGACATTTCTGTTTCCACTCTTTTAGAACTATCCTGCACTCAACATCAACACCAAACAAGCAAAACCCAACAGCACCACACTCACCACTTCTGAATTTCTCAGGATTTTAGCATCTGTCGAGTCAAGCTGCAACCATGGAGACACCTTTCCAACCACCAAATTGCTCCAGTCTGCAAAACACAGATTCAGTATACATTCTGCTCATGAACTGGTCATGAATATATATAAATTATAAATGTAGACACAATTCTTTGCAAAAGGCACAGAAATTATCAACCGTACTCAACAATATGGCAATTTTACAGCTGCCCAGTAATTCAAATGACATTTTTATTTTCCTACTGTTTATTTTTCAGACAATGAATTACAGCTTGACCAGATCTGTGCAACCCCATGGCATAGAAATGATTTCAGCATTTTCATGGCAATTTTCAGTCTGTCACTGCAATATTTTGGCAGGCTGTTTGCAACACTTTTTCAACAGGAAAAATAAATTACTTTCTTTTTCTTTATAATTTTTTTTCCTCATGTGTTTGCTGTTTTGTTTCTCCCCTTTTTTTTAACACAAAGCAAAAAATTCATAAATCTGTTTGCTTTTCATGTCTACCCTAAAGAGCCAACCCTTACCTGAGCTAGACAGGCACAGATCGGAGCGGGACAATGGCCCTGTTCTGTTTTTGGCAGCATTCTCCAGAAACTCTCGCTTCAGTCGGGGATGGATGATTGGCATACATGCAAAATCAAACCTGAAACAAAAACCGATTCATACAAATTTATGACTTACACAATGCATATTTGGTATTAGTATGCATACCCACAAAGTGACACACGAAGGCAGTCACAAATTAAATGCAGGCCACAATCTAACTCAAATGATTCAGGGATCAGTTCCTCACATAACAGAACTCAGTGATGATAATAATATTAATACTCGCAACAGAAACAAACTGTGAATATCCTTTGGTTTTCAAAATTAAAAAAAACAAAATTCAAATAAGCACTCTGATTTGTTGCTTTACAAGCTTCAGCACAATATTATGAATTCCAAACATGATAAATTTATCATAATTATTTTACCACGGATTCATATTTTTTATTTCATAAGCAAAATTGATCATTCAGGCAAAGGCCTGATCTTAAGGTTTTCATCTTGGTGTTTAAACAAACTAAGCACTCTCAAGACAAAGGTCTCCTCGTCTGTAAATTGTGTAATGATTCACTCTCACAGTCTCAGCTCTGGAGACCTTCCCAGTAGGAATATCAACCATCTCAAACTGCTGGTTTTAATTTGTGACTTGTGCACATGTAAACCTGTAATCTAGGATCTTAACAAAACACTTGAACAGCTTGTCCAGATTCCAGGGCATGGCATTTGAGTGATTTGACATTCAGTGCCCGGAAACATGTTGACTGACTTGCCAATGGCCACAGAAATTAGAGAAAATTTTTTTTAAGTCCACTGTGCATACACAGATTATTTAAAATCCACATGCATGCGTGCGTGCGTGCGTGGTATTTATTCTTTTTTAAAAAAATTTTTATATCGAGGATAATGGAATAAGCACTCGTGTGCTTATTTACATCCAGTCCCCGTGTGTATGCATTTTGTAAATATCTGTTCCCACCGACACACAATGGCCTTCTCTTACGAAAAGCGGAACAGGATTTAACATGTGCGCGAGATGTTCTGCGTGTGTTCACACATGGGGCCTCGGTTTTATAGTCTCATCTGAAGGACTTTGGGGGAGAGTGGAGTCAGCACTGATGTTAACTCCGGGAGAAAAATCTCCTCCAATGGGAATCAAACCCGGATCATCAAATTGCGAGTGCAATGTTCTGACCGCTAGGCTATCTGTATCCCGTCCCATGTGTACCTGTATGTGTAGTGTCACTAATGTCACTGTGTGTGTTTCTTCAGTTCGCAAGTTCCACTATAGTGATTTTTAGGCAAAGGGGAAATAGCAACAAAAAAAGGGATTAAATGGCAGACACCATATTACAACAAAAAAGTGGGAGGGGGGAGGATTGTCACTTGAAACAAAAAATGCAAAGTTTAAGTCAAAGTACTTAAAAAAAAAAAAAAAAAAAAAAGTGAACACAGAACACAACTTGCAGTTAAAAAATTAATCAGCATTACATTTACACTACAATAACTGAGTAGGCCTAAGTGAGCAACTGATTGTCAAGCTGCAGTGTTATGCTGTGTGGTATAACAAACATGTTTAAATACTGGAATTGGTTTGTGGTAGTTTTTCAAGTAAAGAAAAGCAACAACTTAATTTGAATTAATGATTAAATTGTGACCTCTGGTGACAAATTACATAGCCGTCATAGGGCATGTGTAAGATCAGTCTCCCTTGGACACTTTGCTGTCAGCTAGTAGTAGTACTGTACTTGTTTAGTAGATTTTGTTCATTTTGTCCTTGCACTGACAAGTGACATGTATTTGGAATAAAAAATATCTTTGTTTTGTGAACAAAAATGCATGATCTATAGATCTTCAGTTTATCATCATCCTTCATGATTAAAAAAAAAAAAGAACTGTGAATGTGATGTTTTCTTTTTTGCTTTGTTTTACTTATCTAAAAATACGAACTAAAAGTAAAACTAAGTAAAACTAAAATGTCTGGCTCCAAACCTTGATAGGATACCAAGGGGATGCACTCATAATTTAAAAGCAGGACTGCTTTCTGTGGAGGTAAGCTTTCTTTGCGACAAAGCCTTTCTTTTGTCAAGTTTAACACACACACATTTTTTTTTAAACTCTGACAGGGATATTGCATTTGATATGAGCATTGGAAATACAAGTACTTTATATTATAATAATAGTATAGTCTAGATAGCAACCCCTCATCCCTTCAATTTGTTCAAAGCATTGTCTGTAGAGTCAAAACATAGTTTCCGATTGGTAGATTTGCCTAACAACAGAATGCTTTCTTAGTTTCTACATGTTGGCCTATCATTTGTATGCAAACAAATTCTTCATCGATAATGAGGATGTTTTGAGTTCACGTGTTATGCAGAGTTATAGGCAAAATGTTTGTCGTTGTCGATTACGGATTAGGCGAACACATAGATTCATTATCCAAAAATACTCTTCCTATTTCGATCGTTAAAATCATACCCAGATTTGCATGCCCATTCCAAAACTGAGTTGATATCAGGAACACAGTGAAAATCTCTACCACATGACAAACGAGAAGGCATTTTGATGACTTTCCCTCGTTTCCAGTCTTGCCGGATATCTAACGGAAGTAGTATTTCTATGGTTATATAAAAGTAATGGACTGGTTAAAGGTGCAGCTGTTAAAAAAGAAAAAAAAAAGATACAATCTGTATCAGAAATGAAAAAGAACTAGTACCACATTCTAGTAAACTAAGTTACAATCTTCAAACTGTTTTTCAGAAGTACAGAACTGTGATCTTTACTCTTTTTATTATGTTTTTTTTAAAGGCAAACTAAAATGTTTGGCATAAACTTTTTGTAGGATACCAAGGGGAAGCACTCTTTTTACTTTTTAACAAGCCCACGTTTTTCTGTCGAGGTAAGCCTTCATATGTGTAAAATTGGCGTAAAATATGATAGTTTAGTTAAATACTCAGCCAGATATTTTCTAAAAGGATATCATCGAACTGGAATTAATAAGAATACTTGCAAAGATTTAATTTTATTGCTATTTGGCTGTGGAAATGGAAATCGCGAGCCCAAGGATTGCACTGGGCACGTGTCTCAGAGTGTGTACTATGTTAGTATTTGCTGTGTTTAGATTTTACCGTGAAAGCGTGTGATATTTGTTGAAGGCAGTGGCTATCTCTATGTTTCCACAACTTAGATTATGCCTGTCTAATTTATGGACAGTTATATAATGTGGGATTGACACAGATTAAGAAGCTGAACGATCGAAATCTAGACCATGGTAGGAAAGCATCAAACTGATCAATTTTGAAGTTTATTATTATTATTTTTATTATTTATTCTTTTATATCGAGGATAACAGAATAAGCAATCATGTGCTTTTTTTCATCCGGTCCCCGTGTGCATGCAGTTTTGTAAATATTGTCATCTGTTCCCACGGCACACGATGGCCTACTCTTATGAAAAGCGGAACAGGATTTAACGTGTGCGCAAGATGTTCTGCGTGCGTTCGCACACGGGGCCTCGGTTTTAAAGTCTCATCCGAAGGACTTTTGGGGAGAGTGGAGTCAGCACAAAGATGTAGAAGTGTTTAAAAAAAAGAGAAAGAAAAGAAAAAGACCCGAGCAGTTTATCAGCCCTGCGTCACAATCATATACACCAGTGGCGACTGACTTGTTAATTAATAAGAGAAGAAATCCACGTTTTGAGAAGGGGAGGCTAAACTATCTAATAATAAACTTATACAGGAAATTATGCTCATCAATCCATTTTGTTTAAAACGGTATGATCTCAAGGTCTTTGATACTACCTTTTTTTTATAAAAAAAGTTCACTGTCAAGAAGGAAAGTGGCAGGACAGTTAAGTCATTCATCTGCCTAACAAGTAAACCTGTAGGCTAGAACTGCGATGAGGTTAGTCCGTCAGATGAGACTGTAACTAAGCCAAGGCTTTATGTGTGAATTATGAGAAGAGCATCTTGTGCACACGTTTAAAACCTTTTTTGCCTTTCAGAAGAGTAGGCTATTTCATTTCCTGTTGGTTTGAAAGTACATCATCATATTACTAATTTAGACACCATCCCCATAGTTTGAATGCAGCCATTTGAAATGGGGGGGGGGGGGGGGGGGGTTATACACAAAAATCTTACCACTGATGAGCCTCATAGTTGGAGCTGTAGCTGAGAAACAGCTAAACACATACACAAAAAAGATCATTATCTATTATTATAATATTAACTTTTACTTTAATGTCGCAGCTCTTTTACTTTTTAGGCTCTTGACTTAAGTGGTCTAGGATTAGGAGTACATGACTACAGTCTCTTTGTTCTATTTATATAATATATGTTATTCTTGAATGTGAATATGTTTTGTTTAATAATCTTCAGGAAGGAAAAATGCCAAAGCGGCCTCTAAATCAAGAAGAGAAGAACCCTCTTCAGATGCTGAGCTAAACCATTCAGCTGAAGAGACCACTTTCAGTTCTAAGGAAGAAGAACTGCCTGTAAGTGTAACTCGATCACAAAGATCTGTGTGTTGTGTGTGTGTGTGTGTGTGTGTGTGTGTTGTGTGTGTGTTCATGTGTGTGTGTGTGTGTGTGTGTGTGTGTGTGTGTGTGTGTGTGTGGTGTGTGTGTGTGTGTGTGTGTGCGTGCGTGCGTGCGTGCGTGCGTGGTGTGGTGTGTGTGTGTGTGTGTGTGTGTTGTGTGTGTGTGTGTGTGTGTGTGTACACACATACATGTATCATGTATACTCAAAATGTGTGTGTGTGTGTTGGGGGGGGGGGGGGGGTCTGTGTCCCTGTGTGTCTGTGTCCCTGTGTGTCCCTGTGTTCTCAGTCTGTGTGTGAGTGTTGAGTTGTGTGTGTGTGTTGTGTGTGTGTGTGTGTGTGTGTGGTGTGTACTCTGTGTGTGTGTTACTGTGTGTGTGTGTATTCTGTGTGTGTGTGTGTGTGTGTGTGTTACTCTGTATGTTGTGTGTGTACTCTATGTGTGTGTGTGTACTCTGTGAGTGCTCTGTGTGTATTATATATAATACAGTGTGTGTGTGTGTGTGTGTGTGTGTGTGTGTGTGTGTGTGTGTGTGTGTGTGTGTGTACTGTGTGTGTACTGTGTGTGTGTGTGTGTGCGTGCGTGCGTGCATGCGTATGTGCGTGCGTGTGTGTAGGCACATGCATATGCGCCTGTGTGTGTGTGTGTGTGTGTGTGTGTGTGTGTGTGTGTGTGTGTGTGTGTGTGTGTGTGCTGCATATTGAGTGTATTATATGCATCATAGTGCTGATTAAATATCTTGAAAACAAATCTAATTGATCAATTTTTTTTTTTTTGCTTGTGTCAGGAGGACTACAGTAGTGAGGATGCCAGCAGTGGCACAGATGAGGAGAGTGATGATGACGACAATGACGACGACGACGATGATGATGATGAAGAAGACATGTCCGATGAAGACAGTGGGTCTGGTGGTGAGGATGATGACACTGGAATAGGGTTGTCCGACGAAGCGGAGGAAGATGGACCTTCAGGCACTGCACAGGTCATCACTCACATAATTCATTTATAAATATTTATTTATTTATTTATTTATTTATTTATTCTTTTATATTGAGGATAATGGAGTAAGCACACGTGTCCTTTTTTTTGGGTTTACATCCAGTCCCTGTGTGCATGCGGTTTTGTAAATGACGTCATCTGTTCCCATGGCATACGATGGCCTTTTTTTTTTGTGAAAAGCGGAATAGGTTTTAACGTGTCTGAAGATGTTCCGCAGGCATGAATTTGGATCATGCAGTGTTTTGAATAGACAATCCGTCTGTCTGGCAATACTTATAATTTTTAATTGTGATTATGAATAATATTGGTGTCACCTTTTGTCCTTAGTTTTCTGTATAGTTGTCTGTTTCTTTTATTTGGGTTTGGGTGTGTTTTTTTCTTCTTTTTCCCTTTATTCCTTTTCTCATTTTTTCTCTTTTTTTTTTTTTGCAAGAGTGTTATTTTTTTATGAGAAGAAAAAAACAACAACTGCCTCTGTGGTATATGAAGAATTTTAATATTTTGTTGTTTAACGTCAATTATGTCATGTCATCGTGTACTTTTTGCATTCAAGGTTTCTTCTACTTAGAGAAATAAAGGTTTAGGAGTTTCAAATTTTTGTTTTGACTTTGGCTGTTTGGGTGGCCATATTGGATTGTTTCCATGGCAACAGTGCATAAAACCTCCAAAGGTTTCTACAGGCATGTTTTACAACCAGAATTGTTCAAATTCACATGCCACATTTGCATGATCCACCAATTTTTTATTCTAAAAAACAACATGATTTTGGTCATTTTTAGGCACATCTCTCACCTTTATATGTTAAGAGAAGTTGATACATGTAAGAGGAAAACTGAGAATCCATGTGCACAGTAGAGTGTAATCGATTTGTGTAACTTTTGGTTTTAAATTTCAGTGCAGATTGTGAAGTTTTAGAAAGCAGAGATTATTGAAAATAACTGGTTTTCTTTCTTTTTAAAATTAAGTAA
>CM060325.1:23658810-23662200 GCA_030674155.1 Stramonita haemastoma | reverse complement strand
TTTTAATCTGTTGTTGTTTAACGTCAAGTATGTCAGTCTTTTAATACTATTGTATTCAAGGTTTCTTATACTTGTTTGTAGAAAAAAATAATTAGGGAGTTATCAAATTTTTAGTTTTGACTTTGGGTGGCCATATTGGATTATCCCATGGCAACAGTGTATAAAACCTCTAAAGGTTTCTACATGCTATGTTTTACATCCTGAATTTTTCAAATTCATATGGAGAAATCTCCACATTTGCATAATCCATCAATTTTTTATTCTAAAGAACAACATGATTTTGGTCACTTTTAGACCCATGTCCCACCTTAATATGTTAACACTTTCTACCCGGGTTCGGATAAATCCCATACCACGCGATCATCTCCCCTGGATGAGGTACAGATTTATCCGTACCACAGCAGGTACTTTCACTTTCGCCCTCCCATTCTGTTCTATTCTCACATGGTCGGTTTAGCTTGTTGGCTTTAGCTGCCACGTTAGTCCCACATCGTTCACAGCTAACTTGCATATAAATATGATCGTGTTTTTGTTGTGTTTATTGTTGTTTTACGTGTCATATGCTTGTAGTATGGCTTTGGTACATCAGACTTTCATTGCTGACGAACTAACAGAAGTTTTAAACGAGTTACTACATTGCCGATAAAGATCGTGTTTTGGATAGAAATCGTGAGAGCTTTGAGTCTCGCGATACTGACTGTGTGCCACTTGAGGAGCGAGATAGGCCAGCTAAAGGGGATGGGAGGGGGAGGGGGGGGGTGGGGGGTGACTGGGGAGGGGCGTGGCCTTGGTACTGTGAGTACCACCATGATAAACACCAACTGTTTACATGAAAATGAACTACAAGCCACCTACCTGGTAAAGTGCAAACATTCTGTACATATGTATAATTTATAAAGTAGAGTAGAAAAGTTCAGGAACTTACTTGGACTAGGGAAGAAATATCTGTATATTCCATGATCGTGATTGTGACAGTGTCATGTGTACAGTTCAGTGGTTCCCATTGATTATATTACATTCGATGCGATGCTGGAAGAAAACTTGTATAGTACCTATGTTTGTCCCTGTTTATTTGTGAGTCTTGTATAGTTTTTTTGTTGTTGTATTTGTTGCATGCATTGCGTAAAAATCATAAGCCCATCAGTGGGATCACCACTTAAAATCAGAGCAATTACGTAATTTGACACCATAATTAACATATTCTTTTTTATGCAATATAGATTTTTATGCACGCATATAATGGGCAGTCATTTACCCACACAATGCCATAGTTTCATAAGAAATGGGCTTCAAACAAAAAAGATATGAGGATTTTACTATGATGACCCAGTGCACACTGCACTCAGCTGCTGCAGGGCTGGTCCACAGAGACGGCAGTGCAGCTGCACCCTTGGGGTACAAAGTGTCAAGAGAGGTTGATATCTAAGAGGAAAACTGAGACCCCATGTGCACAGTAGAGTTTAATTGATTTGTGTCACTTTGGGTTTTAAATTTCAGTGCAGATTGTGGATTTTTAGAAAGCAGAGATTATTGAAAATAACAGGTTTTCTTTTTTTTTCCGTTTTAAAATTAAGTAATGTTTAGTATAAACACATTGCTCTTTACTACTTGTGCCTTTTTCTATGGTGATATGTGATACATACACTGTGTGGATGATTTTCAGAGATGAATGAGTGATGAAAAGGAAAGCATAGGCATATCAACCCACTAGTGTACTTTGCTACTGTTGTTGCTTTGTTTGGGGTTTTTTGGTTGCACAGAACTATCATCCTCTGTTTGCTATCAAGCAGTGCATTACTAACAACACTGATTTTGTATTTACAGAAAATCTCCGGTCTACCTGATGAGTATGAGGAGGATTCGTCAGATGAAGAGGTAACAGTAGTAGACCACAGGGTATTGTTTTATCGATCGTAAAATCATCCTCGTTTGATCATGGAGGTTTTAAAAACATGCAGTAGTCAGTGGCTTGCTCCCTAGTTATTGTCAATATATCATTTGGCGGTCCACCACGAAATGAGTTGCTTTGCACCTGACCTACTTTTGTGTAAGGAGTCATTTTAGGCAGGTGGGGTTCAGGTTGTTGATCTTAAGATTTTGATTGAGTATAAAACTATATCCACTGATCTACCTTTTACTGAAGTCTCAAGGCGTAGTTTTTGTCTCCTTTTGCTTTAAAAGCACTCTAATAGACCATTCTGGCCACCTATTGCAATGTAAAACTTGTTTGTTTCTCGTTTTGTTACTTCCTGCAGTCTGTCATTTCAGTTCGTAGTAACATTTCATAGAATTGTCTGATTTTCAGTCTGATTTCTGTATTGAAAAGCATTTCTTTTTTTTTTTTAATCTTTTTAACTTTTTATTGCACATCGATAGCATTCAAATAACTAAAAATTAACCTCTGGTGCAATACGACTCATTATGTGGTGGAGTGTCACATAAACCGTGTCATGACATTGTTGCATTTTCAAAATTGTGTAAATGTTGTAGAACATCATGAATCAATCCTGATGGTGAAGGATCAGCATAGCGATATTGTGGGGTAGAACATCAGCTGGTTATTTGAAAGGTTTGTCAATATTTTCTTTATACTGTTACTTTAAAAAAAATTGTTTTGTTTCAACTAAGCTTGAAAATGCTGGTGATTATAAGACAACTTTCTGAAAATAAGAGGCATTGGAGACAAACACATGTGTGCACACATGCATGCTTACACGCACGCACACGCGCACACACACGCACACGCACACACCACACACACACACACACACACACACACACACACACACACACACACACACACACACACATAGAGCCTCACCCTACCACTAGGACACATACTTCAAAAGACAGAAGTTACCACTCAGACCTTCTGTCTTGAAGCTAACTTCTGTCCTTCAACGCAAGTGTTGTAGTGGCAGGTGTTACAAAGTGACAGCCCCGAACACTATCTCTGTAGTCGGCAGGGCTCTAACTATAAACATCTATCATTTGTCTGATATCACTTTTTGTGAAGAGACATACCAATTGAAGACCACTATAGACAACAAGAATGGATTGGATCTCCCAGAGCCATGTAGTGTAACCTGTCACTTCCAGGACATCCGCAACACGGTGGGCAACATACCGCTGGAGTGGTACAAGGACTATGACCACCTGGGCTACACTGTGCACGGAGAGAAGGTCCTCAAGCCCGCCCAGGGGGACACCATCGACGAGTTCCTGGACAAGGCAGAAAACCCAGAGTATTGGTAAGGGCCTTAGAGTCTTGGATATATATCTTCTTTCAAGGATGGGGGAAAAAAATGTTTGTAGTTTTGTTGTTATGTTTGTCTTATTTTCTTCTTCTTTGTTGTTGTTGAACGCTCAGGCAGCAACTATTGTCGTCTG
>CM060325.1:23611310-23653810 GCA_030674155.1 Stramonita haemastoma | reverse complement strand
CCATCTGGCCAGTGGCTTGTATCAGGTAAATATTGCAATTTGTTAACTAGTATGAATTGACCTTAATTCTTTCATTCCCACAGCCCGGTTTACCGGTCTGCAGACTTTTCTTCCTTTCCATCCCAGCGCCCGGTATACCGGTCTCCACTAACAAACACCCTTCGTTCCCACAGCCCGGTAAACCGGGCTCAGCAGGGAGCGCTCTGTTCTTCCCGTTAGTTGCTTATCAGTTGTCAGCCACTAACGGGTCTTTGTTTATGTAAGGAATACCAGACTGGGCAGCCTCCCTTCCTCCTCCCCTCCCCCCCTCCCCTCCCTCATCAATCTTGACCTGTCAGCATCTTGCCCCTTCAGCCACTACCCAGTCTATGTAGTAGTAGCTGTGAATGGAATGCAGTTCCAGCTATGGTCTTCCAGCTGTCACCCCCCCTCTCTACCCCCCCCCCCCCCCCCCCCCCCCGCCCCCCCACTCGTGAGGAAAGTAGTCGCTTGAGAAATTAGTTGGTTTTAGACTGAGTGTAAGAGTGTGTGTGAAGATGTGGCTTATTTCTTGGCTGTGAAAATGGAAGGTGGAGAGAATTTGGATTCTGATCAAGGTGTATCAAACATGTGTCACCTATGTGTGACATACCATTTGATACTTGGACAGAAGTTGAAACATATGTAATTAGAGAACATGTAAATACTATCTGTATATAAAAAGTGTGCAAAATAGTGTGGGGCTTGCTCTCTTTATTGGTGTGTGGTAGTCATACACAGTCTACAAAAAAGAGAATAAACTGTTGATGTGTTGGGGACAATCATGGTGACAATGGAGACAGTTCTCATGGAGTATTCACATAAACAATGCAAGGGGATGTACATGAGGCATCAGTTGGTGAGTACAAGCACGAAACATACAACTGGCTAGAAAAATACTGATCTGCATGGAGTGCATGATGGCATACCTGTTTTTTTACTGTCAACTTACCTGTTTTACACCTGTGTCATCTGTCATGTTACTGTGAAGTGTCAACATGGTCACCAACACCATCTCACATCAATTTCCTACACATTGATATATGACATTCTTTGGTTCATATAATATGGGCTACTGCCGTAAGTCTGTAAAGTAAGTACCCCATTATGCTAAGTGTTTTGGTCTGTAAATCCGGGAATGAAGGGAAGAAACAGACAAGAGGAAGCTGGGAATAAAGGGAAGCAATAGGAAAAGTAAATTGGGGAATGAAAGAGTTAAGTTAGTTAAAGTCTGTCCCGAGCCATAAGGCTCATCAGGCCGGTGCTTATCCCGGTTTCTGTGGCGTTAAGCGACTGAGAGTCATAGACTCCCCCCTGGATAGGACGCCAGTCTATCGCAGGGTTAACCCCCAACACAAGGTTGGTAACCCCTTTTACACCTGGGTGGGGTGAGAAAATAGCCGTAAAGTGCCTTTTCCAAGGGCACAACGCCATAGCGGAATAGCTGGGATCGAACCCGCAACCTTTAGATTACGAGTACAACGCCCTAACCACTAGGCCACAGCGGCGGCTATGAAAGAGTTAAACCGATTGCAAAATAATGACGTGTCATAATTCCTTTTTTTTTTTGTTTTTTTGGTAAACAACAGCATGAATGCAAAAAACTGGAAACCCCCCCCCCCCCCCAAAAAAAAAACTGAATGAGGTGACAGCCCTGATATGGCTTTTATGGTTTGTAGGGCTATAGCTTGATGAGATTGAGTTAAGGTTAGACACGGGTCCAAAAGTGGTCCAAATCTCTTTTGTTTAGAATTAAAAATTGCATCTTCCTGTGTGAATTTAAAGAATTCAGGTTGTAAATGAACTGAGTAATTCTTTGTATTTTTATGCTTTACAAGTGATGCCCTTTCAATTACTCAGTTTTCTGCACGTTACCATGAAAACAATCCAAAATGGCCACCAAAACTAGATATTTCAAACTCCTAAAACCTTTTTATCTATAACAAGTAGAAGTAGCCCGTTTCCACAGACATGTTTTACAACCTGAATTCTTTAAATTCACACAGGGAGATCTCCATAAGTGTATCCAGCGATTTTTTATTCTACAAAAACATGATTTGGGGCACTTTTGGACCCGTGTCTCACCTGTTGGAATGGTGTGGGCCCTTGACAGAGTTAAGGTGGATTGGTGTGGGCCCTTGACAGAGTTAAGGTGGATTAGTGTGGGCCCTTGACAATATTAAGTTGGATTGGTGTGGGCCCTTGACAGTGTTAAGCTGGATTGGTGTGGGCCCTTGACAGAGTTAAGTTGGATTGGTGTGGGCCCTTGACAGAGTTAAGCTGGATTGGTGTGGGCCCTTGACAGAGTTAAGTTGGATTGGTGTGGGCCCTTGACAGAGTTAAGCTGGATTGGTGTGGGCCCTTGACAGAGTTAAGCTGGATTGGTGTGGGCCCTTGACAGTGTTAAGTTGGATTGGTGTGGGCCCTTGACAGAGTTAAGCTGGATTGGTGTGGGCCCTTGACAGAGTTAAGCTGGATTGGTGTGGGCCCTTGACAGAGTTAAGTTGGATTGGTGTGGGCCCTTGACAGAGTTAAGCTGGATTGGTGTGGGCCCTTGACAGAGTTAAGCTGGATTGGTGTGGGCCCTTGACAGAGTTAAGCTGGATTGGTGTGGGCCCTTGACAATGTTAAGCTGGATTGGTGTGGGCCCTTGACAGAATTAAGGTGGATTGGTGTGGGCCCTTGACAGAATTAAGGTGGGTTGGTGTGGGCCCTTGACAGAATTAAGGTGGATTGGTGTGGGCCCTTGACAGAATTAAGCTGGATTGGTGTGGGCCCTTGACAGAATTAAGGTGGATTGGTGTGGGCCCTTGACAGAATTAAGGTGGGTTGGTGTGGGCCCTTGACAGAGTTAAGCTGGATTGGTGTGGGCCCTTGACAGAGTTAAGCTGGATTGGTGTGGGCCCTTGACAGTGTTAAGGTGGATTGGTGTGGGCCCTTGACAGAGTTAAGCTGGATTGGTGTGGGCCCTTGACAGTGTTAAGGTGGATTGGTGTGGGCCCTTGACAGAGTTAAGGTGGATTGGTGTGGGCCCTTGACAGAGTTAAGGTGGATTGGTGTGGGCTGTGACTGAGTTAAGCTGGATTGGTGTGGGCTGTGACTGAGTTAATTAAGCTGGATTGGTGTGGGCTATGAGCTGTGACTTGTCTCGTTACAGGTTGTGACGACTGCACTGTCAAGTTCTGGGAGGTGTCCACAGGCCGCTGCCTGAAGACGGTGGAGGTGGGGGAGCGCGTCAGCAGCGTGGCCTGGAACCCCAACCCCTCGGTCTGCCTGGTGGCCGTCGCTGTGTAAGGGCTGTTGTGTCTTCCCTGTGTTTGTGGGTTGTTGTTTTTTTTTTGGAGGGGGGGGTATTTTTATTTTTTTAATTTTTAAAATATGTTTTTTGCTTCTGTGTTTGTTGTTTCTCACGGTGCTTGTTTTTTTGTGTGTGCATTTGCTCTTTTTTTTTTTTCTTTTTTTTTTTTTTTGCTGAGAGTTGTAATATTTGAGGTAGATTACTCTGTAAAAGATGAAAGTAAGGAAATGTGACTCTCCTCCGCGTTACGAATTTAATTGCATCGGAGGTAAATTTTTGGTTGTTAAGGTGTTATAATTCTGCATGAGAAAACTGTTCAAGAAACAAAAAAGCCATTTAAAATAATCAGAAAATTTCTGTGTCATGTTGTTACACATTGGAATGATAAGACTGTAACAGGAAGTGTCAATATGAGAAATTGGCAAGTTGTGCGTCGTGATAGGTAGAATGATGGCTTGGGTGTTTTTTAATACATTTTTAACACTGAAGAGAACAAAATCAGGCCTCGGTGAAAAGTAATAGACATGCTAATTTTAGCACTGGGCTCTTGACCTTTTACTGAGTTATAGTATTGGGACGTGTTGGTTTTGAACCTAAAGTTGAAAGTTACTGGAGCCACTGAAACTTAATGAGGTGACAGTCCTGATATGGCTTTCGTGGTCGGTAGGGCTATAAACGGTATTTGGTTATGATTATGATTGGACTGAGTTAAAGATCATTTCAGATGATGGATTATTTTTGCGTGCTGTGGGAGTGTAGACAGAGAGTATTGCAGTGTAGTGAGGTGTAGTGCAGTTCAGTGCTGTGTAGTGTAGTGTAGTGCCGTGTAGTGAAGTGTAGTGCAGTGCACTGCTGTGTAGTGTAGTGCAGTGCACTGCAGTGTAGTGCAGTGCATTGATTGTGGTGTTGCAGGGGAACTGTGGTGCTGGTGATCAATCCTGGCCTGGGGGACAAGCTGGTGGTGTCCAACACAGACAGCATGATTCTGGCTGCAGAGGACCAGCCACCCTCCTCCTCTTCCAGTGGTCAGTGTCTGTGGTGGTGGTGTTGTGTTGTGTGGATGTGTGTTGTGTGTGTGTGTGTGTGGGGGGGGGGGGGGGACGTGTGGTGTGTGTGTGTGGACGTGTGGTGTGTGTGTGTGTGTGTGTTTTGGAGTGTGGGGGTGAGTGGGCGTGTGGGTCAGTGGATGGGTGTATATTTGAAAGGAGGACGGAGAGAGACAGAGACAGAGACAGAGAGTGTGTGTGTGTATGTTTTGTGTGTGTGTTGTTTGTGTGTGTGTGTGTGTGTATGTGTGTGTGCATATGTGTGTGCATGTGCAGTGTGTGTTTGTGTGCATGTGTTTGTGTGTGTGTTTGTGTGTGTGTGTTGGGGGGGGGGGGGGGGGGGTGTGGGTTTTTTTTTTCGGGGGGGGGGGTGAGGATCTGTGTATGTGAATCTGTATGTTTTGTGTCTGTGTATGTTTAAGTTTGCATGTGTGTGTGTGCGATATGAGTCTGTATGCGTTTGTCACTGATTTTTGTTGCTTATTTTCAAAGGGAAAAGGTAATTCAAGATGAATTCTTTTTTACTGGTTGATTTGTTATCTTTATTCTTCCCCCTTTGTAATCAGTGCTTTGGCACCGTTAATTTTGCTCAGGCTCTGTCAGCAATCCTGAAAGGATATGTGTTTAGCTCACATTGTTTTGCCTGGAATGATTTCTTTCGACAACAGTTGTAAGCAAGAAAAAGACACCAACATTTGCTAAAGGGAGGACTGCATTGTGCAAGTTATGTATGATTATGAGGAGTGATTTTTTTGGGGGGGGTTGTTGTATTTTTTGTTGTAGGGATTTTTTTGTTTTTTTGGTTTGTTTCTGAGCTAGAGCTTTGAGGTTCACATCGGGTGAGATATTGTGTATGCAACCATTTATGCTCACCATGAAGGCAGTCACATTCTGACCTCTGTGATGATGTCTAAACATGACTCCAGTGTGCGTGCATTTTTTTTTTCAAATTTTTTCATGCATTCTTACCGGCACACAATGGCTTTCTCTTCCAAAAGGCAGAACAGGTTTTAACAAGCTCTGCATGTGTTTGAACACAGGACCTCAGCTTATAGTCTCATCTGAAGGGTTTTTCATTGGGGGAAAGGGTGGAGGGGTTGTGGGGGGGGGGGGGGGCAGAGCGAAGTCGGCACTGATGCTAACTCAAGGGGAAAAAATCACCTTGAACAGGTGTCTTAGTGGTACCTGAAAATGTGGGATGAAACCCGGACCGTCAGATTACAAGCACAACACTCTAACAACCATCCTATCCCCCTTGAGGGGGTATAATCTGTCAAGATCTGTCCATTTGATGTGATAAGTAAGCAGTTTTTATTTCATGCCTAAAGCTGTGTTGATCAGTCAGTGTGGGTGGTTTTGCAGAGCACCCTGTGGACTGGATCAAGTCAGACCTCAGCGTGGATGATTACACATCAGGCATCCGCCTGAAGCTCCAGCACCCCAAGGTCAGTCAGATGGGGGGTTGACGGGTCTTGGGGGTGGAAGGGTTTTGGGTTGGGGGGTTTTGGAGTTGGAGGTTTTTGGGGTTAGGGGGTTTCGTTGTTTCTGTTCCCTGGCTTGCGGAACGGGTTTTAACGTGTGCGCAAGATGTTCTGCATGCGTTTGCACACAGAGCCTCGGTTTATAGTCTCATCTGAAGGTCTTTTGGGAAGAGTGGAGTCAGCACTGATGTTAACTCCAGGGGAAAAATCCCCTCTAGCGAGATTTGTTCTATTCATATCCATGAAAATGGATGGTGTTTGATTCTGTTGTCCAGATGTCTTTTTGTGCTTATATAGCACCCTTGTCACCAGGCGGCGCCGAGATTCGAACCCACAACTTCATGGACCCAGGGAATTGAACTTGAACTGACTTAACCACGTGACTCTAGTGTCTGTCATATTCATTTATATTTGAGAAAACAATTTAAAGACCACAGTGAATAATTGGCTGTAGGAAAGTGTTTATTTATTTATTGTCCCTGATTCAATTTATTTTTCTGTCTACAGGAAGTGACCCAGGTCACCTGGCATGGGAAGGGAGACTACTTTGCCTCAGTGATGCCAAAGGGAGAGAAGATGGCGGTACTGATTCACCTGCTGTCCAAACGGCATTCACAGGTACTGAGGAAAAGAAATTCTCCTGTCTGTCTCAGTCTGTCTGTCTGTGTGCCCCTCTCTGTCTGTCCGTCAGTCTGTCCTCTGTTTGTATCATTTTGCTTTTGTTTGCGCTTTTTTGGGTTTGGTTTGGTTTTTGTTCCTCGAATAGAGATTCCGAGATTCACCAATTGTGAGATTTTGTGTATGCGACTGTTTTTTGCTCATCCATGAAGGTAGCCTTATTTCGACTTCCAGGATGTACGCTGGATATGTTCATGTTTCTGTATCCCACCAAATGCTGACATGAATTATGTGATCTTTAACATACATATTAGATCTTATGCATGTGTATGTACATGCAGGTAGTTATGGCACTGGCAAGTCTGCGCTTGAAGTTGACCTGGGAGATTGTAAAAATCCTGACTCTTTAATTTACCAGACGCTGCCAAGATTCAAACCCTCAACTTCATGGACCATGGGACTGAAGTCAAATGGTCTTATTGACTTGACTATAGCGTCCTTTGATGACATTTTGTGTTGAGTGTAAGAATTATATCAGGAAAGAGAGAGAGAGAGAGAAAGAGAGAGAACTCTGAAATTGTTGTTTAATGCACATCAGCCTTTAGCCACAATGCATTTTAAGGTAAGGGGGGGGTATTTGAATATTACATCTTACAAGCTTTTTGGCAACAGGGAGAGGGAGGGAGGGAGAGAGAGAGAGAGAGAGAGAGAGAGAGAGAGAGAGAGAGAGAGAGAGGAGAGAGAGAGAGAGAATACAACCATGTCTCACTTGGGATATTTTTCAGTGATTGATGTTGTTTCCAATTTCATCTTGCAGTCCAGAGAGAGAGAGAGAGGAGAGAGAATTTACATATAATGTCTCAGCTGTGATATTTCAGAGATTGATGTTGTTTTTCTATTTCATCTTGCAGTCCCCCTTCTCCAAATCCAAAGGACTGGTGCAGTGTGTGAGGTTCCATCCTGTTCGCCCAGTGCTCTTTGTGGCTGTGAGTGACCCTGCCTTAGTGTTTTCCTTCTTCCAATTCGCATTGGTTTTCTCTGTAACAGTCTTTCTCAGATCTGCTGTGCCTTTGTTGTGTTGCGTTGTGTTGTGTCGCGTTGTGTTTTGTTGTGTTGTATTTTATTGTATTGTCTTGTATGTTATTGTGTTGTATATTATGGTGTTATATGTTAATGTGTTGTGTTGAATTAAATTGTATTGTATTGTATTGTATTGTATTGTATCTCCCTCATTGGGGTGGGGGGGGGGGCTCTTTCAGTCTGACCTTGAATTTTTTGAAATATGTGAATTGAATGGAAAAAAACAAAACAAATCTCTACCTTATAGAAAATCTGTACTAGAAAATTTGTCTCTTTTCTCTCTCAGGATTTTTTGTTTCTGTTTTCTGTCATCTCTCTGGCTTATTTTTCTTGCCTGTTCTGACCACTAGGCTATCGAATCCTGTCCCGCATACATGCACACAGACATGTTGTGATCCCCCAGAGTCATTCGTTGATTTGTTTTGTGTGTGTGTGTGTGTGTGGGTGCGTGCGTGCGTGCGTGCGTGTGTGTGCAGACTCAGCGCTACGTGCGAGTGTACAACCTGGTGAAGCAGCAGTTGGTGAAGAAGCTGCAGACCAACTGTTAAATGGGTCTCCAGCATGGACATCCACCCTGGGGGTGAGGAGGGAGGGGGAAGGGTGGACAGACAGACAGACAGACAGACAGACAGACAGACAGACAGACAGACAGACAGACAGACAGACAGACTGCCTGACTGCCTGCCTGCCTGCCTGCCTGCCTGCCTGCCTGCCTGCCTGCCTGCCTGCCTGCCTGGCTGCCTGCCTGCCTGCCTGCCTGGCTGGCTGGCTGGCTGGCTGGCTGGCTGGCTGGCTGGCTGGCTGGCTGCTGCTGCTGCTGCTGCTGCTCTTTGGGCTGGGGGGTGTTTGTTTTCTTTGCCTTTGTGTCAGTCTGTAGGGTGAATGAAGCGGGGGTAGGTGTGTGTGTGGGGGGGGGGTGGGGGGGGGGTGTGAAGTCAAGGTGAAAATTTTGTTTTGTTTTTGTTTAGGATTTTTTTGTGTGTGGGGGGGTAATTTATTGTTTTTTGTGTTTTTGTCTTGTTCCTTGGCTAAAGCGTTGAGGTTCACCATTGGTGGGATTTCGCGCATATGACCCTTTTTTGTTCACCATGAAGATAGCCGCATTCTGACTCTAGGGATGTTATGCTCGGTATGTTCACGTTTCCGTAACTCACTGAATGCTGGTATGAACTACGGGGATCTTTAACATGCGTGTTTGATATTTTGTATGTGTGTGTATACATGAAGGAAATTAAGGCACTGGCAGGTCTGCACTTTGTGTTGACTTGGGAGATCATAAAGATCCGCCTTTAATTCAGCTGACAAGATTCAAACCCATGACTTCATGAACCCATGAGATTTGAAGTTGAATGGTCTTATCCACTCGGCTGTCGTGTCTGTTATAGTAAATGAAACTTTCTGAATAGACAGTGGAATGAAGGAAGTGTACCGATAAACTGGAAGACTGCCGAGCCAAAAATGGTTTTCTGTGTGTGTGTGTGGTGTGTGTGTGTGTGTGTGTGTGTGTGACAATGTATATGTGTGACAATGTGTGTGTGACAGTGTATGTGTGTGTGTGTGTGTGTGTGTGTGCGTGCGTGCATGCATGCACGCTTATTCCAGTTATTTTGATCAAATGAAGTGCTGAGGGTTTCTGTTTTTAATGTATTTAAGTTGAATCTTATCTCATAATATGAACATTTATAATTAGCAATACAAGTATTGATCTGTTACTTGGTATTGAAATTGATGTTTTTTGGACTGTACAGTGGTTTGGGACCAATGTAGATAATGTTCTGATAATCTTTCTATTTTTTTAAAGATAAGGTATCTTTTGTTTTTATTTACTTTCACTTTTTCAAAATGCACTGATGAGTATATGACTATGTCTTTTGCAGGAGACAATGTGATTGTTGGCAGTTATGATTGTCGGACCAACTGGTTTGATCTGGACTTTAACACAAAACCATATCAGATTCTTAGGTAAGTGTTGTGTGTGTGTGTGTGTGTGTGTGTGTGTGTGTGTGTGTGTGTGTGTGTGTGTTAGTGTTACTTTTAGGCTGTGTGTGTTACTCTTATTTATTTTTATTTTTTTATTTAGTCTTTTATTTCAAGGATAATCAAATAAGTACTCATGTGTTGTTGCTTTTTTACATCCATTCATGATGACTGATGTGTATGCAGTTTTGCAAAAATTTGTCATCTGATCCCACCGGCACACACTGGCCTATTCTTCTAAAAAGCAGAACAGGCTTAACATGTGCTCAAGATGTTCTCTGCTTGTATTCACACACGGGACCTCAGTTTATAGTCTCATTCCAAGGACTTTTGGGCAAAGTGGAGTTGGAGAAATATACATATTATCACAAAGCCTATGTCTGCATTGTCACTGAAAAGCTGAGAGGTGTGCTGTTTGTTTATCTCTGGGGAAATTTGATTCCTTGCGTAAAGAGAAAAGACTCTCCTGCAAGCAGTAATGACAATTTTTTTGTTAATGACTTCTAATATCACATGACATTATCTTGTTTATGTTTATTGTGTTGTGAGTGTGTGTGTGTGTGTGGTGTGTGTGTGTGTGTTTCCAAATGTGTGTAATTTTGTGTGTGTTATGTGTACATGCAATTTTGGAAGCAGAGTAATGTATTCCCGTCCGGTCTGTTTTCTATCTTCTTGATACATTTTCCTGTGCTTTTTCCAGAAAGACTTAAACCATAACAGTTCTCTCCCCCGCCAATGTTGGAAGCACATGGGTCTGACTTGTCAGGTGCTTAATGGCAGCGCAACTCTTTTTCACACAAATGACTGACAACAATAGTTGCTGTCTTGAGCATTGGAAGAAGATCAAGAAGAAGAAGAAGAAGGTGTTTTATCTGTGTGTTTGTTATCCCAAGTGTACGTTGCTCTGTGTGACCGTTTTTCTCCTGATTGCATGATAGACAAATGTGATTTTGGTTTTTTTTCCTGAAGTCAAGTCCAATAATATTGGCTTTTGACTGGACAAATAATGTGATTTGGTGGTGTTGTTTTTTTCTTCAGGCATCACAAGAGAGCTGTGAGGCAGGTGGCGTACCATCACCGCTACCCACTGTTTGCCTCAGCATCGGACGACGGCTCCATCATCGTCTGCCATGGAAAAGTCTACAAGTAAGCAAAGAGTTCAGACCTGGTTGGAAGCTGTCTGCTGTGTGTGTGTGTGTGTGTGTGTGTATGTGTGTGTTGTGTGTGTGTGTGTGTGTGTGTGTGTGTATCAAAACCTGAACATCTCTGTTGCCTTCTAAATGTTTGCTTCTTTGGACAAGAGTTACACCCACACACATCCAGAAAGACTGAAAAGATAACAGTTCTCTCCCATGACGAAGTCAGATGTGCTGGGCCTGATTTCTTGGGCGCTTAGCGGCAACACAAAAACATTTTCGCTCGTATGACATACAGCAATAGCTGCTGCTGTCTTTGAGTGTTTGATGAAGAAAAAGAAGTCTGCCACTAGTGACAGACTTATTTTTTTCCTGCTGGTCCTTGTCTGCTAATAGTGGCAGAGAGGTAGGTAGTGTGTTCTGCCTTTCTAAGGTTAGTCATGGGGAAATAAAAGGTAAAGGTGTCCCCATAACCTATGTGGTCATAGGGGAGCAAGGCATCAGAGACCTCAGCTTCTCCTGGGGCCAGCATATTAAGGGCGGCGCCCATCTCCTCTCCCTCGCTGCTTTACCTTCCCTGACCCTCAAGAGGACAGGTACCCATTTACAGCTGGGTGGACTTGGGGACTGTACTGAAGCCAAGGTGTGCAAACAGTCACCCATCCAATTGGTAACCTCGCTTGATGCTGCTTAACCTTGGCTGGGGGAAAGCGAGTGCTCTGACCATTGAGCTATCCCGTCCCCATAAGGGGAAATAAGTATGAGTTAGTTTTGGGAATATTCCGGTGAGATGAGAAGTAGACTCCCCTTTTAGTGCTTTACCATGTACTTTGCTAGCCCAAGCTGCTTTGAAACAAAGAAACTCCAATCAGGGATTTTCCTGCTGAGCACTGCTGGAATTTCAAATGTCTAAAAAGTGTTGTTCAGGAACAGAGTCGGCACAGTTGTCTTCTGCATCTGCCAACCATTCCTTTCCTACCGGAATTTTTCTGGATTTTAGTCACAATTCCGGTTTTGAAGAAAACGTTAATGTTTCTGGAATTTATCTCTTTATATATTAAAAAAATAAAAATATAAAAGCATATATATATAGTCTTCTCATATGTCAGTCATGTATAGTGTTTTGTAAGGATGCTTTTGGAGTCGTCAGGGTATACACTTTCCTTTCTGGAATTTCTGTGATAGAAAAATCCTTTTTGGTCACTCTGTTGCAACTTTTTTTGTGGGTGTGTTTGTGTCTCTTGTGGGTTTTTTTTTTTTTATACATAGTATCATTCCTAAAAAAGCATTTTGTGTGATTTATAAGAAGGATGACAATACTGATGTGTCTGATGGGGTTTTGTGTGTGTGTGTGTGTGTGTTGCAGTGATTTTGAGCACAACGCCCTGATTGTGCCGGTGAAGGTGCTGCGTGGTCACAAAATCACGCTCAAGCTGGGCGTCATGGACTGCCGGTTCCATCCCACACAGCCCTGGATTTTCTCTGCCGGAGCGGATGGCACTATCCGGTTGTTCAGTTGAGGTGGACTTCATCAGAGATCAGTTTTTCACCTGTTTTCTTTTTTGTGAACTGGTGTGAAAAGAAACAGTGTATATATATATATATATATATATATATATATATATATATATATATATATATATATATATATCAATCAATCATGTGTGATAGTTTCATGGTGAAAATGATCATGTGTGACAGTCTCATTTTAAAAAAAAAATGTGACAGTCTCATGGTGAAAAAAAATGTGTGAAAGTCTTATGGTGAAAATGATCATTTGTGAGTCTTTCTTTTTTTAATGTGACAGTCTCATGGTGAAAATGTGTGACTGTCTCATGGTGTGGAAGAAAATGTGTGACAGTCTCATGGTGAAAAAGGAAATGTGTGAATAGTTGCAAGGTAAAAAATATAATGTGCGACAGTCTCATGGTGAAAAAGAAAATGTGTGACTGCCTCGTGGAAAAAAAGCGTGACAGTCTCATGGTGAAAAAGAAAATGTGTGACTGCCTTGTGGAAAAAAAGCGTGACAGTCTCATGGTGAAAAAGAAAATGTGTGACTGTCTCGTGGAAAAAAAGCGTGATGGTCTCATGGTGAAAAAGAAAATTGTGTGGATAGTCGCATGGTGAAGAAAACATGATGATATATTTGAAACTTTTTTTCTGCCTCTCGTGACATGAAGCTGGATATGGAGACAGAAAAGTACACATGTACATGAAGAAACATGTGAAATGTTAACATGCATATGTTGTTTTGTGTTTCAGACTGGTTAGAAGTATGTGTGAGCTCATGGGCACATAATAATGACATATTACATACACTTCTGTGTATTTTCCATTGTGTGTTGGAAGCTTCGAAAATGTACATGCATACAGTCATTATTTTTCTTGTGTTCATTATGTACAGTCATTGATTTTCCTGAAAGAATGAGGTGTGTGAGAGATGAAAAAATAAAAGTGGATAGTTCTGAAACCATGACAGTTGGTCAGTGATGTGTATTTTACAGTATATGTAATGCGTGGCTCTCTGCTTGCCTTCTCCCCCAATGCTATTTACAGCATAGGTAATGCATGGCTCTCTGCTCCCCTTCTCCCCCAAGTGCTATTTACAGCGTAGGTAATGCATGGCTCTCTGCTCGCCTTCTCCTCCAAGTGCTATTTACAGCATAGGTAATGCATGGCTCTCTGCTTGCCTTCTCCTCCAAGTGCTATTTACAGCATAGGTAATGCATGGCTCTCTGCTTGCCTTCTCCTCCAAGTGCTATTTACAGCATAGGTAATGCATGGCTCTCTGCTCCCCTTCTCCCCCAAGTGCCACAGCAGTTCTGGAATGCTATTGAGGCCTGGTGACTTTCTGCATTTTTGGATGGCCTTATGTACACCTTTATACAAGTCTACACACCTTTATTTACACACACACACACACACACACACACACACACACACACACACACACAGCCTAGTGGTCAGAACATTGTGCTGGCAATTTGACGACCCGGGTTCGAGTCCGATCGAGGGGATTTTTCTTCTGGAGTTAACACCAGTGCTGACTCCATTCTCCCCAAAAGCCCTTCGGATGAGACTTTAAACCGAGGTCCCGTGTGCGAACACATCTTGCGCACACGTTAAATCCTGTTCCGCTTTTCGTAAGAGTAGGCCATCATGTGCTGGTGGGAACAGATGACATTTACAAACCTACATACACACGGGGACTGGATGTAAAAAAGCACATGAGTGCTTATTCCATTATCCTCGATATAAAAGAAAAAATCAAATCAAACAACACACACAACACACACATTCATTTTAAACCATTTCTCAATAACTTACTAATGATCAACAATTAACAAATTTCTAAACATCATTCCACTTTTATTTCAAGTCACACTGAATCGCTTAATTAAATTTTGCAAAGTTCAACAGAAAATAGCATGCACTTCAGACCAGAAAAAAGGGTAAAAACCAGAATTATACAATGGTCACCAAAATACAAATAGTATGATCACATCCATATCAATCATTCACTTGAAAAGAAAAATTCCCTCCCCCACAAGCAATTTCCAACAAATAAATCGTACAAAATTGAATAAAAATAACCATCTTGAGCAACAGACTCTGAACTGCTATTTTAAAAAATAATCTACAACAGTCTGATTTACATACCTCAGACACTCCATATAAAATGGGATGGAGAAAATGGGATCAATGACACTGCCCTCTGCCACTGCCTCCTACCAAAAAGAGAAATATCACCCCCTCACACCCCCTAACTTCCAAAAGATTCATATCTATCTGTCAGGTAAGAAAGTTCAATGATTACAGCGCACACAAGCCCCCCCCCACCCCTGAAAAATTTGTCATGTTTTTTTTTTGTTCTCGTGTTCTTGAAAATCCTCCAAATCAGTGACTGGTTGTATTGAAGTCAAGGGAAAAAAGGAAAAGACTCGAGGGAAAAAAGGAAAGAACATAGTGACACACTAGAGTGGTCAATGATAATTCAAAGAGTTTTACCAAACCTTCGTTTCACAGAATGTTCTTCAACACAAATTTACAGAATTTCAAATCATAACAGAGGAAAGGAAATAACTGGGGGAGGGAGCAGGGGTATATATATCTGAATGATATAGCTACAGTATCATGGTACATTTTTTTTTGGGGGGGGGGGGTCGTTTTTCTTTTTTTTTAGGCAAAGCTCAACATAGCTAACGCACTACTTGGCTGCAATGGGCACATGTAGTCAGTTCTTAAAAGAAACTAGGCAGATGTCAGCCACCAATTTCTTAACAAGTAAACACAAACATTTCAAGTGTAAATCAACTTTCACAAAGTTAATAGAAAGAAAAAGAAAACAGCCATGGCTTGCACTAGTTGCAAGGATTTTAAAACAAAAAAATCTCTTTGCTTGTTTACTACTTTGCATGTCTGTCAAACTATCCAGCATGTGCCTGTACATGATGATGGTGTGGCGCTGGTAAATGTTGACTGTTTTTGTGTCTGTTTTTTTCCTGGTTTGTTTACCTGTTTCACTTGGAGTTTGTGGCTGACAGTGCTGTGATCACCCAGTTGTCTGGAAGTGGTTTTCTGCTCTTTTAAAAAATGTACATCATGAACTCTCCTCAAATATATATTACTGTCTATTTAAAAATAGCACACAAACCATATATATTTATATATATATATATATATATATATATATATTATATATATATATATATATATATAAACCCCCACAAGAAATAAAATAGTATTGCTTTTAATTCAAGAAAAATATCCTTCCAATGATAAAATATATTTTCATTTTTTACAGAAAAATGAAGAGTCCAAGACCCCTCTCTCTCTTCTTCTTCTTATATAATATATGCATATATATATAAATATATATATATATCTTCACCCATATCCACCTCACCCCCCCCCCCCCCCCCCCAAAAAAAAAACACAACCCCAAAAACAACAAAAAAACCCACGCATACAGACTGCAATGCTGCATATTCCTGCAGCCCAAACATCTCGACTATCTGAGAAATTAACCATGAATAACTAGTATTGTGCCAGTAACAACTAATTAAAAATCTGGACAGTGTCCTTCAAATGAGGTGGGGGGGGGGGGGGGGGGACAAAATAGTGAGGATGAAATATAATAGGGAAGGAAAAAAGTGAATAAAAGAGAACAAAAATAGTACACGATTTCTGTTTACTTAACTGGAATATTCTTTATAACAGTCTTGCTGAACAAATCTCGCTTACTAAGCCATTAATTGGCATATATGAAAGAAAGAGTCAAACTTAAAAAGTGATTATCAAAATGCATGTCCTGTTTCTGAGCATAATGTGATATCATACTCCAATCCTTACATACAATCAACCATAACCAGTATACACAACCACACACACACACACCACCAGGGTTCGCGCTAGGATTTTTTAAAACCAGTACTGCAAGTTGCCATTTCAGAGATATCTTGACCAACTCCCCAAAATCGGTCCCCAGAAAATAATATCGGTACGTACTGTGAACAAAACGAAACTATTCAGTGAGGGGGGGATTGTTCGGCAGCAAAACTAAATCTAAATTGAAAGCAAATCTCTCAGACTTTGACTGCCGTGCTGCTGCCACTCGCTTCTTGGGCACGAAGCCACGCAGGAAATAGGTTTTTTTTTCTAGCGCCTGTGCCACTGTCCGAGTCAGTCTGTTGTTTTGCATGGCATCATTCGTGAGACTATATTCTTCTTTCTTGTTTCTATGCTTAGCGCTCATCTAGATCTTTCGTTCATTTTAGATTTAGTTTTCGACTCGTCTCTCTCAAAGCAACGTCAAATTCATAGTCAAAGACCCTCGCTTTCGCTTTTCGTAAGAGTAGGCCATCGTGTGCCGGTGGGAACAGATGACATTTACAAAACTGCATACACATGGGGACTGGATGTAAAAAAAAGCACAGGAGTGCTTATTCCATTATCCTCGATATAAAAGATTAAAAGAATAAAGATTTTAAAAAATCTAGGCCCCATTTACTCATTATGAATGGAAGTTACTGTCATGCCGAGAAGAGCGCGAAGCTCTATTCTTTCACAGTAAAGCTTGCTGTTCTGCGTGCTAGGCTAATCATGCTGGCGCCAAAGATGTTCGTCGGAAGGGGTGGTAGGAAGGGGTAGGTGCGTAAGCACAGTACAGGCGCATGACAGACTGTCAGAAAATGTCACTTCAGACTTTTTTTTGAGACGGAAATCTAATCGGTCACAGGCAAACAGAATCGGTACGCTGTACTGGCTGCTTCGAAAATTTTCGGTATTCCAGTTTACAATCGGTAAAATACCGGCAATTACCGGTTATCGCGAACCCTGACACACACAAAACAACCAGACAATAAGAATACATCATAATAAAATAAAAGTATAGTATCCCAAGTTCACAGCATTCTTGCTCAGTGGTGACTCATCACAAACATCATTGTTATTCTCTCCTGCTCCATATATAAATGTTTTACTGATCCACAGATTGCCGCTTACTTCACTTGTTTTCTACTTCTGATGGGTCACACCATTCTTACTTTACAAGAGCGAATAATGTCTTACATCAATGACTGACAAAACTTTTTGGCCTGAGCTGAAAAGCTCACTGAAGTGAAGATTTCTGGTTTTAAAAGCCAGATTTAATGAATCTGGATGTGTCTGAACAGCAATATCAAGATTGAAGGGCATAGAATAGACCAGGATTTCCCTGGTGACAATGTAGAAACACCAGAGATATTTAAGTGTAATTGTCAAATTGAAAATATGTTTTGGGGGGAAAAAAAGTTTCAGATGGATGAACTCAAAGTTTTTCCTTGCATATAACTTTATTACTAATAATTATATGGAAAATGACACTTTTCAAGCACTGCACCAAATCATTTTCATACCCTTTGATAGCTACTCAAAAGTGACATTTTAGTCAACTGAAATGACTGTCCAGTATTCCCACCTATCAAAAACACTCACACGCATGCACGCACGCACGCACACGCGCACACACAACACACACAACACACACAACACACACACACACACACACAACACACCACACGCTCTTGAACATTTTCCCCATAAAAATATCCCCTTCATGTAAAAAAAAATCATAAGGTAATTTACTTTTCACAAACTTTTTTCCCATTCAGTCAAGTTTTCAAACCTTTCAGACAGTTTCTCTGAAACAAACAGTGTTTACGTTTAATCACCCCAAAAAATGTTTTGCCCGTCACTAGTTTTCACACTGATGGTGAAAGATGGCGCCCCTTCCAGGGAAGGGTCAGATCTTACTGGCACTCCCACATGACTAGCCAGCTGACCTGGAGGCATTCCTAACTCGGACCCCACATCCACACCCGGGGTCACTGCACTTGGACACAGCTCAGGGCCCGTCAGCGATTGAAAATGACCAGCCGACTGGTCAGGAGACAGTGTAGCCTGTATTAATGGCACTTGAAAAGGACTGGGTGGTGGATTATACAGATTGCCTGCTATCGGCACAGCACCTTGACTCAGCCTCTGATTTTCTGATAAAAGGACATGTGAGCCAGCCTGGTATTTGTGTATAGTTTCCAATACCAGGACTTCCATACTGATTTTCTGCTGCGGAGAGAGCTGGGGAGGCCGATTACCCTGTCCGTCTGCAGACAGCAAAAAACCTGAGCCCTCAAACACCTGCATCCCAACTTGCTTGGCTACAGGAGGAGTGGGTGAGGAAGCAGCTGAAAACTGAGGGGGTAAAACTGTGTGTGAAGGAGATTGGTATCTCCACAGGTCCTCTTCAAAGCCTTGGGACTGTCTCCCAGCTGCTGCATCCCCATGAACTGGGGTTGTTGCTGTACAGTCGGCACTGTTTTTCCCAGCATGAGATGGCTCCGCAACTGTTCCACTAGCAACCCTCTCATTCGCCTGATCATGCTGGATTCTTATCCCTGAAGCCCCATATTTAGGAAGGTCACTGTTCAAGTCAGATTGGCTTTCTAAGGGTGCTGAATATACCTGGTCATTGTCCTCGCTTGTCAACAGATTGCTCTGCTGTGAAGTGAGGGTGTAGGCGCTGATGCCGAAGTCTGCCTGCTTTTCTGTTGCTGCTTCACCAACAGAGAAACCTGAAAGAAGAGCTGCTGACCCAGCTTCTCTCCTGCTCTGATCCTCAAAAATGTCTGAAACACCGGCTTCATTGCTCACCCCCTCTTCACTGATGTCTGCCAGAGTTGAGGTGTTCACTCTCACGTTCTCCAGGGCAGTCTGTGTGAGACGAGGTCTACATGGGAATAGTCAGCACCAACAAACTCAATGTCTGAACTGAAATCCTCACCTACCTTTTGTGCGGGTGAACAGGTCCTACAAGGGCATCTCCCTCTTCCCATTCAAAATCAGAGTCCGCTGAGTCTGGCCCGGTTGCTTGTCTCATCTCCTCTTCTGTCAGCCGTAACTTCTTCTTTCGATCAGATCGTCTTCTTTCTGCCTCAGCATGTGCATATGGAGATTGTTTGCAGTAATTAAAAGAGCGGTCTCTCACCTTCCTTTTCCTTCCCCGACCTCTGGCGGCCATTGTAAGATGGGCTTTTCCAAAGACTCACTGGCAGGAGACTTCTGCTGGGGATCGTTCTCCCACATATCCAGGTGGTTTGTCAGGACGTGAAGTAAGGCAGCACGAGCCTCTTCCTCCTCGCTGGAGCTGGCCACAGAGCTGAGCGACTGCACTGCCTGCACAGGGGTTTGTTCAGCGCATCCACCCACCAAGCTCAGCTCATCCAAGCAAGGCTTCACATCAGGGAGCACATACTGGCTCAGTTCAGACAGCGTAGGTTTGATGTCTGCGACTCCTGCGCCGAGCATGTCAGCCTGAGCACACTCCCCCACCTGACCCTCACTCAGCTGGATCACACAGGTGTCAGCAGTAGCCTCAGGCAGCTCAGACATACCCTCACAACATACTGTCTGCACACAGTCAGCAGGAGGAGGAGGCATGCCGCCGGTAAGGAGTTGCTCTTCACTTTCTGCATACACAACAGCAGACTCGGTCTGTCCTGCATCGGCGGGACAGTGTCCAGCATCAGGACTGGAGGGACGTCCCCATCAGGGGCAAGGACAACATCTGCACTCTGGTTGTGCTCTGCAGACACTGATGACTGATCAAAACACAGGTTGACCTGAGACCTGTCCAGAATCACTTTAGGGCCAGGTGGGCGGCCTCTCTTTTTAGGAGGGGGGTCAGGTAATTCCCCCGTGTCTGTCTCGACGTACATGTACTTCTTTCTCTTTTTGGCTGCTTCGTTCTCCAGGCTTTGTTCTATTTCTCTTTGTGCTTTTCCTACTGGCTTGATTGCGTCTTTGCTAGGTTGGGCTTTCTTCCTGGTTTTCTACCTGGCTGATAATTCTTTTTCTTTGCTTAGGTTGGGCTTTCTTCCTGGTTTTCTACCTGGCCTGATAATTTCTTTTTCTTTGCTTAGGTTGGGCTTTCTTCCTGGTTTTCTACCTGGCTTGATAATTTCTTTTTCTTTGCTTAGGTTGGGCTTTCTTCCTGGTTTTCTACCTGGCCTGATAATTTCTTTTTCTTTGCTTAGGTTGGGCTTTCTTCCTGGTTTTCTACCTGGCTTGATAATTTCTTTTTCTTTGCTTAGGTTGGGCTTTCTTCCTGGTTTTCTACCTGGTTTGATAATTTCTTTTCCTTTGCTTAGGTTGGGCTTTCTTCCTGGTTTTCTACCTGGTGTGACACTGTCTTTCCCCTTACCTAGGTTGGGCTTTCTTCCTCTCTTTCTGCCTGGCTTGATTTTTAAGGCACTGCTTTTGGACTGCTTTTTATGAGCAAGAGACACTGCAGATTTGAGCTTTCGTCGCTCAGAAGCTTTAGGTTCAGCTTTGATAGTTTCTAGCATAGAGGGACCTGTTTCACATTTCTTAGGATTTTTGAGGGTTTTCCTAGCACTTGTTGCTTCCTGCAACTTTTTGAGGATCTTTCTTTTGGGAGAGGTCTGAACAGCGCCGTTGCTAATATTTTTCTTTTTCTTTGCATGCTGAACTGGTGAGCTCTTAGATCTGCCAGCGGAGGGTACCTCACAGGTATCATGACAACTGCCAGACAGCATACAGTTATCCACTGTCATGTTTTGTTGGTTGGTTGTACTCATACCCTCATCAGGTTCCAGTTTTACTTTCACAGTTTTTTCCAAAGTTGCAGATGTTTCTTCTGCTGCAGTAAGTTCATCTTCCTCTGGTTCTTCTACACACCAAACGTTTTGTGTTTTCTGCTTTGGTTTCCTGCTTCCATAAGGCCGTCTTGATTTTCCTTTTTGGGACAGAACCTTGGATAACAACTTTTTAACTTTCAATGTAGATTGCTTTCTTTTAGGAATTGATTTTCCTTGTTTGAGACTGGATGCATTTGCTGTTTTCCCTGTCCATTTTCTGTGCTTGGATCGAACAAGTGTCTTCAGGGGTAGTTTTCTGGACTTGGAAGTTGTAGCAGAAGCCAGTAGTAAGCCACCAATACCTGAGATATTTGAATCAGATACTGTGTTTGGTAATGGTTTCTTCAGTTTTCCATCTCCCTTCTGACTAGTTTTGACTTTGGGAGATTTGATGGGGGATGCCTTTTTGTCAGAATTTTTTGGCAGCAAAGCATTAGCTTTTGGTTTCCTTTTTTGTGGGGATTTGGTTGTTTTAAAAATTGCCTGCTTTGTTTTCATGTTCACTTTTGCTTTCTTGATCTTTCCAGGAAAGCATTTCAATACTTTCTGAGTTTTCACTTTTGTGTTCATTTTCGGAGTTTTGCATTTTGATAGCAGAGGATTGGCACTCCAGACCACTTTACTGACACCCAAGCTGAGCAAATAATCCACAGAACATGGGTTACACTGCACATCTGAAACAAGGACATGAAGGCACTTCACCGACTGATCGGATTGGAAAGTATGTTCACTGACGGCTTGCTCACAGACTGAATCTACAACCGACATACTGTCCACCGTTGTGGCACCACCAGCTGTGACTATTTCCTTTTCCTCTGGAGCAGAGTTTTGCAAACCAGGTGGACATGTTTCTGGTAAGCTCTGAGAGTGTGGGAAAGCTGTTGAGTCTTGCTTGTCCGCATGTAAAACTGGAGTCATGCATTGACGTCCCTGATCAGTGTCTTCATTACCTGTACCGTTAAGATTCTCTGCATCTACAGCTGGTCTACTAGCCATCATTTCACACGACAAATTTCCCCTTACATTGTCTACTGCATGGCTGGGATGTAACTGTGCATTCACAACTGACTGCTGTGTCCTTTCAGAGCACGTCTCTGTGACGGAACCCCTCTCCTCACCTTCTGACTGTGTTGAGCAATCTCCTTCACTATTTACACTGTCTTTATGATGATCATTCTTTGGGGCAATCTCTTCTAAATTCACTGAATCACACTCATCTATCCCATCACTTTTTGACTCATTCTCTGATGCTGGCTTCTGTATGTTTTCAGCCAGTTTAATGTCTTTGTTTATTTCACTCTGACACACAGACGGAAACTGGAACCCCCCAGAGATCACTTTTTCAGGATTTTTACCTGTGGAGGCCTCCTCTTCAGACTGTAGTGTGGGCAGGTATCCATCACTCTCTTCAAGAACAGTGCCTAAACAATCCACAGGTTGTGAAGCTGATGGAAAGTTGCCCTCTCCCCTTCCCACTGCAGATTCACACTGCAGAGCAGACACAGGATTGCTTTCCCCACTCCCTTCTTCACACTCAGATGGCGCTGCTGAAATCGGGTCACCTTCTCTGCTCCCTTCTGCAGAATCAGGCTGCAGAGTGGATACAGGATTGTCTTCTTCACTCCTCTCTGCAGAATCAGGCTGCAGAGTGGATACAGCATTGTCTTCTGCACTCCTCTCTGCAGAATCAGGCTGCAGAGTGGATACAGCATTGTCCTCTTCACTCCTCTCTGCAGAATCAGGCTGCAGAGTGGATACAGCATTGTCTTCTGCACTCCTCTCTGCAGAATCACGCTGCAGAGTGGATACAGCATTGTCTTCTTCACTCCTCTCTGCAGAATCAGGCTGCAGAGTGGATACAGCATTGTCTTCTGCACTCCTCTCTGCAGAATCAGGCTGCAGAGTGGATACAGCATTGTCTTCTGCACTCCTCTCTGCAGAATCAGGCTGCAGAGCGGATACAGCATTGTCTTCTGCACTCCTCTCTGCAGAATCAGGCTGCAGAGCGGATACAGCATTGTCTTCTGCACTCCTCTCTGCAGAATCAGGCTGCAGAGCGGATACAGCATTGTCTTCTGCACTCCTCTCTGCAGAATCAGGCTGCAGAGTGGATACAGCATTGTCTTCTGCACTCCTCTCTGCAGAATCAGGCTGCAGAGTGGATACAGCATTGTCTTCTGCACTCCTCTCTGCAGAATCAGGCTGCAGAGTGGATACAGCATTGTCTTCTTCACTCCTCTCTGCAGAATCAGGCTGCAGAGTGGATACAGCATTGTCTTCTTCACTCCTCTCTGCAGAATCAGGCTGCAGAGTGGATACAGCATTGTCTTCTTCACTCCTCTCTGCAGAATCAGGCTGCAGAGTTGATACACATTTGTCTTCTTCACTCCTCTCTGCAGAATCAGGCTGCAGAGTTGATACACATTTGTCTTCTTCACTCCTCTCTGCAGAATCAGGCTGCAGAGAAAATACCTGATTACTTTCCATCCCTTCTTTCCAGATTCTTTTTGCTGACACGCCTCACTACCATCTTCTTTCAAGGTGGCTACATGCCCTGACCTAATCGTTTCTACATCTGATGGAGCAACTGCGGGATCCTCGAAGCGTTTCTGTGTGGGTTCTTCCCTGTCATCAGAGGCCTGTGAAGCAGACACGCTGCCCGTTTCTACAACACTGACGACTCCTGCAGGGGCAGCATCATCCCCCACGGACAAAGAGGGGCTGCTGCTGTTGCCGTCACCACTCAAGAATCCCTGAAGAAGCACTGGATGACTGGACTCTTGTTCCACACAGACTGCTTCCACAACTTTCAACACACACTCAGAGACTGCCTTCCAGATCTGCGGATCATGATGGGCCGCGGTTAAATGAGACGGCTGTTTATAACCCAAAAGAACTTCTGCTGAAGACAGGTCCGCACTTGCTCTGTCTCCAACAGGGTTCACACAGTATTCATCATGTTCTTGTGCAAGTTCTGAGTCATGTTCAGCGGGTCCATTGATAGGAGACTTCTCTTGTGAAGCACTGGCGCCGGCTGCAAGAGGTACTGGCGACGTGGTTTCTGCCTTACCTCTGGGGGTCCTCACCTGCAGCTGCAGACACCTGGCAAAAAACTCTTCCCTGGCATCGCCTGGTGCGCTGCTCGCTTTGTTTTGCTGGACAGGTGCACGCCCAAACTGCCCCCTTCTTGCTGAGGATTGCAGGGCATTGATCCAGCACTGTGTGTTGATGGCTGCCTCTTCAGACCTGTAATGAGACACGGGTAGTGGTCCCGCGAATGCTGAAGCCCACGACTTCTCAGTGTCTGAGGCTCTTGCTTTTACTTTCTTTCCAGTCTTGGCTTTTCCCTTGAGCAAAGAAACCGTTTTGGTGGATTTAGTTAACTGCTGCGGCTTCTTCTTTCCTGTTTGCTTCATCTTTCCCATTTGTATTTTCTTTCCTACTTGCTTCATCTTGCCTACTTGCTTTGTCTTTCCAACTTGCTTTGTCTTTCCAACTTGCTTCGTCTTTCCCACCCGCTTTGTTTTTCCTACTTGCTTTTTTTGTTTCCGCACTGCAACTTTTGCCCCGAGATAGCGGGATGTACTAGGCTGGAGATGATCAGGCTGTAGTTTGGAGTTGTTGGAGCCACCTTTCTTAGTGGTAGACACCGGTCTGGGTTTGTGGTCAAAATGATTGTCAGGTAGATTTTTAAAATGAACTTGAGGCTTTCTAACCCTAGACCTGGACGTAGGCGACCCACTGCTGCGCTGGTTTCCTTTGTCAACTTGCAACACCACCTGCTTGGCAAGGAGATAGGCATCGTCCTCATCCGAATCCTCATCCGTCCAGGAAGCTGCGTGAGAACTCCACCTTTTCCTGCCCTTGCCGGCCACCCTCGGTTTGGGCCCGGGCTTCCGGCCTCGTCTGACGATGCTGCACGACTTGGGTGCTCTACGTCGGCGCGGCTTGAGCAGCCTGCCTAGCTCCTTCTTCTGCAGGTACTCCTTGTGCCTCTCCGCATCGCCGTCGCTCATCAGCGACGTGTCCATGAACCAGCGCGTGGGCTTCTTCCCTTTCTTCTGGTAGTTCAGCACCACCCCAGAGTTTTTGCGCACCAGGCAGAAGGGCACTCCTCTGTACCTGCCCAGCTGCACCACAGGGGGCAGCTTCACCGTGTCGGGAATGTCCCCACTGTCTGCCGGGGAACTGCTGCTACCCACACCAGAGGCCCCGCTGTCGTCAGAGCCGTTGGCTACCCCTGGTTCTTGCTTGATGGCCACGCCCGTTTCTGAAGCCTCCAAGGATTTCAAGGTCTCGGAGGCCATGTACCTGGCGAATGTGGCCCGGTCGAATGTTCCGCTTGTGTCTGGTTGAAAGTTGTGGTCCAGGTAGTCTGGCTCGTAGGTCACGGAATCCTCCCCCCTACACAGGTCCTCCTGATGGCAGCGTTGACAGTGAAGCTGAAACAAAGGATGTGTTGGTTAAGTCTGTACAAACAAAGGATGAGTTTGTTAAGTTTGTGCAAACAAATAAAGAGTTTGTTCAGTTTGTGCAAACAAACGATGTGTTTAAGTCTGTGTGAACAAATTATGTGTTTGTTAAGTTTGTGCAAACAAATGATGAGTTTAAGTTTGTGCAAAGAAATTATGTTTGTTAAGTTAGTGCAAACAAATGATGTGTTTGTTAAGTTTGTGCAAAAAAAAAAGTTTGTGCAAACAGATGATGTGTTTGTAAAGTTTGTGCAAACAAATGATGTGTTTAAGTCTTAGACGCAAATGATGAGTTTATTTGCGCAAGCATCCTTTAAGATTTTCTTCAATTAGATGGGTCTACAGATATGCCTAACCAAACTTTTTTTATTTTTAACAAAATATTGACCTCAAATACAAAAATACATACTCACTGATGAAATATGATTTTGATAACCACACACATAAAAAGAAAGGAGAGAATAGTGAAATAGTACCAATGGGTTTATGGGCACACCAATTACTTCCATACATGTTCTGTGTTACATTGCAAGTCTTCACGAAATATCAAGTTGAAAGTAAAACTCCATAACAGAACACAGTATCAATGTCAAATTTCAACACAACCCAATATAGTAAGTTGAAAGTAAAACTTTGTAACAGAATGGATAGCAAGTTGAAAGTAAAACTTTGTAACTGAATGGATAGCAAATTGAAAGTAAAACTTTGTAACAGAATGGATAGTAAGTTGAAAGTAAAACATTGTAACTGAATGGATAGCAAATTGAAAGTAAAACTTTGCAACAGAATGGATAGTAAGTTGAAAGTAAAACATTGTAACTGAATGGATAGCAAATTGAAAGTAAAACTTTGCAACAGAATGGATAGTAAGTTGAAAGTAAAAACTTTGTAACTGAATGGATAGTAAGTTCAAAGTAAAACTTTGTAACTGAATGGATAGTAAGTTCAAAGTAAAACTTTGTAACTGAATGGATAGTAAGTTCAAAGTAAAACTTTGTAACTGAATGGATAGTAAGTTCAAAGTAAAACTTTGTAACTGAATGGATAGTAAGTTCAAAGTAAAACTTTGTAACTGAATGGATAGTAAGCTCAAAGTAAAACTTTGTAACTGAATGGATAGTAAGTTCAAAGTAAAACTTTGTAACTGAATGGATAGTAAGCTCAAAGTAAAACTTTGTAACAGAATGGATAGTAAGTTCAAAGTAAAACTTTGTAACTGAATGGATAGTAAGCTCAAAGTAAAACTTTGTAACTGAATGGATAGTAAGCTCAAAGTAAAACTTTGTAACTGAATGGATAGTAAGTTCAAAGTAAAACTTTGTAACTGAATGGATAGTAAGCTCAAAGTAAAACTTTGTAACTGAATGGATAGTAAGCTCAAAGTAAAACTTTGTAACTGAATGGATAGTAAGTTCAAAGTAAAACTTTGTAACTGAATGGATAGTAAGTTCAAAGTAAAACTTTGTAACTGAATGGATAGTAAGCTCAAAGTAAAACTTTGTAACTGAATGGATAGTAAGTTCAAAGTAAAACTTTGTAACTGAATGGATAGTAAGCTCAAAGTAAAACTTTGTAACAGAATGGATAGTAAGTTCAAAGTAAAACTTTGTAACTGAATGGATAGTAAGCTCAAAGTAAAACTTTGTAACTGAATGGATAGTAAGCTCAAAGTAAAACTTTGTAACTGAATGCATAGTAAGTTCATCAAAGTAAAACTTTGTAACTGAACATAAAACTAATGTCAAAATTTGCCACAACCAGTCAAAATTTTACAGCAGAAAATGAAGTGGCAATATTTATCAGGGAGATCGTCGACTTCAATACAGAAACCAGAAAGATTCTTAGTTTTTGGAGAAGTATAAGCCAACACTGAGATTTTACACTGCCAGCTGAAAAATATGGCCACCCCAAAGTCTGAATGCAGCTACCTTCATGGTGAGCAAAAATGGTCGCATACACAAAATCTCACTATTGGTGGACCTTGGAGCTCTAGCTGAGGAACGAAAAGAAAAAGAATGAAAATATGTTGTTGGTTTGGGTTTTTTTTTAAGATGGGGATGGATGAAAAAGAATAGCAAAGGACTTTTTCTATTTTTCTTTTTTTGTGTGCTGACTATGTAATATTTTCATTAATACTATCTATAACAGTGAAGGTGCAGTGGAAATTTCAGTTTTCTTAAAAAGATGTCACAAGGTGTAGAGTATTTTGTTTATTCTACACCACAACTGCCTAAATATCCACTTCACAGATGTCCCACTGACCACACAACCCAATGCACCAGGACAGTCACCAGTGCACATTGGGAATTTATAGTCACAACTCACCTAAAAGCTGACAAGCATTTTTAGATCTTCAAAACCAACACAGACACATTATCACTGCTTTCTTTTCCTTCAATCTACAATAACACACAATTCTCAACCTCCCTACCAACAAACTTTCCTCTAAACACGCTCTCACCATCAAATGAAAAGCTCTTCCGAAGGGTTTGTAACAAAGGCCACAGGCGTAGGTAAAGTTGTGCAGGTGTTCGGAGCCCAGGTGAGCCATGAGGTGGTCCATTTCTTTGCTGCCATGCACACAGATGGGGCACTGGAAAGGGCGGCCTCCATCATGAACGTGTTTGTGCATGTCCAGGTTGAACTGGGTAGAAAATGTCTTGAAGCACACATCACAGGGAAAGGGCTTGACCATCTGCAAGGAGAAACCAGCAGTTTGGCGATGTGAATATCAATGAATTCATCATCAATCTTTTTTACACTGAAGTAATAGGATGCAGTAGAAGGTTGAACAACCTACTGGCCGAAGCACCTGATTTATGATGTGATGTCAGTAAAAGTATTAAATTTGTGGATCTGAAGGTAACTGATCATAATAATAATAATAATAATAATAATAATGATAATAATAGTGATGATGATGATGATGATGATGATGATGATGATGATGATAGCAATAACAATCAATAATAATAATAATAATAATAATAATAATAATAATAATAATAATAATAATAATAATAATAATAATAATGATAATGATGATAAATGATAATATGTAGAAATCATTTTTGATACAGAAAAAGATGATGAACACAACAAAGCAACTAAAAAAAGTAATTTAATTTCACACATAGAATTAAGTAAATAAAATCAAAACAACATCCTCTCAGCAGAAAGTGGGAAAATACCCATTTCCACTGTTCCCTTGAACAATAATCATAAGTCAAAAGTCTGGTAAAAAAAAAAAAAAAAAAAGGTTTTAATGTCAAGATCACAACATGGATGGCTATAGAAAGAAGAGCTCATTTTTTGTGATATTCAGGGAAACTGCTGATACACATTTTGAACTGTGGTTATGAGGTTAACTAGATTTTCTTACAGCAAGAGAACAGTTTACAAGTCATCCCTCATAAAAAGAACTGAATCAAGTCAGTAAAAAATAAAAAGAAGAAAAAGAAATAAACCTCAGCTGAGACAAAATATATGCACCAAATGCATCAGTCTTATCGCTTCTCTTTCTCCTGTCATTTCTGCTGCCCAACAATAACATTCAGTAATTTTTACCTACACACCACATGTATTCTGACTGCTTCTCTCCCTTCTGTGTTTTCTTCAGTTCAGGGCTACAAAATTAATTAATTCTATATTTTGCCCCAGCCAGATATATATACCACGGCTCACTCAACATCAAAGACAAAATGATATATGACAGAATCCAAAATCAACAACCATGACTCGAGTCTATTCTGAAAATGTGATGGCAAGCTCAAAGAGAAAAATGAGCATTATCACAATAGTGTTGGCAAACATGCCTAAACTTGCCATGGGGTCAGAATACATCATTATGCTGTTGGAAGTTTTTTTCACAAGAATCTAAAAACTAAAATATATATTACAGTGTCGATATTACCAATACACAGATAATTTTTTTTTTTTTTTTAAAACATTGCAAAACTTGCAATCATACAAAACGAAACCACAAAACCGCTGGATCATAAACCTGAATCAAAACAGACTAAAAAAACAAAAGTGAGCAAGATAAAAATAAAACACTATGCATAAATTTCAAAACGTGTGTGCACACTAACCTGGTGAGTGAGCAAGTGACACTTGAGGGACCTCAGCGTCTTGAACTTTTTGAGGCACTCGGCACACTCAAAGTTGCGCGTGTTGGAGTGAGCCGCTGCATGCTTCTTCAGCTGCGTGCTGTTGAAGAACCTCTTGCCGCAGAGGCTGCACTGACAGTTCCTGACTCCCGAGTGTCGCCTGTAATGCTTGGAACAGTCCGACTTGGTCTTGTAGGTTTTGCTGCAGTTGGGCCAAGCACACATGTAGGGGCGATCAGTGGAGTGTTTGGTCTTGTGGTTGTTCAGTTCCCACACCGTCTTACAGGTGAACGAGCACTGGTCACAGCAGAAGGGCTTGTGGTCACTGTGGCGACGCTTTTCGTGACTGGTCAAGGCTGACTGCCGCTTAAAGGCAGCGCCACACTGAAAGACATCAGGAACGGAGAAGATTAGGACAATAAAGAAAGCTTCATTTTTTGACTTTACGCCACACTGAAAGACATCAGGAACGAGAGAAGATTAAGACAATAAAGAAGGCTTCATTTTGTTAGCTTTATGACTCATAAATAACCGAATCACAGTTGTATATGTGATGTACTATCTGATATGGATAACCTTCTTAGCGTCATTGACTGCAGTCATAAACAGCCCACCCCTGGTGATACCAACAGATCACGAGACTATCTAGTGTCTACAGAAACAATCTTTAGGTTAAGTAAGAAAGGATGGAAAATAGTCTTCTTACTACCAAAAAGCTGAGGCAGCACAAACAAAAAACCCTCAATATTGTGGTATTTTACACACACACACACACACACACACACACACACACACCACACACGGACACACAGACAGACACACACACACACAAACACAAATATCACTTGTACTGTAAAAAGACATTAAACCAGGGTTCGCGCTAGGATTTTTTAAAACCGGTACTGCGAGTTGCCATTTCAGAGATATCTTGACCAACTCCCCCAAAATCGGTCCCCAGAAAATAAAATCCGGTACGTACTGTGAACAAAACAAAACTATTCGGGGGGGGGGGAATTGTTCGGCAGCAAAACTAAATCTAAATTGAACGCAAATCTCTCAGACTTTGACTGCCATGCTGCTGCCACTCGCTTCTTGGGCACGAAGCCACGCAGGAAATAGGATTTTTTTTCTAGCGCCTGTGTCACTGTCTGTTTCAGTCTGTTGTTTTGCATGGCATCATTCGTGAGACATATATTCTTCTTTCTTGTTTCTATGCTTAGTGCTCATCTAGATCTTTCGTTCAATTTAGATTTAGTTTTTGTCTCTTCTCTCTCAAAGCAACGGGCAAATTCATAATTCATAGTCAAAGACCCTCGCTTTTCGTAAGAGCAGGCCGTCGTGTGCCGGTGGGAACAGATGACATTTACAAAACTGCATACACATGGGGACTGGATGTAAAAAAGCACAGGAGCGCTTATTCCATTATCCTCGATATAAAAGATTAAAAGAATAAAGAATAAATAAATCTAGGCCCCATTTACTCATTGTGAATGGAAGTTACTGTCATGCCGAGAAGAGCGCGAAGCTCTATTCTTTCACAATAAAGCTTGCTGTTCTGCCTGCTAGGTTAAATGAGGCTGGCGCCAAAGATGTTCGTCGGAAGGGGTGGTAGGAAGGGGTAGGTGCGTAAGCACAGTACAGGCGCATGACAGACTATCAGAAAATGTCACTTCAGACATTTTTTTGAGACGGAAATCTAATCGGTCACAGGCAAACAGAATCGGTACGCGGTACCGGCTGCTTCAAAAATTTTCGGTATTCCCTGTTTACAATCGGTAAAATACCGATTTTTACCGGTTATCACGAACCCTGATTAAACTGAAGAATAAATGAACGAACGAAAACACACACACACACACAACACACATCAGTACTACCCTGTACTGTTGTACTGGTGCAGTGGTTAAATAGGTACAATGGTGACTTCTACCCATAACAAACAACAGCTACAGTCCTGATCAAGGCTGATAGCAGGTGACATTTATAATCTTGTAGGCCAGCTAATCAGCACATCTGCCATAGTTTTAATCCCCTTGTGCTCATCAAATATGAACAACAAAGACACTGTAATGTAAACCAGCATTCAGTGGATTACAGTTCTAAACACAATGTATACCCTATCCAGTATGCACTTAAGCCTTCACTAGCACACAGTCTTTTTAATGTTCAAATATCTGTTAAGTGAATAGATCTTGGCAGAAGTGGTGCAGCATATTCCATATGTAGGCAATAATCATATCTCATTGGGAAAACATGAGGGCAAGGATGGGGGGAGGGGGGGCAAGAAATTTGACAAATTCAAAGAAAAAGAAGGCAAGAAAGGACAAAAATGAAAAAGTTGGCCTACCAAACGGCACACAAAGTTTCTGGGCATATCAGGCCAATGTCGTTCCATGTGCTTCTTCAGGTTCCCTGCTGTTCTGGTTTGATGGCCACACTCTTGGCACTGATACCTTGAAAAAAAAAAGCACAATAATATACTTTGACAGGAGAGAATGACAACCATCTAAACATAAACCCACAAGAAAAAGGGCAAGGGCTACTTGTCTAGCCAGATCTGAAAAACCACCTTGAAAACTCTTAGGTCTATCAGCTGTGAACCCTGCTGGGACGCCTTCTTCCGCTAACGATCTCTGTCATAATGACGTCACTTGTTTCAGGAGTACACGGCTCCTTTGAAAAATGACATAGTGATGTAAATGAGTAGGAAAATGATGTCAGACCAGCCGTTTTGTGACGATTCTGATAACTGTAGGTGCTAATCAGTGCATCTTGCAGTCCCTGGGGTATCAACATAATGACCAACGCAGGTAGCACTATTTTGAAACTATACAAACGGCAGTTGGGACGGTGCACCGTTTATTCGAATATGCCCTATCCACAGCTCTTTCGTGTCCATTAGGGCGCACTGGTCACATTATTTTGCGGCAAAGTTGAAAAAAATGCGGGAATCCTGCAAGGGCGCACCCTAGAATCAACACTGCAACAGTGTGTTCGGTGACCAATGCTGAGTTAGGACTCACACGTGCATTTGTGTGTATGTGTGTGTATGGGAGGGGGGGGGGGGGCATGCGTCCATGTGTGTGTGTGCACTGATGCACACACATGTATGCACAAGTGAGAGAGCACAATATCCAGCTCCAGTCCTGACAGTGTGTGCAATGACCAGTTATGAGCCCTGACTATACATGCAAAGCTGAGGTCAGACTCTCTGAGTGTGTGTGTGTGTGTGTGTGTGTGTGTGTGTGTGTGTGTGTGTGTGGTGTGTGTGTGTGTGTGTGTGTCTGTGACATGTGCAAGCACTCTGACTGTGTGCAATGACAAGCTGAGTCCTGTTTGTGCAGTGACCAGTGCCAAGCTGTGACTAGTGTCTAACATACAATAATCCCTTCAGAGTTGTGTGTGCACACAGCTTTTCTATGACCAACCTAAAACTTTGACTGTGCATGCAACAACTGTTTTGTGCACAAACGCAATGTCAGAACTGATGTGTGTGTGTGTGTGTGTGTGTGTGTGTGTGTGGTGTGTGTGTGTGTGTGTGTGTGTGTGTGTGTGTTGTGATGTGTGTGTGTGTGTGTGTGTGTGTGTGCATGTGTGTGTGTGTGTGTGTGATGTGTGTGTGTGTGTGTGTTGTGTGTGCATTGTGTGTGTTCTATGTGTGTGTGGTGTGTGCGCGAGTATGTGTGTGCATGTGTCTGTGTGTATGTGTGTGTGCATGTGCATGAGCATGTGTGCCTGTGCATGTATGCGTGTGTGCACGCCTCTCAGTATAAGTTATAACTGACCTTTTAGAGTTTGTATGCACTTCCTCATGTCGCGCCAGATCACCCTTCAGACGACAGCGATGACCACACACACTGCACTCATACAGCTTCACCTTGGTATGCTTGCACTCATGTTCCAACAAGGTCTGCGTTACAGCAGAATAAAAATCACAGAAACGGCACTTGCGAATGCTCCCTTTGTTGATGTGGCGCTCGATATGTTCGATGAGACGGCTCTTGGATGCAAATTTTGTTGGGCAGAACTTGCATCTACAAAAGAATAGAGATCAAATTGAGCTGAATAAAGTTCACAATCATTATTTCGTCCAAATTATGACAGATATATAATATAAAAAACATGTCCACATATATCCATATCCACACAAGCACCTGTGGAAACAGGCATGCATACATGATATTATGCAGATTTGAGTGGTGGAAAGTAATGCACTCTTTCTCAAAAAGATTCTCTCTCTCCTCTCTCTCTCTGTCTCTCTCTCTCTCACACACACACACACACACACACACACACACACACACACACACACACACACACACACACACACACACACACACACACACACACTCTTCTTGCGGTTATGACACTTAACTTTATTTTAGAGGGAGATATGTAACATGAAGTAAGGGAACTAGTCAGACAACTCTTAGACATTGTAAAAGTTTAAATTAAAACTTTTCTCATGTCTAAGTTGGTTTTTTTGTTTTTGTTTTTTGGGTTTTTTTGTTTTTAAATTTATATATATGTATAAAGTATTATTACCTTTCATGTACAAAAACATCCACCCACATGTTAACTCTTCAGTCTTTTCTTCTCCCACTCCTCCACTCCCTTCTTCAACTTCCTTACTTCCACTTTCCTCGTCTAATATCACTGAGTGTGAACAGACGTTAAATTGAAGACAACAACAACACACACACACACACACACACACACACACATCATAGTCATAACATAGCGACACATTGTAAAGCCAAATCACTAACTTTAGTAATTAGTACAACTAGTCAGTTTTCAAAACCAGTATTTAAAGGCTATAAATAAAACTAACAAGCATCCTCTGATAATTTAGACATCGTTCAAGCCCCAACTCCTCTCTGACCCCACCCCCCCTCCCTGCAAAGAAAAGTATGCAGCATGATAACACTTACTTGTACACCCCATTGACCTGATCTCCGATCAGATCATCAGGCAAATCGATATCTGTCACAATCAAGCCAAGCTGACTGGGGTCAAAGTCGACACAGCCATCGCCATAATCATCCGCTGGTTCCTCTTTGATGATGAACTCTTCATCGCCAGAGTCTTCCTCTTCCTCGTGGATCTCTGTGTCTGACAGTTCTATGATGGTAATCTCTTCAACCTCCTCGTCATCTGTTTCCATCTCCTCCAATTCAGAATCGTCAGCTTGCTGATCGTCTCCACTGTTTGTGGCCGTGTTGTTGACATCATTGGGTTCTGCCTGTTCACGTGTCTCATCCATCATGGCTCTGATCGGTGTCACAATTGCAGCTCAGCTGAAAAAAATAATGATGATGAATTAAGTTTCAATAGCATGTACCTCATACCTGTTCTTTCTTTTCTTTAAAAAAAAGAGAAAAGAAACAGCAACTTGTTCAAGAGAAATAAAAAAGAAACAGACAATAACTTGAATAAGACAATGACTGATACTCCACAATAAAACTACTGTAAGACTTCTCTGCACTAGATAAACTAGGTACTTAGGTACTATCTACTGCACAAGTATGAGCCGACTACACTGGCCTGCAGCTAATGATTATGTCCCGCCTGAATCTGACCACAGACTCGATGATAATCATAATGGGTCTCCTAGCTAAAGCACAAGCCTTGCCTTCTTCCTTCTTGTAACACACTGAACATGGTTGTGTATGCATGTATCATGTATGTAAAACTTGTTTGATAAATCTTGCAACACTGCATTGTGTGCATAGATGTACTTTTTTTTTATTATGTTGTTCTGGCTTGCTCCAGTTGCTTTCTGAGCCAGAGTGGTGTGTCTTCTGATCAACATATGTGGTATTTGTGTAGACTAATAGTATGTAATACACTTTTTATACAGCAGATGATATGTGGGTATGATCATGACATCTATGATCTAATCAGACTAATGATCCATTAATATTACTAACCATTGATGATTGTTGATTCTTATCTTCTTCAGTGCCCAAAGATTGCTATACTATAGCCATCAATGGCATCTGTGTGCTTAAATGTATCATACGACTCGACAATGACACTTTTGACAGGATTGCTTCTTCTCTTAACAGTCTGATCAGAGTTTTCCAATATTATAAGTGATGTCTGCAAGGGGTTCTCAAGAACACTAATCTGATTCCATCACAATCAAAGGTTGTGGAACTTGTTATCATCACCCAAAACAACAACAACAACAAAACAAACAAAACAAACCCTCCCTTGGCTGCAACTGTCCTTGAACATAAAATAGGTGTGATGGGGGATGGGTGAATGTGCATTCATGATATTATGATGCGCAAGACCTGATGTAGTTACACACACTTCTTGACTTGATTTAGTGATAGGCCTAATTTTAATTTTAATACAAAAATAGGCTTATTTACTAAGCTGGGGAACGCAAATCTGCTGACTCTTCAAAGATTTAAGAAAATAAATAAAACACTGACACAAATCATGCACCCAGATATGCTTCACATGTAATCACATATAATAATAAATTCTTAAATGCACCATATTTTTCGGCGATCGAAAGCAAAAAACGGGCTGCAGCTTGTAATTTGCGTAAACCCTGAAAATTCTCTGCTTCTGCCTCACACTCACGTCTGCCGACTGATGTCCCTTCCCAACCTCCTTGCAATATTCAATCAAAGTAACTGAACAAAATAACGCAACGCTAATCTCTTTCCTGTGATTTAATTTCAGTTTACCTCATAAGAAATGTCCAGGATTTAAGTTCTACAATCTCCTGCAGTGGACAGAAAAATCAATCATCTCACTCATGAAACAGACGTCTGCATCTCCCACAGCGTAGCTAGTCTAGGCTAATAGCCTCCCTTGGCATCGGGGAAAGTCGTAAACAATATTGCGGAAATTCCAGGCAAAAACTGAGTATCATTCTTAACAGGTGCAAAAATGATACTTTTTCAGCATAAAACTTTAAATAATGCGCAGAGTTTTTACTTGTATGTGACACATTTATTATAGTTCCGCCCCCCGTGTGTCGCTAACAACAGGCCGTTTTGAGATTTTCGGCACAAGCAAAGCGTCTGCTACTTACGTTTGTGTGCAATGGTTGAATTTCCTTCGTGAAATGTTGCTCGTGGATGCTCCAGAGGTTGTATGAATGTAGTCATGGATTGAAAATGTTTATAAATAGATATGAAGCTGTGTTCGGGAGGTTTTTATTGTTACTGGCTTATAATTGTACCAGAAAAATCAGTTCCCTTCACAATCAATATTTTGATATACACATGCAGATGGGTTACTTTTTATCATTTAAAAATCTTTACATACATGGTATATAAAACTATATTACAAAATACAAGGCTCGGGAAATATAACTTGGTCTGATTTACCACTTGCACATAGTAGTTCTAGCAGTAACTTAGCTGTAAACACAGAGTCTTTAGAAGGGATGATAGGCTAAGTAAAAGTACGCACGCAGAACATCTTGCGCACACCTTAAATCCTGTTCCGCTTTTCGTAAGAGTAGCCCATCGTGTGCCGGTGGGAACAGATGTCAAGATTTACAAAACTGCATACACACGGGGACCGGACGAAAAAAAAGCACATGATTGCTTATTCTGTTATCCTCGATATAAAAAAAAACAAACTTTTGTATAAACTATCACTGTATATGGTAGTGTTTTTGACCGCACAGGGTATTGATTAATGCGATATTTTTTTTTGTTTTGCCCAGAATCAATACTCATATTATATATTCATACTGTTACCGCTGGTTACCAAATAATATCACTTTCAGGCAATGATTAATGTCAGCAACAAATTTTGTCACCAATATAAGTGTAACAGAGTGGACATGTGTGATGTCCCATCTCTGCACAAACCTCGGGAACACGGCACAGCTAGTCAGTTTAGAATGTGACCTCTAAAAAGAGGTTGCATAAATACATATCACCATGAAGGCGAAGCGCATGCAACGAAGGGTTTTCGACCACTACCCAAGGAATCAGAGCATCGACAATTCACAGGTGTGTCTCTAAATAGAAACACGACGCTGCGAATGCGCGCTCCGTTCACATGGGAGATAATCTAATTACCGCCCCATCACATCCACCACCGGCCAACTTGTACCGCGTCCCGAGGTACGCTACCTGGCCAGCATATTTGATACTGTCCAGTAGCCCCTAAAACTGCTAACTACAAAAATAATAATCCTACATGGGTCTTACACCCAATCCGAAGGTAGGCTACCTGGTTGCATATTTGATGCTGAAAACCAGTAGCCCCGACAACGGTTAACTACAAAACACTAACTCTACCTACTTGGGTCTTCCATCCCACTTCTGACACCATTTGTAACAGAGTGGACATGTGTGATGTCCCATCTCTGCACAAACCTCGGGAACACGGCACAGCTAGTCAGTTTAGAATGTGACCTCTAAAAAGAGGTTGCATAAATACATATCACCATGAAGGCGAAGCGCATGCAACGAAGGGTTTTCGACCACTACCCAAGGAATCAGAGCATCGACAATTCACAGGTGTGTCTCTAAATAGAAACACGACGCTGCGAATGCGCGCTCCGTTCACATGGGAGATAATCTAATTACCGCCCCATCACATAAGACAAAAGAGTACATCATATATATATATATATATATATATATATATATATATATATATATATATATATATATATAGATAGATATATATATATATATATATATATATATATCTGAGTAGTGGAGAAAAACAGAACTTATGACCATTGAAACTCTCTTCATCACTGCAAGAATGCTTCCAAAGATTTAAAATTTTAAAATGATGACTAAATGTAAAATTGTGGTGACAGCACTGGAGGCCCTTTTGCCCTTTTGATTTGCCCAATCAGACTCCAGTTTCCACTCCTGAACAACTCAATGAGCCATCATCAGAGGTCTCGATGGTGGTTTTGCTTAAACATCCCTGATAGCTTATGGAGCAACACCTAGAGGCTCTGAAATACAGAGGTGTTTTTGCTTTCACAGGAATCCTGTGGCCTACCAATCGGTCCAGTGCCGCCACCAAACTCTGATTTAAATAAGAAAAGAAGGAAAACATAGTGTACTACACTGTAAAAGGATTGTTGCCAAAAAAAGTAAAATATATCTTTGTGCCCATATGCTCAGGGATCCATAAGGGTGCAGAAGATTATTTTAATACACAGCTTGAGTGGTCAGCTCAGCGGCCGGCTACCCAAATGTCAGATCATTTAGACCCGACAGCTCAAAGGAGTTGAATGAAAGGGCCCACACTTGAATCTCAAGAGATACAATTTCCTCACCTTTGACCAATAATATTAAATATAATTATTTATGACAAAGACTAGTGAAGGAAAACAAGTGTTGGTAACCATTAATTTTAAACTCCTTCATTACTGCAAGAATGCTTTAAAAAAAAAATTTAATTTAATTTTAAATCTTACGAAGCATTCTTTCAGTGTATCATCAGTTGCAATATTTTAACCCGTTGACTGCCTTAGCACGTCATATGACGTGCTACTGATAGCGCACTCCCATTGCCTTACCACGTCATATGACGTGCACCGATTTTCCCGAATTTTCCTAACTTCGTTTTAAGGTCCATTCCAAAACAATTGATATTTTAAGCTTGTGTGGGATTCCCTCTACCCATATATGGTTGGGAAATCCCGTTGCGTGGACGGAAAGTCTGTTTTTTCTTCAGTTTCGTTGGCTGACTGGAACAGTTGTTTTTTTTTGTTTTTTTTTTTTTGGATGATTCAGGCATGTTTATAAATTCAACTTGGCCTTCAAATTAGTTTGGTTTAATGCAGAATTCAATTCTGTGCAAAAGTTGTGCACATGTCAATATCAAATTGTTGGTAGTTTAGATGCTAGATTTATTACCCCATTTGGGCAAAAGTCCTTTGGCAGAGCAGATTCAGGTTCTGGTTCTTTATATGGGCAGTCAAAGGGTTAAAATGGACACATTTGTTGCAGAAGACGCTGACCAATGCTATGGACTAGACAATAAATAGAGTATGAAAAACTATCCACCACACTGAAACCACTCACAGTCACACTGAACAATATGGAATCCCTCAAAGACCTGATTCGTCGAATATCCCTGCGGGAAGTCAGCTATTTCTGCCTCTGTGTCATCATCTTCTACCTGTTCCGCGCAAAAGACTCCTACTACCTGGTGCCCACTTGGCGGAAACGCAGCGAATCTCACTTCTTCGAGAACAACAGATTCCCCACACCTGATGAGAGTCTGCCTTCACCAATAGTCACGGACCTGGAAAGCGATGGAATAAACGAAGTGGTGATGGTGACGATGGACAGGAGGCTGAGTGTCTTGGCACTGCCTCAGCAGCAGAAGCTGGACGATGGCTCCTTGCCACACGTGGTGGTCAAACACGACGTGGAACTTCAGCTGGGGAGACCGGGGAACCGCATGGCGCGGGTGGTGGTGCTGGAAACGGGGTTCCCCATCCCTTACCTGTCCATGGTGCAGATCAGGAAACAGGTAGGTACTGCAGGTCTGGGTAGATTGAGGATTGGTGTGTTAAAGATAGGAACAAAATTTTGGTTTGGTGCTCTGAAGAATTTATATATATCACAGCTGTCAGTTTTCCCCACTTTCAGCTCCCACTTGTCCATGGTGCAGATCAGGAAACAGGTACTGCAGGTCTTGGTAGAGTGAGGATTGGGGTTTTAAAGATGGGAACAAATTTTGGTTTGGTGCTCTGAAGAATTTATAATATCAGCTATCAGTATTCCCCACTTTCAGCTCCTATTTGTCCATGGTGCAGGTCAGGAAACAGGTACTACAGTTCTGGGTACATTGATGATTGGTGTTTTAAAGATAGGAAAAAAATTTGGTTTAGTGCTCTAAAGAATTTATATATAATATATATTCATCTAGAAACTGAAAGATCTGTAGTTATAATTCAGCCTAAAACTGGATTTTTCCTTTTCCTTCCCTATGACCTTTGAAAGGTACTGTCAGATGAGGTGATTCATGAACAGAGGCCCAGTATCAGTCTCTGTAACATGCTTAGTATTAAAATATTCTGGATAAAACTCCACTACACTCTCAAACTTAAGGCAAGCCTATGAAAAAATTATTGCTGTCCTGACCAAAAATGGCCGCTCTTTAGCTTGCATGCTTGTTCTAGATCATCGTGATCGTGACTGACGACTGGCACGTGTTGTGCTTCGACCCTGAGCTGACGCTGATGTGGGAGGTGACACTGCCAGTGCCAGTGGATCTGTACGAGGAAATCTACTCGGTGAAGTCCCTTGGGGTTCTCATCACCTCACACTCCGTGCAGAAAAACGACGCTGGGCTCATCATCGTGGGTGGCAACTTCATGCACAAGACTCACGACACCAAAGAATTGCCTGTGGAAACTATGGAGTAAGTGAAGTGTGGGAGTAGACCTGTTGGAACTGTGTGGTGGGGTGGGGTGTGTTGTGGTAAGGTGTGGTGTGGTGCGGTGCGGTGTGGTGTGGTGTGGTGTGGTGGTGTATGGTGTGAAGTGGTGAGGGAGAGATTTTGTTTTGTTATTGTATTTTGTTTTGTTTAATAGATCAACTAAGAAAAGAAGGTTGCAGGATGTTTGGGACATTCACCTGCTTAACAAGTAAGCCATGAAGTTCAGGGTTCAATTCCCATTGTTCTCCTTTCTTCCCAGTTTGATGAAAAATCAAACTGAATGTCCTCTGGGTAAGACTCACACTCTCACTCACTCAGTCCCATGTCCCAAAGGACGTAGGGGGGACATGAGAGAAGACGCAACGGAGATCTTTTTCCATGCTTCACGATTCTGTGTGGCTAGTAGGAGGCGTTGCAGGGGTTGGGCAGTCCAGTCTTTGATGTTGTCAACCCATGATTTCTTTTGGCGGCCTCTTCTTCTCTTGCCCTCGACTGTTCCTTGCAAGATGGTTTTTGCTAGGGTGTTGTGTCTTGTGGTGTGACCAAACCACATCAGCTTTCTCCTCTTTATGGTGGAGAGCAAAGGCTCTTGGGGGCCCACACGCTTTTTGATTTCTTCTTTCACATAGTTATTGGTCTTGTGTTCTTTGTATGATATTTTGAGGAGTCTTCTGTAGCACTTGTTCTCGAATGCTTGGATTCTTCTCTCTAACACTAAGGCTATAAACTGGATTATTGTGGATTATGGCGTGTGTGTGTGTGTGTGTGTGTAAGTAAGTAAGTCTTCAATTTTAACGTCTTTCCACTTTAAGTGATACCAGACGACCCTAAGATAGGAGACTGGATAGGTAAGAGAGAGAGAGAGAGAGAGAGAGAGAGAGAGAGAGAGAGAGAGATCTAATGTGTATGTACGCGCGCGCGTGTGTGTGTGTGTGTGTGTGTGTGTGTGTGTGTGTGTGTGTGTGTGAGATAAATAGTAACAGCAAATAAAAGGTATTCTTAACATTAACAGATCAAGAAAAATATTGAACATTTAAAAATACCAAAAGAACTACAAGAACTACAATAAATGCCCTATAGGACTTAACAACAAACCTTTAGCAATGTCAAACGTTAGATTTACATTGTTCAAAACTTCATCAATGGCATTCTCAGAAAAGGCAGGGAGATGATGTTTTAAGTTCTTACATTCAAGTATGATATGGGTATTTGAAATATATCCACCACATAAGCATTTAACATCCTTGCTGAATTTTGTCACGAAAGCATTTAATCTTATCCTAAAAAATAATGCCTTGAGTTTTCTCTCTTTGACAGCATTTGTACAAGTCTCTAAATGATCAATGTATTCAACTATACTCTTCCCACTCGGAGTTGAATATTGAGGCAGCTTGTTTTGCCGATGCTTTTCTGTAAATTTATTTAAAGATGCTTTTTCTAACAGCTGATAACCCTCTGCAATGGATAGAGGGACATGTAGTACTATAGACCCATTTTCATTACGTGCACCTTTTTTCGCAGCCCTGTCAGCCCACTCATTAGAAAATAACCCTATATGTGAAGGAATCCAACAAAATGAAACATGAATTCCTCTTAAACATAGAAGATTTATGATGTATTTTATGTCTAGTATAAGTTTAGTAGATTGCTTATAAGTTGTAGACTT
>CM060325.1:23563810-23606310 GCA_030674155.1 Stramonita haemastoma | reverse complement strand
AAACTGCCCCTAGTTTTCACATTCCATCATGAAATCAGGTCAGGCACACATGCTCGCTGGCCTTTTCTTCCTTCTAAGCACATACCAGCAGCTATAATTACTTCCAGACACTCAACAGGGTTTCTCCTTCTAGCCTGATAGAGCTTTAACATGTGGTAGCAATTAGTGATTGTCACAGAGTGATGGAAATCTACTGTGTGTAAATCCCTGCAAATCCCGGGTTCGGGACTTAGGGGGGGTAATTATTCAATCCTGGCAAATCCCGGATTGGGACTAAGAGGGTTATACAGACAGGCCCCTGAGGCATCCTCACTGGGAGGGAAAGCAGAAAAACAAACTTTGTGTCTTCTTTCTCTCTTTCAGCCCTACATGTGGGTCAGCAACCAGAACACCAAGTTCACCTTGGGGCGGTTTGTCAAGGACATGAAGTTCAGCCAGGATGACCCCCCAGAGAGTGAAGACCACTACCTGCCCTCTGCGCTGTCTGCCGAGCACATGGTGGGGTATGCCTACGGCGGGCAGCGTCCCCACAGCGAGGTGGAGCATGTGGCCAACCCCAATGCCATAGTCATCCGAGGACCGCAGGGAATCGAGGTCCTTAACCTGCTGTCGGGTGAGTGAGTAAGTGAGGATGTTTAGTGTGCTTTTTCTTCTTCATGAGTGCTCTTAGGGCTTACACACATGACACAACAGAATTATTCAATTCATGGGAAAAAAAGACTGACACATATATAGACAGCCATACACATGTCTTCATCTTAATCTAATCTCTTCAGTAGCTACCCTTCATCGTTTAATAGCCTCCCACTTGAAAACACCCTACCCACCGATGTCACAACTTCATGTACCCAAACGTGTATGCCCAAACACAGGCATGCACATATGCATGCACACGTGCACGCGCGCACACACGCACACACACACACACACACACACGCATACACACACACACACACACACACGCATACACACACACACACACACACACACACACACACACACACACACACACACACACACACACACACACACACTCACTCTCACTCACTCACTCACTCACTCACTCACCCACCCACCCACCCACCCACCCACATGCAGAATATCTTGTACACACATTAAAATTTACAAAACTGCATACACACAGACACTGTCTGTAAAAAAAAACAACAACACATGAGTGCTTATGCCATTATCTTCAAAATAAAAAAAAAAAAAAATTAAAGCGCTCTGTGGCAAGTTTGTGTTAAATTCGTTTTGTTTGTTTTTTAACACAGAGGAGCAGAGAGATCTCACAGTATGTAACGCACTGTGTGGCAAGTTTGTGTTAAATTCATTTTGTTTGTTTTTTAACACAGAGGAGCAGAGTTCTCAAGGAATGTAACGCACTGTGCGGCAAGTTTGTGTTGAATTTGTTGTGTTTGTTTTGTTACAGGCCAGCCGGTGACTCGCTTGGAGGTGGTGGAAACCAAGGCCATCCACCTGGACGTGGATAGGGATGGAGAGCTGGAACACATGGTGTGGGACCTGGGCAAGGTGAGGGAACGTTTGTAAAGACGTGTGTGATCTGAGAGAGAGAGAGAGAGAGGGGGGGGGGGGGGGGGGGGGGGGAGAGTGTGTGTGAGTGGGTGTGTGGGGGTATTTTGATTTGATTTATTCTTTTATATCGAGGATTTTTATTTGATTTATTCTTTTATATCGATAATGGAATAAGCACTCTTGTGCTTTTTTTCATCCAGTCCCCGTGTGTATGCAGTTTTGTAAATGTCATCTGTTCCCGCCGGCACACGATGGCCTACTCTTATGAAAAGCGGAACAGAATTTAACGTGTGCGCAAGATATTCTGCGTGCGTTCGCACACGGTGCCTCGGTTTAAAGTCTCGTCCAAAGGGGTATGTGAGTGTGTGTGTGTATGTGTGCATGTGTGCACGCGTGCATACACATATCTGTGTGTGTCTGTGTCTGTGTGCACATGTGTGTGTCAAAGTCAAAATTTTATTTCCAGATGGTACATTGAGTAAGCAATGAATTTGCTTTTTTTCATCAAGCCATGTATCTGGCAAAAAAGTTTGTGTGTGTGTGTGCTTGTATGTGTGTGCTTGTGTGTGTGTGTCTGTGTCTGTGTCTGTGTGTATGTGTGTGTGTGCGTGCATGTGGGTGTGTGTGTGTGTGTGTATGTGCATGTGTGTGTGTGTGTGTGCGCGCGCATGCTTGTGTGCATGCCTATGTGTGTGTGTGTATGTGTGTACGTGTGCACACGCCTGATTGTGTGCATACATATGTGCATATATGTGTGTGTGTGTACAGGGGCACACGGTGTGTCACCTGGACATCTGGAGGACGACGCCGGTGAAGGAGCGCCTGGAGCAGATCTCGCTGTGCATCTCTCACCGCTTCGTCTGGATGCACTCCTGGGCCATGGAGGAGGACGTCTTCCAGAAGGTGCCCCCTGTCCTCATCAGGAGGTCAGCCCTGACAGCTATCTGTCTGTCTCTCTGTCTGTCTCTCTGTCTGTCTGTGTCTGTCTGTCTGTCTGTCTGTCTGTCTGTCTGGATGCACTCCTGGGCCATGGAGGAGGACGTCTTTCAGAAGGTGCCCCCTGTCCTCATCAGGAGGTCAGGCCTGATAGCATGTGATGGCTGTCTATCTCTGTCTGTCTGTCTGTCTGTCTGTCTCTTTGTCTGCCTGTCTATTTGTCTGTCTCTCTTTCTCTGTCTGTCTCTCTCTGTCTCTGTCTGTCTGTTTCTTTCTCAGTCTCTCTCTATCTCTCTCTGTCTCTGTTTGTCTGTCTGTCTGTCTGTCTCTTTCTCAGTCTCTATCTCTCTCTGTCTCTCTCTCTTTCTGTCTGTCTGTCTGTCTGTCTCTTTCTCTCTGTCACTCTGTCCCTGTCTCGCACTATCTCTCTCTCTCTCTCTGTCTCTCTCTCTTTTATTTTGTTTTATCTCATTTTAAGTATGACTGATGTGGTTTTTCCCACAACGTGGTGCTCGCCCTGTGTTGATCCTTATGGTAGACCAGGGCGTCGATACGAGGAAGGACAGTAGAGTTGGTTTTATCCCCTTTTTTAATCTGTATGTAGTTGCACAGTTTTAATCTGAATTTTAAATTTTATGAGGTGACAGCCCTGATATGGGCTGTGTGGTCAGCATGGCTATAAGCATCATGATTGAATTGGAGGTTTTTTTTTTCTGACATTCTCTTTCCTAGGGGATGGGATAGCTCAGTGGTCAGAGAACTCGTTTTCCCGGCTAAGGTTAAGCAGCATTGAGCGGGTTACCAAGTAGATGTGTGACTGTTTGCACATGCCTCAGCTTCAGAACAGTCCCCCAGTCCACCCAGCTATCAATGGGTACCTGCCCTCTTTAGAGTCAGGGAAGGTAAAGCAGTGAGGGAGAGGAGATGGGCACCTCCCTCAACATGCTGGCCTCTAGAGAAGCTGAGGTCTCGCCTCGCTCCCTCACGACCACATAAGTTATGGAACACCTTTACCTTGACCCTTTCACCTTCTCCTGAATTGTTGTTTCAGCGTTGCAAAGAAAGGAGGCATTTTACGTCACCTGTTAGGTCACCATCTGACAGACAAGGAGGATTACGATCTGATCGCCTTCGGTGCGCTGGGCAGAATGACTTCTTTTGATTTGGCGGGAAACATTCATTGGCAGGTATCTGATCTATGTGTGTGTGTTTATTTATTTTATTTATTTATTTCTTCTTTTATATTGAGAATGATGGAATAAGCATTCATGTGCTTTTTTACATCCAGTCCCCGTGTGTATGCAGTTTTTGTAAATCATGTCATCTGTTCCCACTGGCACACAATGGCCTACTTTTCCGAAAAGTGGAACAGGATGATGTGTGTGTGTGTGTGTTCCCACCATTTGGAAACAGTGTGCTAGGAATTCCCTCTTTTCTATCCCTCTCTAGGACTTTTTTGGTATTATAGTACACACACACACACACACACACACACACACACACACACACACACACACACACACACACACACACACACACCACACGCCTCACAGCTTTGTACATTAAACCATGATTTATTCAAAGAAACTGCTTTCCATCCAATGTGCACATTCTAAGAAATGTGATCACAGGTATGACCATCCAAAGACTACACATAACCCAAACCAGAAACAATTATAAACATGGAAATGGTTTGTAACAAACATCACAAATGCAATACAGTATATATTTCTGTTGTTCTCTCTACTGACACAAATAACAGACTCTTCCAATCATCAGAATGGCTTATAATGTGTGCGCAAGATGTTCTGTATGTGTTCACACATGGAAGCCTTGGTTTATTGTCGCAACTGAAGGACTTTTGGGGAAGTGGAGTCAGTACTGATGTACTCCATGGGGTAAAATCACCTTACTGTTTATTTTTTGTGGGTTTTTTTCTTTGTTTTTTTGGTACCTCTGCTGGAGGTCTGAGGTTCACCAGTGGTAAGATTTTGCATGTTCAACCATTTTTGCCCAACGTGAAGGTAGCCCGATTCCAGCTGAGGGATGCATACTGGGTATGTTTGTGTTTTGTAACCCATTGAATGATGACATGAATTACTTGATCTTTATAATGCATTTAAATCTTCTGCATGCTTATATGTATATATATGTGAAGGGAACTAAGGCAATGGCAGGTCTGTACTTGAAGTTGACCTGGAAGATCTTTAAAAAAAAAAATTCCCTGCCCTTAATTGACCACATGCCACCATGATTTGAACCCGTGACTTCATGGACTCATGGGATTGAAGTTGAACAGTCTTAACCACTCAGCTAGGCATAGCATCTGTTGTCTCAGTGGTATAAAAATTTTACATCGGAAATCATTGCTTGTCTGTTTTATTTGGTAGATTTTTCTATAAAAAAAAAAAATAATCATCATTTTTTAAAAACACCCCCCCCCCAAAAAAAAAAATTTTTAAAGAAAAGAAGAAAAAAAAATTTCACAGTTTTTAGATAGAGACTATTCAGAAATATTGCGTCGATGTTTTGACAGTGTCAATCCTGCAATATTACAGGTGCAGACGACGTCAGCCTGGCACAAGTTGTCGATCAAGCTGCGCCGTAAATCCATCGATGAAGTGCCGAAAGAGGTAGAGGACGAGTTCAAACAGTCCTTCTCCCCTGGCTTCATCTTCATGCCTCTGGAGGTGGAGGATAGGAAGGTGGGTAGTGATGTGGCTGTGTGGGGGTGTGAGAAAGTGTGTGTGTGGGGGGGGATGGGGGTGGGGATGTGTGTTGTGTGTGTGTTGTGTTGGTGTGTTGTGTGTGTGTGTGGTGTGGTGTGGTGTGTGTGTGTTGTGTTGTGTTGTGTGTGTGTGTGTGTATGTGTTGTGTGTGTGTGTGCATGCGTGTCATGTGTGTGTATGTATCTCTCTATGTGTATGTCTCTGAGTGTGTAGGTGTGTTCGATTCATTTTACGTCTTTTCACAAAATGTGATATTAGACATGTGAGAGTGTGTGTGTGTGTGTGTGTGTGTGTGTGTGTGTGTGTGTGTGTGTGTGTGTGTGTGTGGTGTGTCCCCACCTTTTGGAAACTTGACTATGAATTCCCTCTTTTCTCTCCCTCTCTTTGTTTCTGCCTAGTTCCTTTCCTTCCGGTCACCACCTTGTCTGTTTTCTGCTTTCTTGGTCCATTCTTCTGCCTTTATTTCCAGAAAGACTGATAAAAATTCTCTCCCACGCCAAAGTCGGCTGTGCTGGGCCTGATTTGTTCAGGCACTTAAATGTCAGTGCAACATATTTTCACTCGTATGACAGACAACAATAGCAGTTGCTGTCTGAGTGTTCGACCAAGAAGAAGAATAGAATTTAAGGCTTTCTGTCTTTTTTGTGGATGTAGCAAATTTAAGCTTATTTTTTAAGATGGGATAGCTCAGTGGTCAGAGCACTCGCTTTCCCCAAGCTAAGGTTAAACTGCATCGAGCTTGGTTACCAACTGGATAGGTGACTGTTTAAACACCTTGGTTTCAGTACAGTCCCCCAATCTACCTAGCAGTAAATGGGTACCTGCCTCTTTAGGGTCAGGGAAGGTGAAGCAGCGAGGGAGAGGAGATGGGCGCTGCCCTCAATAATTATTCTGGCCCCCAGAAAAGCTGAGGTCTCTGATGCCTCGCTCCCGTACATCCACATAAGTTATGGTACACCTTTACTTCTTACCTTTTTTACCTGTATTTCTAAAGTTAAAAAAAAAAGATTTTGTTTGTTACAGGATGTGGCAGCCATCGCAGGTTGGAATTCAGTGTCTCTGGTGAATCTGGTGGATGGAACCTTGCTGGCGGAACACAGCATCCCCTCTGTACCCACTCAGCCCCTGGCCTACGGGGATTTTGACAACGATGGTATCAACGATATCATCCTCACCTGCAAAAAGGGGTCAGTTTGTGTGTGTGTGTTGTGTTGTGCGTGCATGTGTGTGTGTGTGTGTGTGTGTGTGTGTGTGTGTGTGTGTGTGTGTGTGTGTGTATCTTGTCTGTCTGTCTGTCTGTATTAGTGAATGGATGGTTGGTATGCTTGGAAGTATGCATGTTCAATAAAGCCTTAGTTGATGGACATTACTCTCTGCATAAGTATACTGAAATTTGCATTTAATAGTTATGTTTATTTCTATAAGATCTATAAATAAAAATCTATTCATTGTTCTCTCTCTCTTCTTTCTCTCTCTCTCTCTCTCTCTCTCTCTCTCTCTCTCTCTCTCTCTCTCTCTCTCTCTCTCTCTCTCTCTCTCTCTCTCTTCTCTCTCTCTCTTTGTCTGTCTGTCTCTGTCTCTCTCTCTCTTTACAAACAAACAAGTTATAGCAAGGCTAGGAAAGTGAAGACAATGCTGACTTGTTTTTTTTTCTTTTCTTTTTTTGGTTACAGGTTCATTGGTTTCACAGTGAAGCAGAAGACGAACTACGAATACAGCATACTGTACGCCTCAGCAGTGTTGCTGACCATCTTGTTTGTGACCTGGCTTCTGACCCAGCCCTCAGAACCACCCTCAGAAGACCGGACTACCATGTAGATAGACAGACAGACAGACAGACAGACATTCCTGATCATCATGTATATGCTGTGTTCACAGAGCCAATGGTTTTAGGCTGCATGCAAGGGAACGCTCCTCGTGGTGTGTGCATTTATCATCTCTTTGTCTGTGAGTGAGTGTGGTGACAGCCCCGATATGGCCTGTGTGGTCGGCGAGGCTATAAACAACAGGAATGGATTGAATTGGATGAGTGTGGTTTATGAATAGGAAGTTGGCCAGGCTTTGGTGGGAATGTGTTTGTTAGGTTTGAATGCACATGTATTGTTTGTATTGTGTATGCATGTTTTTGACTGAATCATGCTTGTTTGTGTTTGTATGTGTTGTGTATGTGTGTTGTGGTGTGTGTGTGTGTGTGTTGTGTGTGTGTGTGTGCGCGCAGATGTGTGTGTGTAGAGAGAGAGAAAGGAGGGATAGAGATGGTTAGACTGATTGATTTGTTTTTCTTTCTTACATCTCTTTTATATACAGCCTCAGAGGCGAGTATGTGCATGTGTGTGTGCAGTATATGTACAAAAGGTTTTTATGAGTGTATGCGCTATTTTCTCAATGCATTTGCATCTGTGGAATATGGATGTATAAAGTGTGTTTGCATGTTTTGGATTTACACATTGATATCTGGGTATATGTGATGAAAATTCAATAGTCTCAATGATTCTGTCAACACAAGAGGGAATATTTATTCATCAGCCAATGAGAAGAGAGAGAGAGAGAGAGAGAGAGAGAGAGAGAAGGCAAGGAGAGTGTGTGTGTGAAAGGAATTTTATACAGCTGCTAGTGTTGACTGGGGGTCACCCCTTAAGATTTTGTGGGGAGTAGAGGAAGCTGGTTGCAAAATCTTCAGTGGTGCCCTCACAGTCTACAGAACTATGGGATAAGTGATAGGTAAAAAAGTGTTGACATGCTTGAAACTGAGAGGGAGATTTTTGTTGTTGATTTTAATTATGAGTTTGATTCCGAAATGTGCATGTGTTTTTAGAAGAGAATGGGTGATGAAGATGAAGAGAAAGTCTTGGAATGAATGATGCAAAGAAATCCTTGTAATTCATGAGCGTGTTCACTACATCGGTGGTCTTGAGGTAACGCACCTGCCTAGAAAGCAAAATGTCCAGGTTTGACCCCCACTTGTGCTCAGAACTTTTCCCCCATCTCCTAGACTGTGAGTTGTGGTCTGGGTGCTAGTTTTTCTGGATTAGATGATAAACCAAAGTCCTATGTGTAACATGCATTTAGTGTACATTAAAGAACCCATGGCAACAAGAGAGTTGTCCATGGCAAAATTCTGAGGAAAAAGCCACTCTAAGGAAACGAATACAGATGCAAACAAGAAAAGAAGGGAAAAAAAGGGTGGCGCTGCTCTAGTGGCGACACACTCTTTGTGGGAAGAGCAGCCTGAATTTCATGCAGAAAAATCTGCTGTGACTTCAAAATGGTATTTAAAAAAAAAATAATAATAATAATAATAGTAAATAAATAAATGACATTTCATGGTTGAAAAATGTTTCCTTTTGTCTGTGGTGAGTTTTGTTCATTGCTTTCCATGTTTTTGTTTGTGTGTAATTATTTGTTGCAGCATTTTTAAACACACAAAGGCAAGCTGAAGACAGTAGTCTGATATTTTGCCTTTTTTGTTTTCATTACAAGAATGTTTACGTGCACAGCATTGGTTATCAGAAAATGTAGAGATGAGAAGTCAAAAAGAATACAAATCAGAGCTTGTGTTTGGGTTTTTTGTTGTTGTCCCCAAACACATCTTATTTGCAATATCACATCTTGCATGAATAATAGATAGAAGGATAAATCATTATTGATAATGGTGATTATTGATTTTTTAAAAAGAAACATGTAAGGCTATGCAATTTTACACAAAAAGACAGGTTTTTATGCATTGATATTAACTATGGGTTTTGTGTGTGTGTGTGTGTGTGTGTGTGTTATTCCAATCCCCTAAATACTTTGTAGTATCTTATTTTAAAATAGTGCAGTTGAAATGAAACTGTGAGTTTAATGAGGTTATATCTGCCATAATAGACTGTGTTGTCAACTGCTTGTAAACAATCAGTTGCAACTATAAGAATTCAAGTTATGTGTCTTCCACCCCCCCCCCCCCCTCCCCCACCCAAATAAAAGAACATCAGTTAAAGCAGTTTGTTCTTTTCTTAGTCCATGAAAGACTTTTTAAAAAACTTTCCTTGGCCACAGCTCCGAGGTCCACCAATGGTGAGGTTTTTACATATGCAACCATTTATGCCCACCATTAAGGTAACGATACTCCGACTTCAGGAACAAAATTTATAAACAGCTGACTATGTGTGTGCATGAATGCACACTTGTGATTTACACTCTCTCTCTCTCTCTCTCTCTCTCTCTTCTCTCTCTCTCTCTCTCTCTCTCTCTCTCTCTCTCTCATCTCACAACACACACACACACACACACACACACACCAAACTCCAAGTAAACTTCACATGTTTTATTGTATGTAACACCATATCACAATAGACAAAAACAGAGAATTCAATTTACAACACACACACACATACACACAAAAAGTTTATTCGTAATAATAAGTACAAGATTTCAACTATATTTAGAGGATAGGATTCTCACCATCCGCGCACAATGTTAAAAACATGTCATTTACAACTTTCAAAAACACACTTTGGGTTTGAACCTAATTTGATAATAATCATAGTTGTACACATACATGTACAAAATCGATATTAAAAACACACTGGGCTTTCAAGACAAAAAAAATCTTTTCCTGATCTTTGAGGGGATTGTTTGGGGGGGGGGTGGGGGGGGGGGGGAGTACAAACTTAACCGGTCAACAATTTGTAAACAGTTTTCAGCTACACTTGATTAATGCAGTCCAAAGTGAGGTATTTATTCCATTCAAGTTGTTCATTTTGTCAGTGATCAGCTAGAAAATCTACCCCTAAAATAAGAGACGAGGTCTATGTCTTAAAATCCATTGACACTGACAAAGACACTGCTCCATGTAATGAAGTCAGGTATGTATATATTCATAGATATTCGCGCATACTTTTGAAAGTGATTGCACCCAATGCAAATCCTCTCTCTCTCTCTCTCTCTCTCTCTCTCTCTCTCTCTCTCTCACTTCACTACACACACACACACATTTCTCTCTCTCTCTCTCTCTCTCTCTCTCTCTCTCTCTCCCCTCTCTCTCTCTCTCAGACTCGCGCTCACGAAACACACACACACACACACCACACTTGGCTTTTCCAGATTCTCTTCCCGATGAATCAAGGAGGACAACAACAAAAAACATACTGGACAGAAGAAACGATGCATCAGTCACGAAATAGTTTTAATGTAACAGATAATAAGCCATTCAGAAACTAAATATTTTTAGCGTATCAAACAGAGATAATAAGCCATTCAGAAACTATTTCCATCTCCCATTGACTCATCTGACTTGTTTCAACAGTCCACCACTATAAAAATGTAAATCTACATATGCTAGCATAGCTTTATACCTGGCACACTTTTGTTATCATCTAAGCATGGGTTTAAAAAAAGGGGGGGGGGGGGGACCAAATCTGCTCTGGCTATTTTAGTTTCTTGGTGCTAAAACTAGCACCGCCTTTTTGAGGTGAAATCAGAAACGAAAAGAAGTTCTAAACTTTGAATACACAGATGTACTTGAGCACAATTTTTGTAGATAAAATATTCCTCTTTTAACAGATTCAGACACATCTTATCTTGTCACACATATTATAATCCAGCTGTAGATCTGATAGACAAAGATGAATAGTAGTGGGTATGACATACAAGTTATAGATCAATTACAAGTTGGTAGAATGGCAAGGAAAATCTAAGACAGAATATTGGGTCAGATTGGAAAGACAGTACTTTTTTTTTTACAAATACAAAAGTCTGATTTTCTATCTTAAAATTCAACACTATTTCAAGGACAGAAACATTGTTTAACATAGACACATACTTTATAAACTATTTTACTTCGTATCTGAATGACTAATACAAAAACATTCCACTGTCATGTTAAGTACTGCTGCTAACCATTTCAGAAATGGTTATAGACTCTAGTAGACTCTTCCTAATCAGTTTTCTGAGTAAAACTCGTACACATGTAATTTTCTCCTCTTAATCTTGGCTGTATTCCCCCCATAAATGCTCATCTTAGCATGGCATTTACATCAGAAAAAAAGAGTACTTAGAAAACAAAAACAAAAAAACACTGCAACACACACATCATACAAGATGCATGAAATATCTCTGCAACTGATATAATTCCATGTATTATGAGCAGATCACTGATTCCCTAACATGCAGTTATCTTATGCATTGTACACACACAATTGCCCGCATGTACACACACACACACACACACACACACACACACACAAACACACGACACCACACACACACACAACACACAGAGAAATGGATACAGTTGTGTATTTATACATATATACTGCTATGAAAAGCTGGAAATGTCCAGAACCCTTCACTGGTTAGCTCCGGTAAGATTCAAACCCTATAAAGACTCATTCAGCCATACAATGATTACATTTGTCGGTGTCATTCAACTTTGCATATAAACAAAATTTAGTCGCGTTGCAGTTTTTCATGGTCAGAATAATGATGAATGAACAACAGTCATTTCATTCTTGGTGAGAGAAAGTGTTAGTCAACAGAACATATTTCCATAACACACACGAGTCTTTATCACAAAAATATGGTAAGTTTATCAAAGAAGACGAGGAAGACTGATACGGGGGATACAGTAAGTATACACAGAAGATGGGATACTGGAAGTAAAGTACAGGAATTACTATCTAGGTTACATGAAACTCCGATGTGATTGCGTGTTGTCTTCTTGTGAATAAGATTAAGCTAGATATCTCATATATATGTATATATACATAATGTTAGCGATATACATATATAAAATTTACAGCTGTGTTCTACAAGGTTATCATTCATACTTGGAACACTAAGGATATAATATATCTGTGGGTTTCTTACAAACACACTGTGTTACATAATGTAACTGGGAATCCATCAGTTTAACTGATATATAAGTGAGAAGTCAGCAGCTGAAACAAGATAAAATACGATAAATGAAAGATTCACATCAGCATATATTATTTTGACTAGCAGTTTCACATACATGTACATATATATCCAAACAACATTTGCAACACTTGTGGACAAGCTGTTCAAACTAGTGAAAAACCTGAAAAGATCAGATTTCTTTTAGGTAGATCCTAAATTGCTGGATTGATTAACATACCAAACATTCCTTCATCTGGACAGATACATGAGTAAGTTTGACACTTATTGTTCTAAAACACGTTTTGCAAACTATCATCGTCACTTACCGTTACATATATATATATATACATACATATTTTCATACATATATACAGCTTAAAAATTCATCACATATTTACATACATAGTAAACACATAATATGGCAGTGATCATCAACATCAGTCACCTCACATGTCAAAATCACAACGGTTGGTTTTGGCATGGCAAAACATTCAAACTGGAATGACACAATGAATCTGGTCTGCTTTCTGAGTGATGATGCTGTTTGAAAGGGAAAAAATATATATTGGGGGGAGGGGGGGGGGTGGGCAATATTCATAAGCGTTGTCATATTTACATAAAAACAGTAGTAAGTTCTGGGTTTGGTAGCTAAGGAAATTTCATACTTACAGAGGTGAACTACATCACCTACACCTGCTACATCATTTTTTGGGGTTTTTTTTTTTCATTTGTTAATTGTTTTATTCCCTTTATTCTGTTACATTACCACGTAAAAAAGTAACGTTTCTCAAATATAAAATCAGTTAAGATATGAAATAAAATTGAGAAAAAAAATTGCCTCAATAAAAAGAATATAACCAAGACTTAAAAGCTAGAAATTTAAATGTACTTTTGAACAAAAAATTAAATTGAACAAGCGCATTTCTTCTGGAGAAAATCTTATACAAGAAGACTAAGAAAATTATAATTATGCATGTAGCACCATAATAACATATGTAAGTCTATGCTGCACCTTTCAAAAAAATATTGTCATACTGAAGCCTTCAATTCTAGGAACTTTACTTTGCAAAGTCCTACTATCTTATTAACCTCTTTACTGCGCTGTTGACGAACAGCGTTCGTCATAGAAACCGTTGCTGCAATGCTCAGTTGACAATTGCTGTTCGTCATGATTCAACACTGTCTGGTCCAGTATGTGTGCCTGAGCAAAATATGATAGCAGCGAAAAGGTTAAATGTTAAATTCCTATTAAAAAAAAAGTAAAAAAAACTTTAAAAAAACAAATCAGTGGCATTGAAGAAATGGCAGCTTTCTTCTCGAACATTTCTCCCAGCCCCTTTTTTTTTGTTTTTGTTTGTTTTACATAATGTTTTTTCTCATTTTAAATCAGAGATTTAAAAATTTCCTCCTGTTAATACACGTGAAAATATCTTTAGATTTTGTATGAAACAGGATGTACATTCTTTTAGAAGACAAAAAAATTCTCTTCTCTCTCCTCTCTCTCTCTCTCTCTCTCTCTCTCTCTCTCTCTCTCTCTCAAAAATAGCTCACCAGGATAACTGTGCCACCTTTAAAAAAAAAAATAAGTTTTTAAATCTGTTCCTTGTGTGTGTGTGTGTGTGTGTGTGTGTGTGTGTGTTGTGTTGTTGTGTGTTTTTATTATCTTTTATATTGAGGATAATAGAATAAGCACTCGTGGGCTTTTTTACATCCAGTCCCCATGTGTATGCAGTTTTGTAAATTTTGTCATTTCATTCCTACCGGCACACAATGGCCTCTTCCAAAAAGTGAAATGGGTTTTATATGTGTGCAAGATGTTCTGTGTGCGTTTGCAAACGGGACCTGGGTTTAAAGTCTCATCCAAAGGACTTATGGGGAGAGTGGAGTCAGAATTGATGTTAACTGATGTGTGTGCACACATGTGCACACACACATGTGCATGGTAAGAGTGAGATTCACTATTGCAGCTAGCCAAAGACAAAGGTTCATGAGCACACTGAATACATGCTGTGTAAAGACCTTGATTTTTCATCTCCATTAAAAGTCTAGCACCCAGACCATTATTCAAAGTCTCTCTTGCAGCGAGAGAGAAGAGAAAATTCACCTGTGAACTTTGATTTGAACCATGGTCAACTCGAGTCTCTAAGTGTGTGTGTGTGTGTGTGTGTGTGCTTTGCATCTCTAAAACAGTACAATATCTTTTTTCCTTACGTTGTAGGGAAAGCTTTTTGCAAGCAGTATTTGTAAATTCATAGACCATCAATTCATAACCTGATCTTTGGTGAAGTAAGGTTTTCTAATGGCACATGCAATTATTTATTGGCAACAGAGGGGTATATTTATAACTTTACGTGGACTTTCTGCTGAAATGTTCTGTATACAGCTGGCAAAGTATGGCACAGTTTTTCTGTTTCATTCTATCCTCTCCTCTGTTCTTCTTTCTCTTCAGCTGCCTGACATGTCAGGTGCTGGATGGCAGTGCAACGCATTTTTCATTTAAGAAACAGAGAGATAATAATAGCTGCTGTAGAGCGTTTGAAGACCATACCATACCATACCATACCATAATATTGTTTATAGACCTCAAAAAAGAAAGGACGTAGACAAAAACATGTCAGCTAAATCAGTATTCATATTATTCTAGCCTGAAGCTCAGGACACCACAGTGGACAAAGGCCAACTTAGGCCCAGCACTATCTCACAGTCACGTCTACTAAACTTCACACAGTCCCTGGTGGCTCCCGTTTCCATTTAATCCTTTTTCAGTGAGGTATGAAAAACTAACCTAACTACATTCACAACGAATAACACTAAGCCATGTATGTATCTATGATAATGCAGACACAGTAAAAACAGACCACATGACCAGGCAAATTCTGAAATAATCATACAAAGAATTAAAAAAAAAAAAAAAAAAAAAAAAAAAAAAAAACCTGAAATATTTTGTTTTATGAAAAAGAAGTATATATATATATAAAAAAAAAACTTTTTTAAGGGGGAGGGGGAGCATCTAGGTTAAATAAAAAGACAAACAAAAAACAATTAAAACCCATACTATTTATCAGATCTGAGAGAACTGTTAAGACAAAGCACCAGTGACCAAATCAGGAAGATGGAGACAGCCTCTATCTCAATGTCTGACAGAGATGGAAAAAAAAAAGCGAATGAAACCATCAAATTATTGCCAAAAGAAGGACAGCTCCAGTGTTTGAGTTTCTATCGAACATCAAAAATGACACAAAGATTTTTTGGGGATAATAATAAAATAACCCCCCAACAAAATTAGACATACTCATATTTATAACATTAGCAAGATAAACTAAAATAGCACCATTAACAACAGTGAAATAATAAGAAAACAAAATGAAGAGACACACATGTATGTGTTGTAAATAACAAGTCAAATACGGAAACAAACAGAAACTAACCAGAAAACAAAATTAGAAAATGAACAGATGAAGTAAACTCAAAACTAGTGTATCCCACGTACCTAAGTTGGGTTTTTTTTCCCCCTGGAAGTCCACTGCTTTAGGTAGATGATTGAATTTCACTGAACTGTCCTGTGAAATAACTGAGGGTCCAAATTCAGGTGTTTTCATTCCCTAGGCTAAATGTGGGGTTAACCTTTTTTTTTTCTTTTTTTTTTTTAACTTTACAATTGTTTCTAATGCACAAGTACTCTAGTCATCTTGGGTCTGACAGCATCTGATGATGGGGAATTTCTTCTTCTTTGTTATTGAACGCTCAGACAGCAACTATGGATCGGTGTGCTGGGGGTTAAGTGCCTGCCTAGAAAACAAAAAGTCTGGGTCGAAAGTGTGCGGTAGTTCAATCCCAGTTTGGGCCCAAAACTTTCCCCCATCCATTAGACCATGAATGGTGGTCTGGGTGCTAGTCTTTTGGATGAGACAATATGAATAAACCAAGGTCCAGTGTATTATACATAATTATTCAGAGCACATAAAAGAACCCACGGCAACAAGAGAGTTGTCCCTGGCAAAATTCTATTGAAAAAAGCCATTCTGATAGGGAAGCAAATACAGTTGCAGACAGGACAAAAAAATAGGTGGCACTGCTCTTGTGGCAATATGCTCTCCCCATGGAAAGCAGCCCGGATTTCACGCAGAGAAATCTGCTGTGACTTAAAGTGGTATGAAAAAAAAAAATTGTTGTCTGTCATATAAGCTAAAATGCGTTGTGCTGCCATTAAGCGCCTGACAAGTCAGGCCCAGTGCATCTGACTTTAGTGTGTAGGGTCATTTAATATCTAGATCTCTACTTGTACCTTGATACCAGAATGTTTAGCAGCTCCTGTCACACACACAGACAAGTGTCAGGAGGATATCAAACCAGAAACATCTAAAGTTGTGTGTGCCGAAACGTCATATTCTCTTTATCATGTTTTAACAGTTTTTTGATACTGTGGATTGAGGTCACTGTTCATCTGGTTGTTATTCTCTCAAAGTGTCAGGTTGTTTTTTTTTATTGAATGAAACAAATGGTGTCACATGGACAACAACAGCAACACAATCAGAACAAAGTCACAAACAAAAGAGATATTTCCTCTCACACCTAACTGTTGTTTGTGAAGCCTTCAAGATAGCTTCCATTTTTTAACATGAAGAAGAGAACATACACTAATTGTTCTTCTACCCACACATGTATAAGTGTGTGTGTGATATTTTTATTTTATTTTTATTATTTTATTCTTTTGTACTGAGGATAATGGGATAAGCACTCGTGCGTGCGTGCATGCGTGCGTGCATGCGCGCGTGGATGTGTGTGTGCATGTGTGTGTACATGTTGCGCATGCATGTATGTGTGTGTGCGTGCATGTATGTGTGCGTGCATGTATGTATACGTGCGTGCATGCATGTACACACACACATACACACTGGCTAAGAAATGCAATTCCACACTTTAAAACCTCTGAACAGACCATCCCTACTAACTTAACTAACTAACACTATATATACACATACGTATGCATCATCGTCAAGTAACGCACAGAACTACAGACAGATCTCTCTCTCTCTCTCTCTCCTCTCTCCGTCAGTCACTCAGTCAAGCCGTGGCCGAGGGGGGCAGGCCAGCCCTCCCCGTGCAGTAGTACTTCTTATGGGCCAGGAAGGTGGAGTGGTAGGTGAAGCTGATGTCGCAGTTCTGGCAGTACGGGGGGGAGGGGGGGGAGGCACCATCCCCCCCTCCTCTCTCCTGCACCCCCACCCCCTTCTTGCCCTTCCTGTCCTGCCCCGACCCCCCTAAATTCAGAGGGCACTGGGCAGAACGCACAGGGTCCACAAAGAACCTGGGGAACACCGCGTGGGAGGAGGGGAGGGGGTGTTGGAGGGAATGGGGGGGCAGGAGATCGGGCTCCACTCTCACAGTAGGGGAGGAGGAGGTGGTGGGGGGGGAGGGGGTCAGGCTGTGGGGGCCGGGGCCTGGGTGGGTGGGGGGGCTGCTGGGGGCGGGTCTCTGTCGGGGGCTGGAAGAGGAGGAGGAGGGGGGGGAGTGTGAGGAAGGGGGGAGCGGTGAGGAGGGGGAGGAGGTGGTGGTGGTGGTGGCGAAGGTGATGGGGAGGGGAGGGTCGTTGCAGCTGTCCTCTTCGTCCCTGTCCAGGTCGGGTCCGTTTTGATGGGAGGAGGCGGCAGGTCGGCACTGCTGGAGGTCTTGTCTGCATCCGTGTCCATGCCTCTGCCTCGTCCTCACAACGCCCAAGAAGACACCTGTCCACAGAGCGGGGGCCGTCATCGGCACTGTCCGGTGGTGTCCCTTCTTCTTCTCCCCGGCACACAATCTGTCGTCGTTGGCATGCTGTCATTCTGTCTGCCCAGCTCCATGGCTGAATCTTGCTGTCCGTTTTCTCGGTTGTCACAGTCACTGTCAGCCGGTTCCTCTTTCACACGCAGAAGAGGAGGACTCTTCCTCTCCGTGGAGGACACCCTTTCAAAACCACTAATACCCCGGTCAGGGGGCGAGGAGGTCTTTCCGGGGCTGCTGGCTGACTGGGGGTGGTTCTCCTTCTCCTCCCGGGGGATCAGCCCGTGGGCGACCTCCATGTGGGCCCTCAGCTCCTCGGGGGACTTGCCGGAGAAATCGCACTGGTTGCAGCGCCACAGGCCATGCTGCTGCTGCTGCTGGAGGTACTGGCTGGACATCTCGTGCAGGCGCATGTGCAAGAGGAGAGACCTGGGGTCCGGGAAGCACTCGCCGCACAGGCTGCAAGCACACTGGGGGGGGTCGTCCAGGGGCACCAGGATGTCCACCTTCTCGTACGCCTTCCTGACCGCCGCCGCTTGTAGGGCTCATTCTTCAGACGCAGAAAGTTCCGCCTCCACGCTGAAGGGACCCCCCTGAGACACCTTGAGGTCGCGGTTTTGTCTGGATCGGGACCAGGGGGGGCTCCTGGAACTCGATCATGTGCTCGTCCCCGAAGTCCTCCCCGTTGTCCGTGTGCGTCTTGCCTGCATGCGCATGCCCCGCACTGTGTTGCCGCGGTAGCCGCACAGCGTGCAGCGGTAGGCGCTGGTGGGGTTGTGCACCTTGAGGTGCTCGGCCAGCCGCTTGTCCGTGTGCGTGACGTAGTCGCAGTGCGAGCACTTGAGCAGCGAGGAGGCCCGGGCCACCTCGCGCTGCACAGGTGCAGCTTCAGGAGCCGCGAGGACGTGAAGGAGCAGCGGCACTGCGGGCAGCAGTACTGCCCGGGGACGGGGAGGAGGGGGAGGGGGAGGACCCGCCGTTGCTGGCCGGGGACTTGGGGTCAGCACAGCCGGTGCTGATGATCTCCCCGCTGGGCCTCTGGGCGATGATGGAGTGCTCGCTGTTCTTGCCATGCGGGCAGTAGTACTCTTTGTGGCCTTCAGGTTGTGGCCGAGCTGAACTTGATGCGGCAGGGATGCAGAAGAACTTGTAGTAGATGTCCTCCGTGGGGACGCCTGCTGGTGTGGGGCACCAGCCCCCCCCCAGGGCAGCAGGAGGTGGTTTCAGAGAAGGAAGATAGTGGTGGGGCTGACTGCTGTATACTGTCTCCGCCTCGTTGCTGGGAGAAGCCACCGCGCTGGCCGGAGATTGGCCGGAGCCGCGGGGGTCAGCGGTAGAGGTCACGGTGGCGGAGGGTTCCGCTTTGTGATGGCAGGGACGGAACAGGGTCCGCGCTCTGGGCGCGATGACGATGACACCACCACAGACGCAGGGACTGGGGACGCAGCTTCTTCCCGAGCAGTAGTGCTGCTTGTGTATCAAGAAGTTGTCGTGCTTGTAGAAGATGATGTTACAGTCGTGCACTTGCTGCTTCCGGGGGGATGCCCCCGAAGGCGTGGGCTGGGGGCTTGACGGGCAACGCGCCGCTAGGTTGTGCAGGGGCAGGAAGGGGGGCAGCAGAGGGGGGGTCAGGAGGTGGTGGGGGTGGGGGGGGAGGCTGGTTATAGGGGTGGGGGTGGTTGAAGGAGTCTTGGCAGAACTTGGCCCACAGGGAAGGAGGTCCGAACCCTCAGCCCCGCTCAGTCTTCCCGCCCCAGGGCTGGACCCGGACATTGAAGGAGCAGCAGACAGAGGGGGGGAGGTTCGGCTTCATTGTCTCCTCCTCCCTCCTCTCCCTCTTCACCAGCTTGTCAGGGGACCCGCACTCCTCGCTGTCCGGTTTTTTGGTGCTCAGATCCAAGGGAAGCTCCTTCACAGTGTTCTCAGCGTCACTGGAGTACGGCCTTTTGGGTGACTTGCTCTGGTGGGCTTCTTCCGGTGCTGCTGCTGCTGCCATTGATCGAGGAGAATCATCCCGCGCTTTAGAAGGGGAGGAGGAGGAGGTTTTGCGAGGAGGGGGGGAGGAGGAGGTGGTGGTGGCGGCGGAGACGGGAGGAGACAGGGGGGTGGTGGGGGTGGTGGTGGCTGCAGCAGCGGCGGCTGCTGACTGCACGGCGTGAATGGAGTGCAGCACTGTGGACAGAGGGATGGCCATGCTGGTGATGCCAGACGCTGTCATCACAGGAGCGTCAGGATCACTGCCGCCCCCGGCCCTCCAGGCATCATGCCCGCCCCTCCCCCCACTCCCACCCCCACCCCTGCCGCTGCTGCTGCTGCTGCTGCTCGCCGCTGCTGCTGAGAAAGCCCCAGCCTCTCCTGGCAAAGCGTGTCCAGGAGGAAACAGCATCCCGTTCTGTCCCAGCGAGGCCAGCTGCATGGAGGCTGCAGACAGAGAGGGGGGCAGGCCCAGGGGGTTAGGACCAGGGGCAGGCCAGGGAATTGGGTGGGGGGGCTGTCTGGCTTCCTCTCCCCTCCTCCTCCTCCTCGTCCCAGGTTGCGTTGAGAGCAGTAGTGCTTCTTGTGGCACTGGAAAGTGCTCAGGCTGGAAAACTGGATGCTGCATTCTTTGCAGTAGGTGGCGCTGCTAGGCGGCGTTGGTGTCGTGTTGTTGTTGTTGTTGTTGTTCATGGTGGTCGCGTTGCTTCCTCCTCCTCCTCGCTCCTCCAAGGCGGTTTTGCTCTTCCCCACCGCTGCCACCGCCGGTTCGGGCGGGCGGTTGTGGATGCGCATGTGGCGGTTGAGGCTGGCCGGTTTGTCGGCGACAGTAGGAGCAGAGGGGGCACTGCAGGGGGGAGGGGGTCCTTTCCTCCACTCGCGCCGCTTTGGTGGGGGAAGGAGAGCCCCCACTGCCATCTCTGCTGCTGGAACCGTTGCTGTCTGGCAGGGGGCAGGACGTTTGGTGCCACTAGTGATGTGTGATGTGCCTGTCTCGCTGCTTGCTGCTTCTGGGGGGTGAGAGCTGGCCAGAGTTTTGGGATGTCTGCTGATCGGCTTCTTGTTTGATATGAGCCATTTCTGGGGAAAAAAGAAAGAATGTTATGGAATGATAGATCAAGTGGTTAACTGAAAGAGCTGGTCAACTTGGTGTAAAAGAGTGATCAGATGTGGTAAATTCTTATGGATGTTTGGTTTTTTTAATTGAATGTAGATTTGGTTAGGTATGGACATGAAGTTGCTTTTCTGTTCATCATTATTTAGGCAGTCAGTTTTTTTTTAATTAGTATGAGTTTGTGTGTGTGTGGTGTGTGTGTGTGTGTGTGTGTGTGTGTGTGTGTGTGTGTGTGTGTGTGTGTGTGTGTGTGTGTTATGTGTGTGGTGTGTGTGTGTGGTGGTCTGTGTGTGTGTGTGTGTGTGTGTGTGTGTGTGTGTGTGTGTGGTTGTGTGTGTGTGTTGTTGTATTTAGTTTGTGCATGTTTGTGTGTATGTGTGCACGCATGCATGCACATGTGTGAGTAATGATAATGATGATAACATTTTCTGCTAACTTTATCCAAGCTAGATGAAATCGAGTCAAATTTGATTAGAGAACAAAATGCATGATCTCAAACAAAATCTCTATTCTCAACTATATTACTAACTGTATAGAACTGTGGACACTTTAACAGTGCTGAATTTATATCTTTTTGCTTCCACAGTATACTTTTTGGCTTGCTATATATCACACCTGGATCTATGAAGGAGAAAAGCAGGTCTATATCTTTCTGACAAGATGATAAACACAGGTCCTAGATGTATAATGCATTTTAGCACACATACATGATAAAAAAAAAAAACCCATGGCAAAATGTTCATGTGGAAGCCAGTCTCATCCCAGGCTAATAGATAGATATTTACAACTAAATATAAAGATTTAAAAAATCCAGTGTATGACATAGAATTTCTGTTTGAGATAAAGTATGTGCAGCATGGAGTAGCCTACTATGCCAGCATGCTCTGTCTGAGAAGAGTAGTGCAAGCTCCCTTGGAAAAAGTCTCCAAAAACAAATGTATTTGTAAGTAAAATCTTTTAATTGACTAATAGAGAGAGTATCCAAGCCTGATGCTACATAAAAGATGAATCCCCAGTTTGATTTCTTAATGCAACTCAAATGTGACTCAAATTCGGGGCCACGATCAATTCACAAGCTCAACACTCTAACCACTAAGCTATCCCACCCCCTAAAACACACATATCAATCAATACATCAATCAACGCATTAATGAACTAACAACTAAACCAACCAACCAGCCAAACAAACAGAGGAGAAAAAAAAAAAGCAAGCTTAGTTTTTAAGAACCCACCTGCAGAAACATTGGTGGGGGTCCCCTGACTCTCAGAGCTTCGTCTGGACCTGGGGCGAGGGCTGACGATGTGTTCTGCTTTCTTCTTGGAGCAGTAGTAGCTCAGGTGACCCTGCAGGGTTCGGGGACTGCTGAACCGCACTCCGCAGAACGGCACCGTAGATCAATGCCGCTGTTTTTGGGGGGAACAGAGAGAGAGCAAAGACAGCTTTGAGTACAAAGTTTGGTTGGGGGTGGAAGAGGGGGGGAAAGGTTGTTTTGATTCTTCCAGTTTGGTGGGGAAAAATGGGGGGGGGGGAAAATATAGATAAGATAGACAGACAGACAGACAGACAGAGATAGACAGATAGATAGATAGATAGATAGATAGATAGATAGATAGATAGATAGATAGATAGATAGATAGATAGATAGATAGATAGATAGACTGCTGGATAGACAGCTGGATAGATAGATAGGTAGGTAGATAGAGATAAATATAGATAGACAGACAGACAAAGACAGACAGAGAGAGACAGACAGATAGACAGACAAAGTGGAGATAGGTAGGTAGACAGAGAGAGATGAATAGAGAGAGAGATAGTCAGACGACAGACAGACAGACCTATAGATTTCAGACAGGAGTTTAAAAAAAGTGCTCTGGTAAAAGGGGGAAAATATTGAGTTAATTCTTTCAGCATCTTTCTTCACCTAGTATAGCATACACTATACAAACAAGCCTTGCAAAGAATTGATTTGATGCTTTAAAAAAAAATCATAACCTTTTTTGGGGGGTGGGAGTGCAAAAGCAAACACAAATGAATGTTTTGCAATAGATAGAATTAGTGTAATCAAGGCCATTATTCTCTTCTTTTTTTCAGTAGGCTTAAAATTATGTGTTTTATAGTGCACAATTCTGCAACATTTTTTAACACACACACACACACACACACACACACACACACACACACACACACAATATATATATATATATATATATATATATATATATATATTTTATATATATATTATATCCACTGTGATCATTCTCACAACATATAAAAACTGATAGGTCCTATACTCCAAAATACTCAGTACATATTCATCTTGAGAGGTTTGGGGGTTCAGGTGTTTTTTTTGTTTTATATCAGCAAGAAATACATGCAGACCACGAAAAACATAAAGAAAGCTGTCAGACTTTATAGTACTTGAGTCAGATCAAGTCAAAACTAGTTTAATCACCCCATGAAGGGCAATTACATCACCGACAGGCAGATAATTGATAGCAATCCTAATCATCAAAAGATACAAGAAAGTTATGTTTCATATTTGTTTAAACATTCCACGATAACTTCAAATAAAATAAAAAAGTTCTGGCTACAAAACCAGTTGTGTTTATCTCAAAGTTTCAAAGTTTAAAGGTTAAGCCTCTTTAGGCAACCAAGTTACGATAAATTGTACACAAATCTAATCGTGAAACGATAAAGACACAGACATGTTTTGATAACATTTTTCAGACAATAGATGACTGATAGAGCTCTTTCTACAAAGTTCTAGATAGTAAGTCTCGAATAGGACAAATTATCAAGATGAGAGGTTGAGTCTGTTTTTAATCATTTTCAATAGCTTTCAGTCCCACTTTGAGTCTTTACAAGCAATTTTATTTTCTGTCTTGTGCTTCAGTATTTTTTTTTCTTTGGGACTTTGTTTTTTTGTTTTGGTTGTTCTATTTTTTGTTTTGTTTCAAGATAGCAGATCATTGTCAGTGGTGCCCCAAAGGTCTAGAAGACTATAGGACTGTTGAAGGTGAAGAAGGACATAGACAGCTAATAAGTAAAGCCAATATACACACGATTTTTTAAAAATTTTGATTTAATTTTTTTATAATTTTTTCCTCCTAATATACACACTATGTTTTCTTGTCTCTCCCTAAGTATACATGTACCTTTAGCAATGTCCACACATCGTCTTCTGTCAATGGAAAAAAACAACTGGCCGCTACTCAAATAGGAATATAAGCATTGTTGTTTTAAGCTTATTTGTGTAGATAGAAAAAAAAGTGGACACAGCCCTACTGTTTTAATAGTGCCTGATCATCTGAAAAGAGAATGCGAGGAAATGATCCAGATAAGAAAAAAAACCCAGAAACACCGTAAATCCTGATTACTATACTTGGTCTATAGACACAAATACCAAAAGGAAAGACAAAGTTAAATGTTTCAACTGATTCAAAGGCAAGGTTGACTATTTAAAATGATTGTACTCTGTAAGCAGTGCAGAATAGGGTAAAAATCAAATGAAATGAAGCTCTTGACAAATCTACAGAAATTAAAACAAACAAAAATTAACTGTTAAAACCATTTCACCGTCTTGCCTAGCATACCAAGGTCACCGGTTCAGCTTACCCCAAATAAAAATCTGAATCCTCTTACCTGCACTCTCCCTGAACAATCATCCATCACCATTCTTTTATCAACTACATAATGCTCTAAGTGTTTGTTTTGAAAAAATAATTTCACTCACATTCCTGTCCAAGATACCTTCTATACAGCAATCTCTGTCTCTCTCTCTCTCTCTGTCTTCCTGTTGAGGTAGGATGAAGTTTCCTGAACTTTGTTCACACACTGAACTTACATACCAACCCTGCAGTGAGCAGCAACCTGTCTACACCTTCACTCAGGCTTCTCTCCCAGGCAAATGTGACTGAAAGCTCTTTTGCTATGTAGCTATATATCTGAAGAACATCTGATAACAGTCCAGACAGACTGGTTTTACAATGATGGCGAGATAAAGCGTAAGATAACCACTGACTTGAATGATAACAAGTTTTTATTGTCAGGAGATTGCAGCCTTCCCCCCAGACACGATATCTCTTCACAAGATAAGCTATCACCCCAGCTTTACACAAGATAACAGCCATCACCTGATAATCAGCTGATAGTTATCTCTCTCTCTCTCTCTCTCTCTCTCTCTCTCTCTGTGTCTCTGTCTCGTTATCTCCCTATCTGAGTGCTCATCAAACTCTGACTAATTCTCATGTGGGTAATGTTATCAGCTGCAGATAGGGAAACTCCATCTGCGGAGAGGAGAAGCGGATCAACGAACTTTACTCTCCCAAACAACCTGGGAGCATCGCGCCATGCAGGGAGCAGAATTGTTGACATGTACATGACCACGATAAGTCAGGGGCAATTGTCAATGTCTACACACCATCTTTACCACACACTTCTCTGATAAAGTCACCATGCAGTAAAAACCTGTCTGATTATATTTCACATAACCTATCACCCCTACCTGCCCTGACTGTCTTTCTCTTTTCTTTGTGAATCGGTGGTATGACGGGATGAAATAATGAATGTATAACGTGTGGAGGAGGAATTGTTCCAAACCCACCGACATTATCAAAGTCTATCTTCTTTAGTGGTTCAATCAGACACCTTGTAATCAATAAAGCTTCTGTAGAAAACGTTAAAGGGTGGGGTTTTTTGCTTTTTTTTTTTAAATCTTAGCTCCATATCATGATAAGAATCTTAATGACTCAGAACAAGTTTTAACATGTGTGCAAGATGTTCTGCGTGTGTTCACACATGGGACCTCGGTTTACAGTCTCGTCTGAAGGACTTTTAGGGGGGGGGACTGGAGTCGGCACTGATGTTAACCTCAGAGGAAAAATCCTCTTGAACGACTTTCAAACCCGGGTCAGCAGATCACGAGTGTAATGCACACCACTCTAACCACTAGACTGTCCTGTTCCCCCTGTGTGTGTGTGTGTGTGTGTGTGTGTGTGTGTGTGTGTGTGTGTGTGTGTGTGTGTGTGTGTGTTAAGTGTGTGTGTGTGAGTGTGTGTGTAAGTGTGTGTGTGTGTGTGTGTGTGTGTGTGTGTAAGTGTGTGTGTGTGTGTAAGTGTGTGTGTGTGTGTAAGTTGTGTGTGTGTGTGTGTGTGTGTGGTGTGTGTGTGTGTGTGTGTGTGTGTGTGTGTGTGTGTGTGTGTGTGTGTGTGTGTGTGTACATGTATGTATGGACTGTATCAGTACAAGGCTAGTGTGTTTCAAAAATACATTTCAGAATCAAAATCAAGCAAAATGATATAAACAAAATCTTGATTATTAATTTGAAGAGTAAAATGTACATTTGAAATACCGAATCCCTAATCGTCACTTTCAACAGAAAAAACTTTGAACATTATGGTTTCATAATATTTTTTGCATAACTTTTCTGGAACACTTTTCAGCTAACACAGAAAAAAGCTCATTTTATAATAAATACATGGACACTGTGAACAGGGGGAGGGATAGCCATGTGGTCAGAGTGATGTGCTCGTGATCTATTGACCCGGGTATGAATCTCGTTCAAGAGGATTTTTCCTCTGGAGTTAACATCAGTGCTGACTACACTCTCCCCAAAAGTCTCTCGAATGAGTCTATAAACCGAGGTCCTGTGTGTGAATGCAAACAGAACATCTTGCTCACATGTTAAAACCCGTTCTGATTTTTTTGAAGAGTAGGCCATTGTGTGCTGGTGGGAACAGATGACAAAATTGACAAAACTGCATACACACATGGACTGGATGTAAAAAAGCACAAGACTGCTAATTTCATTATCCTCAAAAAATAAAATAAAATAAACACAAATTTATACTGTCGCATTCTTCTTTTTTTTTTCCCTGACACTTCATCAAGAACATGATTTGACATCACATACTTTCTTTATTCATAAAATAGTCAAATCCAAAAAGAGACTTAAACTGATCTGACACAATTTTTTTACATGACAACAACAACATCAAGATTAAAGGTAACAAGTTTGACAAAATCCATATCAACAGGAGCACTGATAGCTTGAAACCACTAGACACAGTTTTGGACTAAAACTGAACTGGCTCAAATGTTCAAGACAACGACAATATCAAGATTAAAGATAACAAGTTTGACAAAAACTATATCAATAGGAGCACTGATGGCTTGAAACCACTAGACACAGTTTTGGACTAAAACTGAACTGGCTCAAATGTTCAAGACAACGACAATATCAAGATTAAAGATAACAAGTTTGACAAAAACTATATCAATAGGAGCACTGATGGCTTGAAACCACTAGACACAGTTTTGGACTAAAACTGAACTGGCTCAAATGTTCAAGACAACGACAATATCAAGATTAAAGATAACAAGTTTGACAAAAACTATATCAATAGGAGCACTGATGGTTTGAAACCACTAGACACAGTTTTGGACTAAAACTGAACTGGCTCAAATTTTCATAACAACGACAATATCAAGACTAAAGATAATAAGTTTGACAAAATCCCTATCTATAGGAGCACTGTTAGCTTGAATCCACAAGACACAACTTTGGACTAAAACTGAACTGGCTCAAATGTTCATGACAATGACAATATCAAGATTAAAGATAACAAGTTTGACTAAAATCCCTATCAACAGGAAGAGTGATATCCTGAATCCACAAGACACAGTTTTCCTACTCCTCATCCACCATGCTGGCCATATACGGCTACACCTCTGCCTAGCCTACATGAGAAGGTAAAGAGGTAACATCCTTAAGATAAAGATTTCCCCAAAGTTAAGTGATGTACATATTATCCAGTGCAGGGGCAAAGGGGGCAATTCAATGATAACTGGACAAAGATCAAATCTGGAGAGTGTGAGGAGCCCCTCTTCACCACTGACTCTGATATCAACTAGGACAGCCGCTGGCCCTGAAGTTAAGCTCAGGGTACTAATAGTCATAAACTAGGAAAATGAGTTATACTCGGGGGGAGGGGAGGATTTTTTTTTTGGGGGGTTTGCATTTGTTTTTGTTTTTTGTTTTTCTTGGCTAGAGGTCTGAGGTTCAGCAATGGTGATATTTTGAGGTATGCGACCGTTTGGCCCTCTATGAAGGCAGCTGCATTCTGACTTCGGGAATGTGTGTTGGGTATGTTCATGTTTCTATAACCCACCAAACACTGACAGAAATTATGGGATCTTTAACAAGCATGTTTGATCTTCTGCATGTGTATATATATACACGAAGGGAATGAAGGCACTGGAAGGTCTGCACTTGAAGTTGACCTGGGAGTTTGTAAAAAAAAAAAAAAAAAAAAAAAAAAATCCCCACCTTTAATTCACCAGACACTGCCAAGATTTGAACCCACCACTTCATGGACCCAAAGGACTGAAGTTGGACTGTCTTGACCACCTGGCTATAAATTCCATCAAGTCATACTGTTTGAGTTACACTGTTTAAGTTGTACTGTTTGAGTTGGACTGTTTGAAACACTCATATAAGTGCAGTAAGCACAAGAATGATACTGGCCCCGCCCTTGCAATCTCTCTTTGTTTTTTTGTTTTATGGTTATCTGGCAGGCAAATTATTCTTCTTCTTCCTTGCAGTGCCACCTTGCCAGATGAAATTTATTTTATTTATTAATTCATTTATTTATTCTTTTATACCGACGATAACGCAATAAGCACTCATAGCTTTTTTACATCCAGTCCCCATGTGTATGCAGTTTTGTAACTCTTGTCATCTGTTCCCACCGGCACACAATGGCCTACTCTTACAAAAAGCGGAACAGGATTTAAAATGTGCGAAAGATATTCTGCGTGCGTCCACACACACAGGGTCTCGGTTTATAGTCTAATCCAAAGGACTTTTTTGAGGGGAGTGGAGTCAGCACTGATGTTAACTCCACGGGAAAAAAAACCCCTCGAACGGGAATCGAACCCGGGTCGTCAAATTGCGAGCGCAATGTTCTGACCACTAGGCTGTCCCGTCTTCCTAGATGATAGACAGTCCCTGCAGAGAGTTTAGTCAACAACTGCTGTCTGCCTGTGGGCTGGCTGTTGCTGTTCTATCCCTATCTTCTTTTACTGTCTGAAGATAACGACGTCAGATAAGGTGAAGATAACCGCTTCAGGACTTCAGATTACTACGCAGATTCATGCTGACTGGGTGTCTAACCCACCCTGTATGTGTGAACCACTTGTTTGAAGGATTCAACAGACATTTTTTTTTTTTATATTGTGATGGGTGCGTTCTGATATCGGCTACTGTGTTGTGGGTATTATTTTTTTTCTGTGGATGTTCATGTGTTTTGTATGGTTTACTGTTTTTAATGTATGGTCGTACCTGCTTGAATTTTCTCTGTTCTATGAGATGTGTTTACGAATTTGAATTTGAATTCCTTTCAGCACATTAAGCACAAGAGAGAGGAATGGAAGGGTGAGGGAATCGCATTTCTGAAGATAGAAAGCATGGACGAGGATTGAATTTTGTTTAAGCGAATAAAAAATATAAAAAAATTTAAAAACGTGACATAGCGTGTATAGAAAAACTTAATTTTTTTGTTTATGCGAATCAAACAATATGACCATATGTTAAATGACCTTTCATTCAAATATCAAGCTGGTGTAAAGTAGGAGTAGGAGTTTTTCTTTTTTTATTTTTTTGATTTATTTATTTTATTTTCTAGGAGTAAGAGTTAATCTTCTGATTATCTATCCACTTAAACAAAAGCTCACAGCATACCTGTGCTACAAACACAAGATCTGACGTCTCTCGAATCTCGTGAGATCAATTTGACTGACTGCTTTGAATACCAGTATGTCATCACAGTCTGAAAAGTCACCTTTCTTTGTGCTTATTTACAACGTCATATATGTGGAATATCATGAACACACACATCTATGATGGTGTAAATAAGCCTGTGTATATTAGCTGGACAGCTTAGAAGAGACTGAGTGGAAAGATAATGTGACAGAATAGATAGAATGTGTAATAACTGAGAAAGATGGAGCCCAGGGGGGGGGGGGGTGTGAGTATAAATAGCATTCCCACCTTCTGGAAACTCTGGACAAGGAATGCCCTCTTTTCTATCCCTCTCTTTGTTTCTACCTTGATCCTTTTCTCCCTGTCACCTCCTTCTTGTCTATTTTCTGCCTTTTAGGCCGGTCCAATCTCCTGCCTTTTTTCCCCCCAGAAAGTTGCTGTCTGAGCATGAAGACAGAGAGGAAGAGAGATAGCGAGATGGACTTAACAGATAAAAAAAAATACACTGACAAACTAGATGTATGAAAAGACCAGGAAGAAAAAAAAACCCAATAAAGTAACAACCATACTTCACAAGGATTACATAGAAAAAAATGAAAGCGATACAGCGTTAGGAGAGCACAGACAATCCAAGTTGTTGTTGTTGTTGTTGATGTTGTTCATTCCCCAGACTAACTAACACCCTGGGGTCACCCAGAATGTGCACACTCAACTCATTCATTCTACCTGGGAATCACTGTGAATTGAATTTGCACCTGCATGACAAGTTTGCGTGCATGACTGTTTTTTAAGTACCTCACCACCATATAGGCACCATACTCCGACTTCAGAGACAATCCAAATCAGTTCTTTTCTTTTGAGGATAATGAATAAGCACTGATATGCTTGGGTTTTTTTTTTTTTTTTTTTTTTTTTACTGAGGAACCAAACTGACCATGTCCAGGGGAGGGCTGTTGCAGGACTGCAGATTCTGGAGGCTGGGATGGAGAGGAGGAGGCAGCTGTGTTTTTTTCCGTCGCGTTCTGTGACACTGGAGAGATCGGTGTCAGGGACAGTTTCTCGGTCAGCCAGAGACAAATCCTCAAAGTCGAACACAAAGGTAGCTCGTATCTCCATGCCAATCTCCACATCGGAAACAATCTCGCACCAGATTCTTCCTCCTGTTGTACAGAAAGGTTCACTTTTCATATTTAAAAAAAAACTAAACAAAAAACAAAAAGCTCATTCACATCAGAAAAACCAGAACTGAAGCTGCACATGGTTTGGGTGGGCACAGATGGCAAGACTTAAGACATCACCTGGTTTTGAATGTGTGCAAAGATTCAGAGAGGGACAGGAAAGCTCAGTGGTCAGAGCACTCGCTTTGACCAAGTTAAGGTTAAGTAATTGAACGTGGTTATCAAGTGGATTGGTACTTTATGTGCCTTGGCTTCAGTACAGTCCCCTAGTTCACCCAGCTGTCAATGGGTACCTGCCCCCTTTAGGGTCAGGGAAGTTAAAGCAGCGAGGGAGAGGAGATGGGCGCCACCCTCAATTTGCTGGCCCCTAGAGAAGCTGAGGTCTCTGACGCCTCACTCCCAAAGGACCAACAGATTATGGGACACCTTTTTCATGAAAACCAAGGGGAGTAATGTAGGCAGTTACACAAAACCACCACTCAAGCAAGAAAACAGTGCCTTTGACTATCAAAGGTATGCTCCAAACTAGCACATGCTGTAAGGTTACCAGTGAAATCAAGCATTTTCTCTCTGTCTCTCTCTGTCCTCTGCTTCCCCTCTCTCTCTCTCTCTCTCTCACTCACTCACACCACTCACCACACACACTCACATCAACCACACACACACCACCACCACACACACACACACACACACACACCAACACACACACACCCACACACACCACACACCACAACACCACACCCCCCCCCCCCCCCCCCCCCCACACCACACTGTGTATGAACCCTAACCTAACAACAACAACCAAATCCCCTCAACATGTCATTCACCCTAGAGATCAGGCCTAGATGGGTATACTGAAGATGCACACACAGCACACTGCCCAATTTTATGACAAGACACTACAGCCTCCCTCTTCATTTGCATGACAGAGTCTCTCCTCCCCCCACCCCACCCCCACCACCCCCACATGGGCACAGTGATACTATAGCACCAGAGGCTGGTGTCTCCTTGCTTACCTTCCAGATAAACCAGGGCATTCCTGGTCAGTTCACTGACCGCTGGCCTCAACAGAGATAGCCATGCCCCGCTCTGGCCAGCCACGTTCACCAACACCACATGGCCCGTCTTGCTGTGAAACTGTCATGAGCACAACACACACAGGCACACACATGCATGCGCAAAGACACACACGCGCAACACACACACTCATTGCACATGCGCATGCATACACACACAACACAACACACATGCGCACCACACACACACACACATACAACAAACACACGCACACACACACAGAGGAGTCAGTATCATTTACCATTCTAAAATTCAAAATTGCAGTTATTTTGCTTACAAACACACACACACACACACACACACACACACACACACACACACACACACACACACACACACACACACACCACCCACCACACACACACACACACACACACACAATCATGCAGGTGCAACCTTTCATATATATAAATATTATTTTGAGCTCACTCTATTCAAATCAAAGAAACAAGGGGAATAATGATGATGATGATGATGATGATGATGATGATGATGATGATGATGATGATGATGATGATAACAACAACAACAGTAACAACAACAATGATGATGATGATGATGATGATGATGATGGTGATGAGATAATGATGATGTTGATGATGATGATAACAACACAACAACAGTAACAACAACATGATAATGATGATGATGATAATAATGTGATGATATATGAAATGATGACGATGATGAAGAGAGAGAAAGATAGACAGAGAGAAAGACAGAGAGACAGAGACAGAAAGACAGAGACAGAGACAAGACACAGAGACAGAGAGAGAACAGGAGCAAACATGCATTACATATACCACCATTTGATTCTTCCCTGTACAGTAAATAATATCTCTTTCAAAGGCCTCAAATTTTCTACATGTACCTGTAAGTTGTAACAGACAGAACTCACGAATACACTGAATTCACCATTTGTGTAGTGTGTGTGTGTGTGTGTGTGTGTGTGTGTGTGTGTGTGTGTGTGTGGTGTGTGTGTGTGTGTGTGTGTGTGTGTGTGTTTCTGAGTGGGTGAGTGAGAGAGAGCAGGGAAAGGAGAGAACAGAGTGCGAGTTGTCATCTAGCATCCTGCCATTAATAGTCTACTACAATACCGTGACTGTCAAGGCCAGCAGTTTACACTGATATTCTCTCTCTCTCTCTCTCTCTCTCTCTCTCTCTCTCTCTCTCTCTCTCTCTCTCTCTCACACACACACACACACACACACACACACACACCACACACACACACACACACACACACACACACACACACACACACACACAAAACAAAACACCACACACACATACACACACACACACAGACACAGACACAGACACAGAATACAAAACCGCAACACAGGCAGACTAGATATTAAAAAAGCACATGAGTGCTTAATACCATTACTTGCAAATAAAAGACCAACACACACACACACACACACACACACACACACACACACACCAACTGAAAGCTATAGCTATCGTGTCCACACACTATATTCTATTGATCTACATTGCATGAACACTGATTTCCAAGCTGATTCATACACATTCCCTACAATGATCTCAAATCTTCATTACTCCACCCCCACCCCTGCCCTCCTCCCCTCAGTCCCAACTGCCATTTCAACAAATGATATAAACTGAAATAGAGTATTAAAAAACAATAACAGAATGAGCCATAACAAAATAAAACAGCTTATCAAGAAATGAATCACAACTCCCCCCCCCCCCCCCCCCCAAAAAAAAAAAAGAAAGATTGCAATAAAATAAAACACAGCAACACGCAACAACATGAAACACTATGACATTAAAGATAAAATAAGCTAAAACAAAATTCAACAAAGAATAAAATAAAAATAACAGAAAATGAATATAAAAAAGAGAAAAACTTACAAATCTAAAACACACACACACACACACACACACACACACACACACTCACCACACACACACACACACACACACACACACACACACACACACCACACGCACACACACACACACACACAAACAAATAACACACACACACACAAAATAAAATTCAATAAAATAAAAACTAAATTTAAACCCCCCCCCCCCCCACACACACACACACATATACTCCCCTCCCCCTAGACACACACACACACACACACACACACACACACCACACACACACACACACACACACACACACACACACACACACACATCATCCCACCACACACACACACACACACACACACACATCATCCCACCACACACACACACACACACACACACACACACACACACACACACACACACCACACCCACACTCACATCACCCCCCTCCCCCCCCCCCCCACCACACACACACACACACACACACACATACATACACCATTCAACACATTTTTTTTTAAAAAACAAAATCAAAATATCCAAAAACAGAGAGATTAAAAAAAAAGAAAAAAAAAAAAAAAGGATAAAGCATCCAGGCTGCTACCTCCAGAATCAAGTTGCCGACGCGGATGTTTTCTGAGGACACCATGTGGCCGGAGAAAGGCCCCAGGCTGCTGCCTTTGGGCAGAGGGATGGCACTGCAGATCATCCAGCTGGGGGTGGGGGTACCATGCACATCACCTCCACCTCCTGCACACAACACAACACAACACATCACATCATGGGATAGCCTAGTGGCCTAGTGGTCAGAACTTTGCGTTCGCAATTTGACGACCCGGGTTCGATTCCCGTTCAAGGAAATTTTTCTCCTGGAGTTAACATCAGTGCCGACTCCACTCTCCCCCAAAGTCCTTTGGATGAGACTATAAACCGAGGTCCCATGTGTGAACGCACGAAGAACATCTTGCGCACATGTTAAATCCTGTTACGCTTTTCGTAAGAGTAGGCCATTGTGTGCTGGTGGGAACAGATGACATTTACAAAACTGCATACACACTGGGACTGGATGTAAAAAAGGCACAAGAGTGCTTATCCCATTATCCTCGATATAAAAGAATAAAATAAAATTTTATAAATCAAATAAAATAAATAAAACCTTTTTTTTTTAAAATTAATTTTTGTGTTTTTGTGTGTGTGTGTGTGTGTGTGTGTGTGTGTGTGTGTGTGTGTGTGTGTGTGTGTTGTGTGTGTGTGTGTGTGTGTGTGTATGTGTGTGTTTTTTATTCTTTCATTTTCAGGATAGTGGTGTGTGTGTGCGTGCGTGTGCATGTGTGTGTGTGAGTGAGTGAGTGAGTGAGTGAGTGAGTGAATGAGTGAGGAGTGTGTGTGTGTGTGTGTGTGTGTGTGTGTGTGTGTGTGTGTGTGTGTGTGTGTGTGTGTGTGTGTGAATAGTTCTTGATTCCACCTATTCAAATTACTTGATATGGTAACTCCATCTTCATGCAGAGAAAAAACCAACCAACCAACCAACCAAACAAAAACAAACTCCTTGATAATAATTACTCACAAGTCCTACATGACAAGCTTGGTTGATGACCTTGTAGCTAGCTGAAATCTGATCTCCACTATTACTTCCCAAAAAGTCAGTGTTCTGGTGAATGTGTTGAGAATTACTTCATCTCAGATATTATCTCTATCATCCGCTAAGTATCTCTGCCCATGGTGAGTCATGCTTAGCAGACAAGGGGAAGCTCCCATACTGTAATGGCAATTGACGCTGATATCATTATGTGAGATACAGACTGACTGGTTGGTCTACTGATAGCTTAATTCATGTGTACTTGCTGACCCGTTCAATGTGCATGTCAACTGTGGACTGTTACAAAATCATCATGAGTTTCATGGGAAAAGGCAAAGACAAAAACAAAAAATGAAGAAGAAAAAAAACAGAACCCCCCCCCCAACCAAACTAAACCACACTGATTTTTTCTGTTTGATGTAATTAAGTATTTGCATTTGAATTTGAAGCCAACAACAACAAACACCTCCTACCCCCCCCCCCCCCCCCCCAAAAAAACAACACCACACACACACAGAGCAAGAAAACAATTCAGTGTTTGTTACAATTTCTGTGCATGACCATATGAAAAAGGTAAGATTCAGTTATTATCATTATCATTATTATTATCATTATTATCATCACCACATACACACTGTTCCCACACAGATGGAGGTGCGTGCACACACACACACACACACACACACACACACACACAACACACACACACACACACACACACATTTTGCTCTAATTTCCTCCTTATTAGATCTCCATCACTTTGATAAAGCAGGCTATGGTATACATGTAATACATAAAAAAAAAAAAAAAAATTAAGGCACTGGCAGGTTTGCACTTGATGTTGACCTAGGAGTTTGTAAAAAAAAAAAAAAAAAAAAAAAAAAAGAGATCCCCACCCCTAATTCACCAGATGCCAATGCCAAAATTTGAACCCACAACTTTATGAACCCATGAGACTGAAATCAAACATTCTTAACCACTTAGCTACACGCCTACAGCATCCATCCACCACAATCTACTTCAAAGCATTATTTTATTTTTTCGGTAACATTCATTTAGTAAACAGTCTTTCACTCTATAATAAGCAGACATTTTCATTGTGTGTACTTGCTTTTTGTCAGTGCATTATCATTGTTTTCCTTGAAGACTTTTATAATAAAACATACAAGATAATAATAATTATAGTCAATGTTCATCCATTTTATCCATACTCTTTGTAGAGTCATCATATCATCATGATGATCAAAAGAATTCACCATATCAGTTCTTTGCATATTGGGGTGGGGGGTTATTCAGTACTCTTTTTTTTATCATTACAATCAATTGTTCAGTATTAGATAAAACAAACATCCCTGAAGTTGGAATGTGGCTACCTAAATGGTCAAAGGAGGGGTGGGAGGGGGGAGAACAGTTGTATACCCACAAAATCTCACTATTTGTGAACTTTGGAGCCAGGAGAAACAAACAAAAAAAGGTAAAGGTGCCTCATAACCTATGTGGTAATAGGGGAGCGAGGGGTAAGAGACCTCAGCATCTCTAGTACTGTAGTAGGAGCCAGCATATTGAAGGCATCGCCCATCTCCTCTCCCTCGCTGTTTTACCTTCCCTGACCCTAAAGAGGGCAGGTACCCAATTACAGCTGGGTGAACTGAGGGGGACTGTACTGAAGCCAAGGCGCGCAAACGGTCACCCATCCACGTGGTAACCACGCTCAACGTTACTTCAACCTTGGCTGGGGGAAAGCCAGTGCTCTGACCACTGAGCTATCCTGACCCTGGAACAAACATCAAAAACAACCCCCCCAAAATGGATGTTTCACTGACCTTCATGTAAAGAACGTCACTGGGCAGCTGAAGATGCCTGACCAGCCCCTGGGTAGCTGAGGTGTCTGCCTGTGACATACTGAGGCTGCCCACCCCACTCGTCATCAGGCGGCTTCCTTCCTCCTCCTCCTCTTCCTCCATCTTCCATCCCCGGCCATTCTCAGCCTCCCCCTCCTCCTCCCTCTCCACCTTCACCACCACCGTGGAGGGAGAACCCCGGGAAGGGGGGCTCTTGGAGAAGGAGGAGGGGGGTGGGGAGGGCCTACGAGGACTGTGGCCCGTGCTGACCACATCGATGTGGTCTGGAGAGTCCGCGGAGTCTGAGGGAGAGTCCAGGTGAGAGTCCTGAGTCTTCATGAGAGGTGGCTGTTGTTGTTGCTGCCTCTCCCGGCTGCCTCCCCCGCCCACGTCCGAGTGTAGGTCGTCTCTGTTGTTGTCTATCAGATCCAACCAAAACAACCAAAAAATGGGAGGGTTTGTTATTATTGTCTATGGTCGTGAGGAGTTAGCGTTATCTCCACTATGGTGTTGAACTGAACTATAATTCATTCGGTGGATGAAATATATATAAAGCTGACAATTGCCCGCTTGGGTAGAGATGCTGCTTGCGTGTAAGCGCCATGTGTGTGCATGCAGGCGTAGTTGTGTACGTGTGTGTGTGTGTGTGTGTGTGTGCACGCGCGTGCGCATGCGCTTGTGTGCATGCGTGAAATAACTGATGATTCTATTCTTGTTCTTTGATTATCCCTTTTGTCTAAGGGCTGTAATGCTATAGGTAATAAAATATTCTCTCTCTCTCTCTCTCTCTCTCTCCTCTCTCTCTCTCTCTCTCTCTCCCCTCATCTCTCTCTCTCTCTCTCACACACACACACACACACACACACACACACACACACACACACACACACACACACATTTTTAGCAACACAATGTTGAGGCTCAAAGTAGGTTGGTGTGTATTAATAACACTCAGTGCATGGATTTATAATCTTCTTTTTCTTTCGAGGACAATGGAAAAGGCACTCACTTTTTTATATCCCTGTTTGCAGTTTTGTAAATTTTGTCATCCGTTCCCACCAGCGCACGATGGCCTACTCTTTTGAGAAGCGGTACAAGTTTTAACTTTATGCGTAAGATTTCTGTGTTTGCACACGTGACTTCGGCATATGGTCTCTTCCGAAAGACTTGTTTTTCGAGGGGGGAGGGGTCCGTGCTGATATAAGTCCAGGGGGAAAAACCCTTTGAACAGGGTTGGAACCTGGGTCAGTAGATCACGAGCACAATGTGCAACGCTCTAACCACCAGGCTGTCGCGTCCTCGAGTTAGTCTAACTGTGACTATTTTGGTTTTTTACAGTTGTTTAGATAAAAACGAACTGCTCCCTTCAAATCTGTAGCCTAAAATGATTTTGCCTGAGTTACTTCTCTTCTGCAAATGGCTGCCCCCATATAGATTTTTCTGAGCTAGTTTTAATTCAAAATGCATTTTTGAAGTCTGTGACTTGTGGTACACACAATCATGCCTTCAGATAAGAAGAAGTAAAAAGCTTGACAGAGAAAAACCCAAGGTATGTACACAAAACGACCAGGATTCCATGGAAAAAGTTCTGTGGATGATGGGGAAATTGACAGTGAAGACACTAGATCTAAATGTTCAGATAAAGTTAAATCTGTTGAATGCTCTAGTGCCACGCCCAAGCGAAGTTAAAGAAAACTGTTGAATCTACATACCGTACCTGATGATTCACGTGAAAGCAGTAAAGAAGATAGTGCAAGTAGTGACGATTACAGCAGTAAGACAGACTGAACCAAATGAGGATGGTGTTTTTAGTTTTATGTGTGAAGGCTTCAGGTTGATTGATGTTGATATTCTCAACCACAGCATTGTGTCACAGTTGCTGAAGAAGTAAGTTCTGCCATAGGCCTAGTGATGTGAAACGTTGTGAAGTTGAAAGAAAAGGGCTGGGTAGCAAGTTTGCATTCTTGTGCTAAAAAAAAAAGTGATAATCTTTTTTCTCATGTCCAGATATCTCCAAGGGAAATGTCTCTATTTAGCAAACAAACGCTACACTTTTGCCATGAGGTGTATTGGAGGAGACCTTGCACAATGGAACCAGTGTGGACTGGTGTGGCTACAAAAAAGCAGAGGCAGCAGGAACTGTCAGGGGCTACACACATACCAACAATTGACCAGAGACAGTTATGGAGGGGATCAAGCCAGTTTTCAAAGACTTGGCAAGAACTGAACTTCTGCATAAATGCCTTGAAGGACAAACCCAGAATGCCAACGAGAGCATCAACAACATTATCTGGAAAGTTTGCCCTAAAACAAAACACCATGGCAAGAGTGTTGTAGAAACTGCAGTGGCTGTAGTAGTTCTTATCTTCTGTGATGGCTGTTCCAGACAGAGGGTGATATTATGCTCAATATGAACATTAGTGTTTGGCATTCCTTGGCTTCATTTTTCGCTGACAAGGATGTTTTGCGCATTACGACAACACAAAGACAGGCCTTGCTAAATTTCAAGGAGCACAGGAAGAAAAGACTGAGGAGGCTTGGCAGAGATGAGGAGCAGGCTGAACAAGGATTTCCCTACCAGGCTGGTGGCCAGGAGACTGTAAGGTAGGCTGACTGTATTTTCTGCACGCGGATTTTCTCTGAAAACGCCAAGTTGTGTTCTGTTGTTGTTTTTTTACAACATACTTTTTTTTTTTTTAACCTAAAGCATTCAAATTTAGCATGGTGGAGATAACTTCTACTAATCCCTGGGTCCTGCACTAAAATGATAGGCAATACACTAAAAAGAGTAAATTGCCAATTTTTCGTTTTGCTGAATTTCAAAGAAAATATTGTACAAATTTATATATGCATTGTACTTGTACAACAAAGCATACAATACTCCTTTGTACATGCTACAGAATTATATTTTTTTAATTTAAACCAAAGGAAATCGTTCCAAAAATACAACTGTAAAAGATATACCGTGACCACATGTAGTCAGAATATTTACCAAAATATTTTGCAGATAGATCTAGATCTATTTACTTATTTATTTTCTCAAAATGTAGCAAAATACGTGACACAAATACGTTTTTCCTCCAAAGAGAATTAATCAATCACCGTTACCTCCAAACTTCATCGTAGTCTTTTGAACAGTTTATGGGAAACAGAAAATAAACGAAAAAAATAGCCTTAGTCAGGTAGGTATGGCCCCTTAATTAATTAAAGGGCGGAATAGCCCAGTGGATAGAGCGTCGAGTTCGTGATCTGATGGTCCGGTTTGAGCCACCACCGAAACGTCTGTTCGAGGGATTTCCCCCTTAGAGTTAACATCAATACCGGCTCCACACCCCCGAAAGTCCTGTGGACGAGACGATAGATTAAAACCATGGTTCCTTGTGTTCACGAAGGAACGCAAAATACATCTTGCACACACATTAAAAACCCTTGGGAGGAGAAGACATTTGTGTGCTGGTAAGAACAGATAGCATTTTGTTTTTCAAAGAACACGTTTTAAAAGCAGCACGCATGCTGGTGTTGCGAGTAGACATTTTCCCCAAAGTGGGAATGCAGCTACCTTGATTTTTAATGGTGGTCGCATGTATGCAAAATGTCAGTGTTGGTGGACGGCTGAGCTCTAGATCAAGCTGAAGAACAAGGAAAGAAAAAAAAATCCATCTGCCAACTGATCATAGGCCTAATGCAAACACAGTCATGAAAGTCTAATGTGTCACTTTATATCTTCTTATCAGTGGAACCTTCCTGATCTGAATTATTCATTTCAGCAGTATCTCAAATGCAGTACATAGACTAACTGAATCTGACAGTATGTCTCAACGGTTTTTTGTTTGGTTGGATTTTTTTTTTGGTTTGGTTGTTTGGTTTTGTTTTTTAAAGTTTGGAGTTATCTTGTGTGTGTTTTTTAATCTTCCTTATCGTTTAGATCTAGATCTATCTTTCTCCACGTTTCTTTGTCACTACACTCCAACATTAATCAGATTTTTTCTCACTAGGCTAGCATTTGAACAATAGCCAAAGATTTTCTTTTGAGGCATTCGAAATTTTGCCCCCTTCAAACAACTCCATACCCCGAGGGCTGTCGGGACAAAATCCCTTCTCGCCATGTTTTCTTTTCTAACCAAGTTTACACACATAAAATGCAGTTTCATTGAATAACAGATGCAATAAACTACCAAAATTCATACTCAAACTAATCAGTCATTTGTCATTGTGAGAGAACAGTGCATACTTCACCTTAGTTGTATTTACGACACAAGCCGGGCTGTGCCCATGCTACAGCTTACTAGCAAACAATACATAACTGTTTGGCCATAGTGTGCAGTTCTGTCCAAGGTCAGGTAGTACTAATAATTAAATTCAAAGTCTACATAATAAGAGATCAGTGACTCTAAGAACAAAGTTAAACTCGTATTTAATCTAAAGCACAAGTAAAAAGTATACTAATTTCTCATTTTAAAGATAGTTCCTTAAACTTAACCAAACGATCGTCTTAATTCAGATTTCCTGTGGATTGTATTGCTGGCTTTTATGACCAGCAGTCAGTTGTATATTGATAACTGATGGCCAGTGTTTGCAACACACACACACACACACACACACACACACACACACACACACACACACACACACACCCCACACACCAAAACACACACACACACACACACACACACACACCAGTGAAGAAAAAATCACCGAAAATAGAGTAGCTGAATTTTCTTACACTTTTTTGTTGTTACAAAACGAGGTGTTGTCAGTTTGACTTCTTTCAACTATCATTGATGATTTTTAACCTTTTTTTTTATTTTTATCTCAAAGTTCTTGTTTAACATTCTTTACATGTTATCGTTTGAGTTTCTGTTTAAAGTTCACACCAATAGTCTTCTTTTTTTTTACGTTAAAGTAATTTGTTTTTCTTCGTTTTCAAAAGTTCTATCCTCTACTTAAACAATGCTACTCAGTGATATGAATCAGTTTTATTAATGTGGCTTGCCGTGTGACAGTACCACCAACAAAGCTTTGAGGGAGGGAGGGAGGGAGGGAGGGAGAGGAGAGAGAGAGAGAGAGAGAGAGAGAGAGAGAGAGAGAGAGAGAGAGAGAGAGAGAGATGCTGTTGAATACAAAGTTTTTTTAAAAAAGCAAAGCAAAGCAACAAAAAATCCAACTCGGGAACATAACCAAACAGTTAAACAGCACAGCACAACACAACACAAACACACACACACCACACACACCACACACACACACACCACACACACACACACACACACACACACACACACAC
>CM060325.1:23538810-23556310 GCA_030674155.1 Stramonita haemastoma | reverse complement strand
AGAGAGAGAGAGAGAATGGATTTGTAGAACAAGTGTGTGGGTGTGAACGCATGTTCTAAGTGTGTACGTAAGTTATGAACCGAGGTGCTGATATTTTCATTTCTGGTGCTTCTTACATACAGAACACTTCATAAGTATGATTATATGACTACTTGAAGCAAAGGAAATTTGAGAACGGAACAAGAAAGAACGAAATGACAGAAATAATGGGGCAGGGAAAAGCAATGAAAAAGAGAGTTGAACCAAATAATCTATAACCATGCGAAAGAAAGGAAGCAAGATGTAAAGAGAGGGGATATCCAGAAAGAAAGAAAGAAAGAAAGAAAGAAAGAAAAAAGACAGACATGAAAAACAGAGAGAAAAAAAAAGAGCACGAACGTAAAGAACGGGAAAAAGACAGGGAAAAAAGGTTCATTACCAAGCCTCTGATACGAAACACCCAAGGCTACATCAGATCCTTTTCCCCCTCCCCACTGAATGCATATATGTAAATGTTATCAGATCACCAGAAAGACATAAAAAACAGAAAGAAGAGGGAGGGAGGGGGAGGGGGAAGAAAGAGGAGGTAGGTGGTGGCGGTGGTGGTGGTAAAACAGCCCGGGATGGTATCTCCACAATACCAAGTAGGAAATGATGCAAGCCTGGTAAAAGATTGGGTAAGATGGGCTGGCAGGATAACGCTCTGAATTGGATCCCGCCAGACGATAGCATCACTTATCGGCCCCATCTTAAAAGCTCCCTCCCCCACCCCTACCCCTTCTCTTTGTCTGATCCACTATAGAAAAAAGCTGCCAGTTATCTGCCAACAGTATCTCGCAGGCGTCTTTCCTCCTCCTCCTCCTCGTGCTTGCCAGATCCGTTTTCCTAACGAACATAGTCAAACTGCCGCACGCCGCCTCAATAGGTACTGAAAGACCGACCTGATCCTCGAGTTACTGAAGTGGATAGACTGCAGACAAGGAGATAACAATCAGGTTACTCGAGTAAATGTTCTACCGACGGGAGGAGTAATAATATATACATCCCTTGCTGTTGACCAGTGAAATCGATTTGCGAGGTAGTCGGGGAGTATACCGTCTATTCATTCATAGCGTACATTTGCATGTCTGGTGATAAAAGTTTTGAGGTTGTAGTACTACTATGACTTCGATAGAAAGAAACCAAACACGGGACTATTATTTATAAGATTGAAAGTCCCCGCCGATCCACTTTCCTGCTTAACTTTTTTCACCTCATTATTTTTGTGGAAAACCCTGAAACAGTCCGAGTGATCGCCACAACGTGAACTGAGGGTAGGAAGGGAGACTACACCTACGTGACGGAGACATTACTTTTTGTCTTCTTTTTGTCGATGGCCTGTGCTCTTAAATGCGCTTCTGTCTCTCTTCTCGTGTGTTGTCTTGTCTTCTCTCTCGTTTCTTGTGTCTGTTCTTCTGTGTGTGTGTGTCGTGCTGCTCTTGCGTGCTTATGTGTTCGTTATTGTAGTGTAATGTGTGTGTGTGTGTGTGCTGCGTGCTTCGATGCGTGCGTATGTGTTGAGTGTGTGTGCCGCGCGTGTCAGCGCGTGCGTAGTGCGTGCGTGCGTGCGCGTGCACGCATACCCATCAGTGCCCTCGAGTCAATGCGTGCCGTGTACGTACACTTCAGAGATCACACACACTTGCGGCGTTTGTCGTGGCGCCTTCTTGGTCCATTCTCCTGCTTTTTTTTTTCATTATCCTCGATATAAAAGAATAAATAAATAATAAAAAATAAAAAACACAAAGACACGCATGCATGAGCGAATGCATGCACTGTTTCTTGTTCGTCCAGTGGCTGCCTAGCTGCAGGGCGGTCATTTTCTTCAAAATATGAACATCTTCCTACAATGCACCTTCTTTGTCAGGGTCTCCCTCCATCCCAGTCCCGCCTGCAATCGCTCAGCGAAAACAGCACTGGCAGGATGGATCCCTAGCTATAAGTCTGCTGCAGATGTCCAGCCCCCCCCTCCCCTCCCCACCCTACCACCACCCCCTTTACGACCAAAGTGGTCAGGGATTGCCGAGTCGTCTCGCCCAATGCTCAGAGAGCAACTATTGCTGTTTTCATTAGCTAAAGCGAAAAAAGCGCTGCGCTGTGTTTATCAACGTCAGGACCAGCATATGATATATAATATATCTGACTTCGGCGTGAGAAGAATTGTTATCTTGTAAGTCTTTCTGGGAACAAAAAGCAGGAGGAGACTGGATCGAGAAGGAAGAAAGTAATAAAAATGAGGTGACGCGAAGAAAAGAAGAAGGCAGAAACAAAGAGAGGGATAGAAAAGGGAGAACTGCTAACACTAGAACTTCCACAAAGCTGGGGATTCTGACTATACACTGACAGCCCCCCCCCCCCCCCCCCCCAACCCCTCCCCCCCCCCACATCACCCCCTACCCCCACTTCCCGGCATCTTCACAAGGGAATTGGATGAGCGAGTATTATGACAATGCACGATCGCAGACAATACAACAACCCAAAAGCATACCCAACAACCAACCCTGTTCAGAGCCGCTGATGTGATACGATGATATAGAACCCCCAACACATTTAATGTTTTCCCAAACAACAAAGAAACCGAGTGGCCGAGCCAGTGAATTAGAACGTTCTTTAAACTCCTCTCTCCTTTCACACATTCTTTACAATAACTGGGGCTGATTTTTTCGCCAGATACTGCCTTCCTCTCGAAACAGTTCTTCCCCAAAAAGCGCCAAACGTATCCCCAAGCTATTTTTATCTGGCCCATCTTTTTGCATACGAATTACCCAGATTTCAACACGGCGATTTGATATTGATCATTATGCTGCTGCATTAAACGCCTCTTTTTTTTTTCTCCTTCCGTAAAGAATGAAAAGGAAAGAAAGAAAGAAAAGAACAAACTAAACAAAAAACAAAAACAAAGAAAGAAGAAGAAAAAGGAAGATGTAAAGACAGCAACACAGACAAACAGGGACAGAGCGAGCGAGAGAAAGCGAGCAAAAGAGAGAGACAGAGAGAGACAGAGAGAGAGACAGAGAGAGAGACACACACACACACACAGACACAGAGAGAGACAGAGACAAGAGAGAGACACAGAGAGAGGCAGAGAACGGTAAAGGGGGGGGGGGGGGGGGAACTGCCAAGAGGAGAACACTATAGAAACTTGAAATAAACGGAATTCCCTGTGGGGATGCCGGGGGCCTGTGAGTATAGAAAGCATCCCCACCTTCAGGAAATTCTATGCCAGGAATTGCTTCTTTTCAGCCTTCTCTTCCTGTCACCTTCCTCTCTTCTATTGTCTGCCTTCTTGGTCCATTCTCCTGCCTTTTTTTTAAAATCTCCAGAAAGACTTAAAAGATAATAATTCTCTCCCATGCCGAAATCGTGATGTGCCGGGCCTGACTTGTCAGGCGCTTAGCGGTAGCGTAACGCATTTTCGTTCAAATGACAGACAGTAGTTGTATGAGCGTTCGACGACGACGAAAGAGAGGAAGAATAAACGGAATGCCGACCTGAAACTGAAAGGCTGGTGTGGGAGGTTTGTTTCAGAAGGAAAAGGAAAAACTATTCAGTACTTCATACATGGAGCCCCCCCCCCCCCCCCCCCCCCCCCCCCCCGAACCCCCAATAATGGAGAGGGAGGGGCAAGATTGAGGAAAAGAAAAGAACTGCAGATTGACCCCCTACCCCACCCTACGCCAACACACACACACACACACACACACACACACACACACACACACACACACCACACACACACACACACACACACGCATGTACGCACGCACGCACGCACGCACACCACACACACACACACAAATTTGCCCCCCCCCAAAAAAAAACAACAACAAAAAAAACAACGACAACCAAACCAACCAAACCAGACTACACAAAACCCCACAAACCCACAACACCCCCCCCCCCCCTCCCCCTCCCCCCCAAAAAAAAAATCCAACAAAAAAATCAACAACAAATCGAGGGCTGACTGCTAGAACTTCGTAACTTGAATTTTGCACTTTCGGAGAAAACGCGAAGAGAAAGTTCAAGCAGCTATATTTATGTTTCTTATGAGCGGAATGCTTTGGAAATTCACTATGTTTATTGTTAACATATGGTGTGAAGGTGATGTAAATATGTAAAGGATACAACAATGACTACATTCATTTTTTATTTAATGTGTAGTACCAACTGAAATAAGGGATTTTAGCTGCATTTTGACCCACTGTTCTGTCCATGTTTGTACTGCTAGAAGTTAGTAACAACTGTTACTGGGATCTAGCCCACCCCGTAAGTGTACAGGGTGGTTGCACTGTGGCTGCTATAAGTACTCAACTTGGATTGCTGAATTCTAGCACGCACTATTCCCCCCTATTGCTGTCCAATCCTGGGAGCTATCAGTCTTTATCTCAAAATAATTACCTCTAGCAGGTTCTCTAATGGCATGGGTCACTTTCAACATACTGCCGAAACTCCTCATCTCGAATTAAGAAGTTTTATTAAGCTTCCGTCTTAGATAAATGGAGTATGTTTCTAGTGATAAAACTATGTATTTGCACTTAAGTGTTTTTAGTTGAAAGTATTCCTTCAACTTAATAGACAGGAAGACATAGAAAACAAAGTAAGTGTGCCTTTCCCATGAGGAGAAACATTGATCAATCAAACATTGCAAATAAAACTATGTACAAATACTAAAAAGAACAGAAAAACTGTACATACCAACTGTTCTTCTTTGTTCTTTTCGCCACTGACGAAGAATATTTTGTTGAGATATAGCCATCCAAGATAAGAGTTATTCCAACAGTGAAATCCACATACCACAACGGTATTCCGATGTCACAAATGCCATCTCCACAATTCAGAATGTGTACAGTTTCAAGCTTTCCTTTCATGAATAATCTAAATCAGTTCTAGCACAGCACACTGTTTGTGATAATCATTGTTCTCTAATCAGTTCTAGCACAGCACACTGTTTGTGATAACCATTGTTCTCTGCAGCTAAACAGTAACGACTGCTAACACACACAACCCCCTCCCCACCCCACCCTCCCCACACAGCCTTGCAGCCAATTCTAGTCTGTCTCCTCCCCACTGTCACAGTCGTTCACATCCAGCTCCTCCAGACGGTCCACCTGGCTGGCCAAGGTCGGCAGGTTGTTGTAGAAGGGGTGGTGCTCCTCTGGAATCACACCTGAGCGACACAGGGAAAGCAGGTCTCGCTTCTTGGCCTCTGAAATGGGCAGCTTGCCTTGGTAACGAGGCTTGATGATCTGCCCCAGAGATGGCTGCCTCCTCCTTGCTGAGGGTGTTGAGAGACAGAGCTGGTGGTAATCACTATCATCAAAGTGGTACTTGAAGAACATGGTGTCTTGGCCTTTGCTAAAGTGGATCACCTCCATCTTCAGCCAGCTCACTCGCTTGCTCTGCCTGTCCACCTTGGTGTTGCGGATGACCTGTGATGCCAGGTGCTTGAAGTCAAGGATCTGACTGAACCGAATGGGGACGACAGTGTAGGGGTTGTGCCTCCTCGCCATGCGGAAAATAATGTCCCAGCCACTGGGAGTGTACACAGGGCTTGCTTTTTGTGCAAATGCAATTGCTGAGTGCATAGAATCACATTCCATCTGCGTATGGCCGGTCTCCAAGTACTTGTGGGTGACTGAAGTGATAGTGGGAACTTGCTCGAGGGCACACAGGATGGCTACTGCTAAGTACTGATTGCGATTTTGTCCTCCACAGCAGTCTGAATAGAGCACAACCTCTTTCACTGACACTGGAAGGGACTGGAAGTAGAGAAGAAGGCAAGAGGCAATTTCCACTGAGCCCCTCTTTCCATTTGTCTCATCCCAAACATAGCAGGTTGCCTTTCCATCTGCCAGAGAATACACCGTGAAATTGTACACAGAGAGCTTGCGCTTGTAGTACAATTGACTCACAAGGCCGCATGGGGTTGGTAGAACAGCCTGAAGGTCAAGGGTAACAACATGGATGGACGAATCTTGTTTGGCCAGCTCCTTGTCTTTTGCCTTCTCCTCTCTTGCTCTTAGTTTCATCTGGGTGTGCCTCTGGTATTCCTTTTCCTCATCTTCTGTTACGCCTTCTTTGAGTTTTGCCGCATAGTTCACACACACTAGGCACTGATCTTTCTTTGGTTTGTGGAAGGACAAATTGAAATCTGAATTGAATACATCTCTGTATTTACGACAAGACACTGGAGTGTTTCCCTCAGCCTGGCATTTCTCCTTGTACAGATGGTACATCTTGGTGACGGTGAGAACAGGGTCAAGGTACTGTCTCCTGTGTCCTTTCTGGTGTAGTGACTCTCAACACAGGGGAAGGATCGGATGTGCTCTCGTACGTCTTCCACTGCAGCTGTCTGTGTCCTGTTGTGAGCTAGGTGTTTTCCTCGTCCATCACCTCCTGTAAAGGTGCCCATGTCGCTGTTGGCCATGGCATGGTTGATATAGCCCTCTCCAACATCCAGGGTCGCAAGAAAAAGCTTCTTGCACACCCTGATCCTGCTGCCATTGATGGTGAAGTGAAAGGCTCTGGATACGCTGCGTTTCTTGGGTAATGGGCACTTGTCCTTGCCGAGTATGGTCTTGCTCTCTTGTTCAGTAATATTTGAGCATACAAACTGCTTTTGTCTGTCATAGGATAGCAAGGCATAGAAAACGTCGAAAATTGCCTGGCGGTCATCATTTTCCATTTTTTTACAATCAAACCTGCATTTGGTGCAGTCAGCAGAGCGGATTTCCTTTTGCTGAATGGTTTTTCCTGACTGAGCTACATGTTCTTTACCTTGCAGCTTCAGAGCCTTTCTAACGTTCTTTTTCCACGTTTGTGGGTTGGCAGAACGTTTCCTTGACAGTTTCTTTTTTGGTGGGGTGTTGTAGAGGCCCTGCTTTCTTGGGGTGGAATGCTGCTGAGGAGACCCTGGAGATGCATGGCTTGCTGAAGTGTCAGGGAAGGTGTCATTCTGTGTCACACCACTTGAGTCATAGCTGGACTGCTCTGTGGGCTGCAGAATGAACATGCAGGCATCATAGTGTTGAGGGTCGCATTGAAACAGGGCAAGACTGATATTGGGTTTTGTCAATTCTCCTGCGTCCTTGTTTATCGGCTCCACATTGAGTTTGGATCCCCGGCTTGTGAAGATCTCCACATGCCTTTTGGTCCATTCTGCCAGGACCAGTGGCAAGAGATCGGCAATGCTTGTGGACCATCTGCCTTCAGTCCGGAGATCCTCGATGGCATCGATGTAGGCAGTGTTGTCCATGCCACGCACCTCAGCCCCCAGAAATGGCATGAACAGCTGCCTCTCTGTCATGAGAAGATCACACAGCTTGGCCCGTAGTTCACTCGCTGTTGCGCCTTTGACGTGTGTCACTGCGGCTTCAAAAAAGCAGTTGCCATCAGCTTTGATCGGAACGCGAACGTATCCATTTGATCCAAGGAGGTTGTCAAGTGAGGTTTGGTGGGCCAATGTCTCTTTTTGACGCTTTTTAGCCTCTTCCAAGCTCGCACGTTTTGCTGCATCTAGTGCATTGTCAGCTGATTGTTTCACTTTATTAATAAGCGGCTCATCATCACTTGAACACTCAGTCCTGTATTTGCGTCTGAGAGCAGACAACGGCTCGTCCTCCTCCTCCTCCTCATCCTCACTGGGGAGCACTGCCTCCTCCGGCTGATAGTCAGCTCCTTCCGCCATTGACACCGCGGCTGTAAACAACAACACAGTTGCATCAGCAATGAACATATTACTTAAATAATAAAACTATCTCTCTCAATTACTTAAATAATCTCTCTGTCTCTGTCTCTGTCTCTCTCTCTCTCTCTCTCAGACAAACACACACACACACACACACACACACACACACACACACACACACACACACATGCGTAACTTATATAACATCGCTTGTATTACACACACACACACACACACACACACACACACACACACACACACACACACACACACACACATACACACATACACGCGCGCGCGCACAAACGCATGCACACACGCGCGCGCGCGCGTAACTTTTATAACGTCGCTTGTATTACAAACGAACACATACATGCACAGAGATAAAATTATTGAGAGAGAGAGAGAGAGAGAGAGAGAGAGAGAGAGAGAGAGGAGAGAGAGAGAGAGAGAGAGAGAGAGAGACTTGACTTCACTTGACTTGACTTGACTTATTCTTTTATATCGAGGGTAATGGAATAAGCACTTATGTGCTTTTTACATAAAGTCCCCGTGTGCTTGCAGTTTTGTAAATGTCATCTGTTCCCACCGGCATACGATGGCCTACTTTTACGAAAAGCGGAACAGGATTTAACATGTGCGCAATATGTTCTGCGCGCGTCCGCACACGGGGCCTTGGTTTAAAGTCTCACCCGAATGACTTTTGGGGAGAGTGGAGTCAGCACTGATGTTAACTCCAGGAGAAAAATCTCCTCGACCAGATTCGAACCCGGGTAGTCAAATTGCCAGCGAAATGTTCTGACCACTAGAGTATCCGTCCCCAGAGAGAGAGAGAGAGAGAGAGAGAGAGAGAGAGAGAGAAGAGAGAGAGAGAGAGAGAGAGAGAGAGAGAGAGAGAATTTGACAGAAAAATAAAACATCATTACCTTTTGAGATAAATGCGATGAAAAATGGCTGGAAAATCCAACTGGGAAAGTGTGTTGCTTCTTCAATTGAAAATCACAAAATGGGAAGAACAAAGGCTGGATAATTCGACTGAGAAAATGTGTTGCTTCTTCAAATGAAACTGGCAAAATGGGAAGAAAACTGCTGTGTCCAGAAAATCGTCCCTAGTAGTGGGAACCAAATTAAGGAGCCGTTCCCACGCTGGAAATGCTGATAGTACCAACCGGACAGGTGCCAGATGCACATCTCTCAACACCAAGTTTACACTAGCAGACCGCCGACGTTACCTGCTACAAGTCGGTATCTTGCACTTGCTATGTTTTGACCTGTGGGAAGAGATGAGTCATCACGAAAACTTGTTTGCTATAACTCCGTAACTTCAGAATCTGAGTTCTAGCAGTACTCTGCCAGGAAAATGCGTGCTTTTCTGTCACTGCTATAAGTCATGATAGCAAGATACGTACATTTAGCACCCACACTTGTCTGTTGCCCGGTAAAACAAAGCGAGCTATAAGTCTGGAACTTTACTTAAGTAATTCTTGCTGTCAAAAGAACCAGGGATTTAAGATAATGGATTTAGGTTTTAATTAATAACTCAATCAAATTTACTAAAAACGAAAATCTGACATCGCCATCGGAGAGAGGGAGTCGAAATCTATCAGAAGAGTACAAAATCTCAAAATTGAAAAAAATCGAGTTACTGACTTCTAGCAGTCAGCCCTCGAAATGAACAAAAAAACAAAACAACCCAAACCAAACCAAACAAAAAACACTACAAGACAACAACAAAAAAACCGACCAACAACATCATGAAAAACCGATAGCTTTAAACTATCCAAATAAATGTATCCAAAACATTTTTTTTTTATAAATTTTTTACTGACAATGACAGAATAGATATCGCACTCGTTCAAGGAATTACGTCCCTTTTATGTTTGCATCTTTCATGTTGTACAGTCAGTCAAAGAACTAGGTTTGAGGGGAGGGGGGGGGGGCGCAAGGTTTGAAGGGCAGGAGAGGGGGGGGAGAAGGAAGAGATGTGCAAGGGCGGAATTCGGGTCGTCGATTTGTCGTATAATTTCTTTCTTCTTTCTTTTTCTTTTTTTTTCCATCTCTCTCTCTCTCTCTCTCTCTCTCTCATCTCTCTCTCTCCTCTCTCTCTCTCTCTCTCTCCTCTCTCTCTCTCTCTCTCTCTCTCTCTTCTCTTCCCCCCCCCCCTCTCTCTCTCCTGTTATGCTTGTGCCTAATCTGAACAATATCTAGAGCTATATAAAAGAAAGAACACACACACACACACACACACACACACACACACACACACACACACACACACACACACACACACACAAATATTATACACACACACAAAAAAAGAAAGAAAGAAAAATGATGGCCGTCCAAGTACGCTAATCTTCCCGTACTGGTGTGTGGTGTGGTGGAGGCTATCGGTTCAAGCTCCGGCGCAAAAGCCCTAGGACAACCAACCCCAGCAGACACACACAAGAGAGTCGGTTGGAAGAAGTCACCCAAGCACAGGGGCAGGGTAGGGGGTGGGGTGGGGGGGGGGGGCGAGGAAGGGAGGGAGGAGGAGCATGCAGCTTTTGAAGCTTATCATAACTGGCATATCCACCCCCCCTCCCTACACACACACTGGGCACCGCACTGTAGCGCTCTCTCCCCGGAGAATATTTTTTTCAAGTGGGGGCTAGGCTAGATGCGAACAAGACAGAGTTGTGTCCCGTTATCGGCTTGCAGTTGTGTCCCCTTTATCGGGCCGGGGCACTTGATTCTGCATGCACAGGGCGGCGGCTTTCCATTGTCCTTTGCCATTTAATTTAACTGGATCAAACAGCCCAGTCGCAGAGCAAGGGGAGGGGGAGGAGGGAGAGAAGGAAGAGGAGGAGGGAGGAGTAGAGACGGCGGGCCGGATGATGATAAAGGAAGGAAGGAAGGAAGGATGGAAGGAAGGAAGGCAGAGAAAAAAAAGTTGGGCGGGGACTGGTAGAGATACACTTTTCACATCGTTATCCCTTGTCCCAAAGGAGAAAAGAATCTTGGAAGTTTGGTTCCTTCGTTCTCAAAGGCCGATTGCTCTGTATCGTATGTATCTCTGTCAAGATTTCAGCTGGCATCTGGCCATTAAATGAAAAGAAAAAAAAAACACCGCTGGCTGTACACGCACGCGCTCAGATATGTATGCACACCCACGTAGAAGGGAATTTTTTTAAATATGATATAATATTATGTGCGCGCGAGCACACGTACGCACGCAGCAAGCAAGCACGCACGCACGTACGTATGTACGCACGTACGTAGGTACGCACGCACGCACGCACACACACCGCACCACACCGCGCTACACCACATCACACACCACACCACACCACACCACACTACCCCCCCCCCCCCCCCACTCACTCACTCCCTCTCTCTCTCTCTCACACACACACACACACACACACACACACACACACACACACACACACACACACACACACACCACACACACACACACACACACACTCATTGTGAAAAGAATGAGCGGGGGCAGGGCAGGAAGGTTTGTGTAACATGCAACTACAATCAAAGAGTGAATCAAGATAACTGTATAGAAATCAATCATGCAATGCACTTACCAAAAGAAACTGGGGATGCAATTACACGTATGCACATATGTTGCCAACCTATCGCTATACATCTATTACAGCACGCATGCACACACACACACACACACACACACACACACACACACACACACACACACACACACACACACACACACACATATATGCACGCGCACACAAACACATGCACACGCGCACACACACGCACACGCGCGCGCGTACACATAGATCTATACTAAAAACTACACACAATATTTCATCCATATACCCATTAATCTATCTAGCCATCAGTTAGTTTAAATATCTATCACTGAATCAATCAATCAGTCAAATGATCAATCCGTCTTGTCTTTCATATATATATATATATATATATATATATATTAATATATATATATATATATATATATATATATATATATATATATATATATATAAAAGTAGGTAGGCAGTAAGGTGGGTAGATAGGTAGTTAGGTAATGTATGTTTGTACATGTATGTATGCATGCATGTATGTATGTATGTATGTAGGTAGGTAGGTAGGTAGGTAGGTAGGTAGGCACATGGATGTATCTGTTCATGCATGTACGAATAAATGAATGAATGACTGAAATAATTTCATCTCTTCATCACATAAATTCGCCAGCTATCTGAATCTCTCTCTCTCTCTCTCTCTCTCTCTCTCTCTCTCTCTCTCTCTCTCTCTCTCTCTCTCTCTCTCTCTCTCTCTCTCTCTCTCTCTCTCTCTCTCTCTCCACTGCTCCATCCTTCCCCATATGTGCGTATTTGTGTGCGTGTGTGTACACAGACATAAACACACATTCTTCTTCACAACACCCCGTATCAAAAGTTACTACCATTATCAAACTTCGCCCACTCGTACAGACCAAGACTGCGGCAAACCATAACACCTAAACAATATCATTCTGAACAGTATGTTTCAGTTTTCCTACAGATGCATCAGTAAATGGTAATGGTGTCCCATAACCTAGATGCAGTCGCAAGGGAGCGAAGCATCAGAGACCTCAGCTTCTCTAGGAGCCAGTATATTGAGGGCGGTGCCCATCTCCTCTCCCTTGCTGCTTTACCTTCCCAGACCCTAAAGAGGGCAGGTACTCATTTACAGCTCGGTGAGCTGGGGGACTGTGCTGAAGCTAAGGCGCGTAAACGGTCACCCATCCACTTGGTAACCATATATATATAGTGAAAAATGATTTTTTTTCAACATTTGTATTATAGTTTTTATGATGTCCCAACCACTGCACCACCACCAAACCACCACCTCTTACCACCAACCAACCAACCAACCAAGTCACTATATACATACACCCCCTTCACTCCAGCTAACCTAATACTCTTTCCTTTTGCAAGTCAGTCGCCAGCCATCCAGCATTTTGTGGAGGCCCTGCACTATCTTATCGGGCAAGACAGGCCGGGCCCCGCAAGCTTATCTGGGGCGGCTTATCCCCTGATTGTGGCCACGTTTCTATTTTCCCTGCCTGCACACCCTTCTTCCCCTACTAGTGCCTCGCCTCTAGATCTGCCTTCCGCTATACTAGGCTATAGGCGGGCGGAGTGGCACGCCACCAAACACCTTCCAAGCTTGTGTCATAAATTCAGAAATCCACTGAAAATAGTCTGAGAATATCTGCTGCGATCACACAGACACACGGAGACAGACACGCACGCACAGTCACACAGACACGCACGCACACACACGGACACACACAGACACACACACGCACACACACACATACACACACACACACACACACACACACACACACACACACACACACACACACACACACACACACACACACACACACACACACACACACACAGATACACAAAAAAACGAACGAAAGAAAGAAGATAGAAAGAGAGAGAGGGAGTGATGGTGGGCTCGATTGGATGGACCCGGCAAAGGCAGATAGTGTGGGGTAACGGGCCGATAAGGACCCCAAGTCCTGTGATAGGTTTGGAAGGGAAGAGATATGGGCGTGTGCGCCAGGCTGGGGGCTGAGGGGCTGGGAGCGGGGGTGGGGGTGGGGGAGCTCGGATGGGGGTGGTGGGGGGATGGAGGTGTGTGTGTGTGGAGGGAGGCCGCCGCACTTGACGTCCTATCTGCCCTGATACCATGGCACCTTCAACAGACTAGATCCCCTATCCGCCAGACTACCAAGCCCCTCTTGTGTGTGTATGTGTGTGTGTGTGTGTACGTGTGTGTGTACGTGTGTGTGTGTGTGTGTACGTGTACACGTGTGTGTGTACGTGTGTGTGTGTGTGTGTGTGTGTGTGTGCGCGTGCGGGCGCGGGTGCGGGCGCGGGTGCGAATGCGAGCGAGCATGCATTGAGCCACTATTTATGTTGTTTTTTGTAGTGCAATAACAAGTGCACACAAGTGCAATAACAATTGTGTCAGAAATACTGTAAAACTATAGGCTGTATATAAAAGGGAATATCTAATGTCTTCAGAACTGCAAGTTATTGATTCATTCATCCCCCCCCCCCTTCTCCCACCACTATTCCCTACCAACCACCGCATCCCTGCAACACCTCCCTCCCCCTCTCCCCCCAAAAAAAGCCGCCCCACACACATAAAAAACACCAAAGAAACCAACAAACAAAAAAACACAAAAGTAGATAAGAACAAAAACAAATAAAGTGATGGTTTTGTTCCTGAAATACCGATTATCTTTACCAGCATAAACAACGTCTGTGGCTGACGTTTATTCTGGCGAACATAAATAACTCGAAAGCTGATGTCATTCCGATGTCCATGCTGCAACCATGTCAGCCAAGATGTTTGCATTTATTTTTTAAGTTCATGAAATAGATCTTTGTAGTGCAGCTTTCAAAATGGTCTGTCGACTTGTTAATTAATCACCAGGAGATGGGTGGGCTCCGCCGAGGTTCAACCTGCTCACGACACACTCTTCCCGAAAAATGCAGTGCAGTGTAGAGCAGTGCAGGGCCTCAAGGAGTTAAGGTAAACAGGTAAAGGTGTCCATAACCTTTGTGGTCGTAATGGAGCGAGGCGTCAGAGACCTCAGCTTCTCTAGGGGCCAGCATGTTGAGTGCGGTGGTGCCCATCTCCTCTCCCTCGCTGTTTTACCTTCCCTGACCTTAAAGAGGGCGGGTACCCTTTACAGCTGGGTGAAGTGAAGGAACTGTTCTGAAGCCAAGGCGCGCAAAACCGGTCAGCCATTCACTTGGTAACCACGCTCGACACTGCTTAACATTGGCTGGGGAAAACTATCCCGTCCCCTAAGGAGGTAAGGGTGACTTTTTTCTTCTCATTCCTCCGCTAGGGCCTAGAGCTCCGAGGTTCGCCAATGGTGAGATTTTGCGCGTGCGATTGTTTTGGGGTTGTTTTTTTGGCCCACCATGAAGGTACCCGTATTTCGACTTCGAAAGTGTATGCTGGGTATGTTTGTATTTCCGTATAACCCACCAAACGCTGACATGAATGACGGAATCTTTATTTTAAAGTTGAGTTTCTGCATGTGTCTATACATGAAGGAAATTAAAGCATTAGCAGGTCTGCACTTGAAGTTGACTTGGGAGATCGCAAAAAAAAAAAAATCCCACCCTCAATTCACCAGACATCAATGAAATTTGAACCCACAACTTGTGGACCCATGGGATTGATTGAAGTCTAACATTCTTAACCACTCGGCTACATGGTTCGGTATTTGTCAGCGCCAGCATCTCCCAAAATCTGTCCGTACATGTACATAAACAAAACTGTCTGGGGACGAAGATCTGAGGACTGGATAACAACAGTACCAAAGCAATAGTTATATAACATCAATTGCTGGTCGTGTGACATTCTACAGTGAGAACGTTACTTAGGCTAGTCCCTCCTTTCTTCCTTCCCAGTGGGGATGCCGGGGGCCTGTCAGCATAAACAGTATCCCCACCTCCAGGAAATTATCTGCTAGAAGTCCCTCCCCTCTTTTCTATCCCTCTCTTTGTTTCTGCCATATTCCTTTTCTTCTTGTCACCTTATATCTATTTTCTCTTCTTGGTCCATTCTCCTGCCCCTTTTGCAGAAAGACTTCAAAGATAATTTTATCCTGTGCCAAAGTCGGATGTTGCTGGGCCTGAATTTTCGGCTCATAATTATGACAGATAACAATAGTGTTGTGTGAAGCGATCGACGAATTATTATTATTTTTTCTTATTATTACTAGAATTTGCCTGTCTAAATCACCTTGTAGTGAATAGATATTGAATTAAGGAGAAATAGTTGTTTGGGTTTTTTTTTTAATAGAAAAACGAAAAGAAAAATCCCAACCCACCAGCATGTTCTCTTGGTTAGGGAGAAAAGTTTAATCAGAGTAGGAGAAGTAATCAAAAGAATTCTTGAACTTCCACGCATTCAGAATAATTGTAGTTTATTGAACAACTGTGTTAGGACGTGTTTTTGCTGTTCAAACACTAATCTGATGAACTGAAGTATGCATGTTGCTATGGGTTGTGTTGATTTTTACAGCACACACACACACACACACACACACACACACACACACACACACACACACACACACACACACACACCACACACACACACACACACCCTACGTGTAAATAATGAAAAATTCGGCGACATAAATACCACAACAGTATCTGATAACAGAAGAAAGGGATAAAAATACACATCCTATTGGCTCCCGATGAAGCATTTAGAATGGTGTTTCAGCATCACTTCTCAACTTGTTTTTCTTTCCTTTTAATTCATCAATTAAGCAACAACAACCAATTAAAGTCGCAAATTCACCCAGAAAATGCATCCGTCTTTGTACCCTAATCATCACACAATTATAAACCACCAGGCCTCTGAATTCCATCTTAAAGCCGGAATCTGACGACATGAAAGCCGTGACGTCAGGCTATAAATGAGAGCAACCCCCGAAAGATGACCATAAACTTGGAGCCATCAACAATCTCGTTAAAAAATAAAGATATATTACGTGGTAATGGTTATGTAACAACCGAACGATACAATCTCAGACTCGCACTGGCGGTGCCAACAAAAAATAAATAAAACCAGAGATTTTAACAACAGAAAGTTTTCTTTATATTATTCCCCCCCGCCCCCCCTCTTTTGCTTATCACCCCCTTCCTCTTTGCCCTAAGAATCTCTTTTCAACATATTTTCAAATGCCCAGGGAGAGAGAGAGAGAGAGAGAGAGAGAGAGAGAGAGAGAGAGAGAGAGAGAGAGAGAGAGAGAGAGAGAGAGAGGTATGTGTGTGTGTGTGTGTGTGTGTGTGTGTGTGTGTGTGTGTGTGTGTGTGTGTGTGAGAGAGAGAGAGAGAGAGAGAGAGAGAGAGAGAGAGAGAGAGAGAGAGAGAGAGAGAGAGAGAGAGAGAGAAACGTGTGCACGGAGGAAAAGCGAGAGGAAGACGGGGGTAGGGGTGGGGTGGGGGAGGAACGCGAGATTGCGTCAGCCCAGAGAATGAACTGATAATGCGAATAATTACACTCATTAACGCAAGTTGACAGATAACAGCCATAATAATAAAAAAAAAAACAAAGTGAGAACAAACAAACAAACAAAAAACAACCCCACCCCCCCAAAAAAAAAACAACTGTGCACAATCCATCATAATACGTTCAAGGCACACGCGGTGTATAAAAGGCGATAATTAATAGAAACTGCAAACCCGGGCCCCCTATCTCCGGGGCCTTATCGCCCAGCTAACGTGGAGCAGTCAGCTTTGCACATAAAACATTTTTTGTTATCTGCGATAGGCAAGCTCCAGCACTCACACCAGCCGCTTGATATGTCACCCCCCCATCTTTCCCCACATCAGATTATTGCAGACACATCACAAGATTTCAGCAGGTAGTTGGAATAAAACACCCTTTTTCAAAAGACCGCCTTTTTCATGGGGGTCTCCTCCGCGAAGGTGAGAAATCAGTTTGGAATTTCTGCAACTGTCAGGCCCCCATCTTCTTCCTTCCTCCCCCTCCTCCCTTCTCCTCACCCCCCCCCCCCCCCCCCCCCCCCTCCTCCGATTTCTGTCTGTCTGTCTCTCTCTCTCCCTGCTCTATCTCTTGCAGGCTCTCTATCTCTGAAAAAATTTATTCATATAGGATCCCCTTCCCTCCTTGAAGAACTTGTTGGGTTTAACCATAAAAGCCCCGTGTAGAATTTGTAAGGATGTACCTGTTTCGTGTCGTTTAATGTCTAAAAATCGCGCATGTGTATGCAAA